>VZTZ01009926.1:19472-67539 GCA_013400955.1 Drymodes brunneopygia | reverse complement strand
TGAGGGGGCCGGGGTGGGATGTCTGGGGTTGGGGGGGTCGGGCCGGGCCGGGCCTGGCGGCGGTCCGTAACACATCTCTTAACACGTCCCGTCCTGTAGGCCCGCGGCCCCAAGAAGCATCTGAAGCGCGTGGCTGCACCCAAGCACTGGATGCTGGACAAGCTGACGGGTGTCTTCGTGAGTGCGGGCCTGGGTTGGGGTTGAAGCCGGCGTCGAGCTTGGGCTTGGGGTTGGGGTTGAGGCCGGAGTCGGAGGTGGGGCCGGGCTGATCGTAGAAGCCACAGTCACATCAGGGGAAGTGCTGCACGGGGGGAGCGGTGTACAGGGGCAGTTGGACAGGGCAGGCGGTGTTAGTTTAACGTTAGGGTCTTTGTGAATAGCGTTCGTGTTCCCCCGTTTGCTGAGGATGAGACGTGGTCGTTGGCTGGTCTCTTTTAACCTGCCTATTGTGCTTTTCCACCTCTGGGTTGAGATGGATGGTGCTTTCTTGGGGCCAGTTTTGTGAGGCTGGCAAGACGTGGGGGAAACTGCTGTGAATACCATGAATAGAGAGCTTCAGCCGGTCGCTGCTTGCGTGGTGGCTGCACTTTATGCTGCTGCCCTTGCGTGCTCTAGCGGGAGCTGTTGGCGCCATGGTTTCCTTCTCTGGGGCGGTTGATGCTGCTTGAGCCTCCAACAGAAAACTTCTGTCCACAGGCACCCCGCCCATCAACAGGCCCACACAAGCTGAGGGAGTGCCTTCCCCTCATCATCTTCCTGCGCAACCGGCTGAAGTATGCTCTGACAGGAGATGAGGTCAAGAAGATCTGCATGCAGAGGTTCATCAAAATAGATGGCAAAGTCCGCACCGACATCACCTACCCTGCAGGCTTCATGGGTGAGTAGGGTTGGGGCAGTTCCTTCGGCAGCTCTTCTACACCGGCAGGGGAGTATTTTGTGTGGCTGGCATTATTTGAGGGGCAAGGTTTCCCTGCTGGAGTTGGGGAAAAGATATGTATAAGGAGTTGTTATTTAGTTTGAATTGTGCACTGCAGTGAATACCAGAGCCAGATACTTGTAGCCTGTAAGTGCCTGCTTGACCTGGGTAAGTTGCTGTTCAGATTCCAGCCTTCAGCAGTTTTTGCTAATTTGCAGTCTGTCATAGCAAAAATATGAGCTTGTGGTGAACCTCATCAATCACACCCTAAGTGTTGTTTAGTAGTCCCTGTTTCTTTTTAAATGTGAGCTTGATGCCAAGTTAGGGTCTTGGGTAATGAGCTGATAACAGCTGCTGTTGTATTTCCCTGTCTACAATCAGATGTCATCAGCATTGAGAAGACAGGTGAGCATTTCCGCCTGGTGTATGATACCAAGGGCCGGTTTGCTGTTCACCGCATCACACCTGAGGAGGCCAAGGTGAGGAGCTTCAGTGTGGTGTAAGTGTGGGCCTAGGTGGGTTTGGTTGGCGCAGTGCTTCCTCTTAGGCATCTCCTGAATAAGAGCTGATGTCTCTCTTCTCTGGCAGTTGACGCCATGTTGCATTTGAGATTAGGGCACTCAGGGTTGTAGTGAAACCTGTGTTCAGGAGGAGGTCTCTTGGTTACACAAAAGTAGTTCACAGATGGGTGTAGGTGCACTGTCTGGTGCTGGTGATGATTCTGTTGACATGGGCTGGATCAGGGAGCTTTGGGGTGAAGGAGAGTCTTGGCTTTGCCAGCTAACAGTGACCAGGAACACAGAATTGCATGTGGTGTAAAAGCCTTGAACTTCTTCCCAGGACAACAAAACTGCCTTCTCACCCTGGATGCTGGAGAACAACTTCTTCATGCATTTCCTTAACCCAGGCATGTGCCTGAGCTGTGAGGCTGCACTCTGCTTTGCATCTGCTTCCTTAAGGCAAGCTGTGCAGGCACACGGCTGTTTGGATGGCAGAGCTGACTGTGCTGGAGCCAGCTGTGGTGTGGTTCGAGGCTTCTGTTCTTACTGTGATGGGCTTCTCTGACCAGTACTCTGTTGATCTGTGAGGTCCAGAGAGGCTATGAGGGAGTGGCAGGGTAGCAGGCAGGAGGGAATTCAATGCCCTAGAGGGTACAGATCTCTCTTGTGTCCTGGAGACATGCAGCCTCTGTCTCTGTTGTGTGCCCACAGGCTTCAGGGAAAAATAAAGGAATTGCCCTGTTAAAGACTTTGCTGCGAAAGTGTAGCCAGTATTTGGGGGAGGCGGAAGCCCAAGGTGGGCTGCTGCTCCTGCAGCAAAGGTGTTTTCTGATGGGGCTGTAGCAGAGCTGCATGGCAGCTGTTCGTTCAGAAGTTGTTACTGAGGCAGGGAGCTGGACAAGTCACTGCGTGGGCTCATGTTGTGAGCTCTGAGTGTCTGGGTATTCTGCTGGCTGGTGGCTCTTTGGGGTACAAGAGTTCCCTAGTCCATGGCATTGCTCACTGCCTCAGCTGAGAGGTGTTGGATTTTGTTTGCAGTACAAGCTGTGCAAGGTGAGGAAGATCTTTGTGGGCACCAAAGGAATCCCTCACTTGGTCACTCATGATGCCCGCACTATCCGCTATCCAGACCCCCTCATCAAGGTGAATGATACGGTCCAGATTGACCTGGAGACAGGCAAGATCACAGACTTCATCAAGTTTGACACAGGTACGTCTTGCATCCCATTACAGCGCTGTACGCTTCCCCATTGTGGAGAGCAGTGTGGAAGTTAAATGCTAGGCATATTTGCACTGAAATAGGGAGGCCATGGTGTCAGTCTTGGGAAGGGGTTTGTTTCCCAGGAGCCTGTCCACCTGCAGCTGGAGCAGGAGATTCTTCCTGTGTCCTGGCAGTGGAAAGCATTTGGTGGGGTCTTGGCAATTCTGAGGCACCAGGTAGAAGCAGTCAGCTGGTTCGGAGGTGCTTCAGCTTGTCTCTTGGTGGTGAGAGACAGTTTCAGTCATGGAGCTGTGAGCAGTGCTGGCACAGGTGGGATGGGAATATTTGGTATGGGCAGAGAGCCCAAGTGGAAGGACTTCACCACAGCACCTGGTGCCAGCTCTTGTCACACCTGTATTCCCTTATGCAGGTAACCTGTGCATGGTGACCGGTGGTGCCAACTTGGGCCGTATTGGGGTGATCACCAACCGGGAGAGGCACCCCGGGTCGTTTGATGTGGTTCATGTGAAGGACGCCAATGGCAACAGCTTTGCCACCAGGCTCTCCAACATCTTCGTTATTGGCAAAGTAAGGCTGTGGGGACACCAGGTGAGGGGTTCTCTCCTCTTGTGAGGGGCTGCTGGCTGAGGCAGAAGAGCCTTGATATTTCCTTGGGCAGCAGTCTTTCCACACAGTGGAGCTTCAGTGCTGGCCTCAGTCCTGACTCAGCACCCTGTATTCTTCCTGCTCTGGGAAGGGGAAGAAGCATTTGCACATTTAGGAATGCACATGTTTTGAGGAAGCAGCCCTGAAACCTGGGGGCTGAGCAATGCTCAGACCTTGGTGTGATCTGGGCAGCTGCTCTGACTCAGTGTGCCCCCTGCAAAGCCTCTTCTGTTTTGCCATCCCTGACAAGTTCTTTGTCCAGATTGTAGAGGGAGTGGTGTTTTGGTTTTGGCTGAAGTGCATTCTTCATGGATGTGACTGAAAGGCAGCTGTAAACCTGCACATCCTTGGCACCTTCTCTGCTGTGCCAGTGCTACCGCCATGTGTACCTGGCCGAGCATGAGCAGGGATGGGTTTCTGCTGCTTTCCCCCTTAAAAGGAGAGCTCTGTTGCTATCTGGTTTCCTGGTGTGAAGTGGTTTCTTCTCCCTTGCTGCAGGGTAACAAGCCATGGATCTCCTTGCCCCGTGGAAAGGGCATCCGCCTGACCATTGCTGAAGAGAGAGACAAGAGACTGGCGGCCAAGCAAAGCAGCGGATAAAGTCCAGCTCAGGCTGGCTCTGGTGCTGTCAGTGTGTTAATTAAACCATTTACTACATGGCTCTGACTGGCTGGGGAGCATTCTGGGGCTAGCGGGACAGGGGGAAGCCATGCTGCCAGTGCCAGGCCCTGCTCTTCAGAAGGTCCTTCTTCTCTGAGGAGACTCCATCAGTCTGAGCAACTGCCACAGCCATATTCCAGAAAGGCAAGGAAGAAGGGTGGGAGAGCCTTCAGACTGCTATATCTGTCCCTAGGAAGGTGTTGGCACAAACGCTCCTGGATGTGCAGGAAGAGCAGGGATCTGGGGAGAGCTAGCTGGGCTCTCCTGTAGCCAGTGGTGCTAGATCAGCTTGAGGGATTGCCCCACCTCTGTTGGCTTCAAGAGTGTTGGCACTGAGTGTCCAAGCCTGGCTGGTGGCCACGCACTGGGGAGATCCGCAGGGGCTGGTCTTCTGTGTCTTTTCTGTGGAGATGGAGGGTGCAAGTGATCACACTGACAGCCAGGACTGAGCAAGAGGGGAATGGGCTCCTGGGGACACTGAGCTCCAGCCTGGTGATGGGCTGATGCCCCACAGGAGCCAGGGAGTTGAGGACCAGTTGTGGCTGTGGGAATGGCCCTGGAGGACAAGGTGGGCAGTGTGCCTAGTCAGCAAGGGCTGTCGTACAACTGGGCCGAGTCTGGTGTGCAGGCTGGGGCCATCAGGTGCAGGCAGGTATGGGCACTGTGGAGCAATGCCGGGGGTGGAGCCGGAGTGATGAAAGTGTAGAAGAGGCTGAGGGCACAGCCTCTGTTCTGTTTAGCCTGGGGAAGAGGAGCCCTGGGGGTTCTCCCACTCTGCCTACCTGCATCAGCCTTGCGAGCAGCTGTCTTCCAAGATGGATGGGGCACAGATGTGCATGATTGGAAAACTGGTATCTTTTATTGACTTTATCAGGTGTCCATGGTGAAATGTAGTTGAGCCTCATGAAGTGTCTGCGGCTAGCTGTATTCTGATAGTTATGCTCTCAGGAAAGCTGAATGCCTGTGGCACTGCCCACACTCTCATGCTGTGCAGGCTCAGAGCAGCATCATCTTCAGGGACTTCCATGGTGCTGGCAGCAGGCACTGGTGCTTGGGGTGTCCTGTGATACGCAGATGTGAGCAGCCAGAAAGCTAAAATCCCCACATTTTCATGCACTGAGCCAAAAGCAAAAACCACTTAGTTTTTATGTTCTGAAAAGCTCCAGAAATTTGCCAAATTGAATGTTTCGAAAAGTAAAACCCAATTTTTATACTACCAAAAAAACTCCAAAATGGCGATAAAAGCAACAATTGGGAAAATATGGGGTGAAATATTTTCAATTTGGGGATGGGCATTGCTGTGGATTATCCAGTGTGGGTCAGTTAGCCAGATTAGGTTGCTTCGTGTTGGTTATCCAAAATGAATTGTCTGCTGAGCATTATGGCGAGTGGGTGTGGTGTATGTCATCTCCATGTGTTTCCCGTGCATGTCCCGTCTGTGTCCTTTCCCCGCTCCTCGGCTGTGACCACCCGCTCTCTGCCCCCGCCAGGCGGCCCCGCGGGTGGCACCGTGCGGTCAGGAGCTGCTCCTGCAGCCAAGAAAGCCGCGAGTGCCCGTCGACCGAAACGGGGCGGTGGGGTGTCTCTCCCTGCTGCCACCCCCTGGTCAAAATGCCGAAGTGCAGGTGAACAGCTAAACCCGCCTGTGCGCGGCGGCGCCCGGAGCCACCTCCCGGTAAGGACATGCCGCTGCCGGCCCACGGGCGCCATGTCGGCGGCGCTCGGAGTGCAGAGCGCGGAATTGCGGTCCCTGTATCGCCGGAGCGCTGCTGCTGCTGCTGCCACTACCGGCCAGCGTTTGAGTGTCTCTCGGGGCCGCCGCCGGGCCTGGTGCCCGCGCGGTGCTCGGGAGCAGCGGATGAGGGATGAGGTCGCGGCAGTGGTGAGATGAGAGAACCTCAGGGGATGCGGAAGTGCCGCCTGGGGCCGCCCAGGATGACGGAGTGGGTGCAGGCCACCCGCCGCGGCTCCCGGCCCGAGAGGAGCTGGGCGCCTCTCCGTATTGCCTGAGGTCCCCTGAGCCTCCATCGGCCCTGTTCGCCCTGTGCCGCTGCCCCAGCTCCAGCATCGCCCCTGAAACCTGCACTGTGTCCAGTGGCCGCCCCCAGGCAGCCCTGTCGTGACAGTGGCAGGTTGGCTGTCGAGGTGTCCCCGGAAGCTCCTGCAGAAGGAGGGATTCGTGCAAGGGATCTACAGTAATAACAGTCGCTGTTGCTTCTTTCCCTCTGGTAGAGACCGCAGTGAACATCTAAGTGTCCATTCTTCCCTGAAGCATCCCCGGGGGATTGTAGTGGCTGCACCCACCTCGGGTCACCATGGGTCGTTAGTGTCACTGAAACTGCGGGAAAATAAAAAAAAAGCTATCCAATATTTTTAGTGTTAGGGAATCAAGACCTTATTTTGGCCAGCGTATTTTTCTGGCCAGGATGTACAACAGAAATAATTTCATCCATACATTGTCCAGGTTGTGCAGAGAAAATCATTCCAGGACACAAAGTTCTTTACTAGATTTTTCACGTATTTTATACAGTCAAAACCCATAGAAATTCATCGGTTCAATTGATACAGAGGGCTTAAGATTTAAGGGTTAATTGCTGATCGTGGGTACTACTGGTACTGTTAAATTTTACAGCTGCTTACTAGGCAATGTATACCGCTTGCTCAACACTTACTATGCTTGCCAAGCAGAAAGGAAAATATGAATGGCCATTGATAAGAAAGGGAAACCGGTTCAAAAATCCTGTTTTCGAATCCTGAAACCAGCTCGGACCAGCTCTGGGGTTCGGACTAGGATTAGGAATTTAGAGAGCATGCGCGAGGAAGAAAGGTAAAAAGTTCATCTGATGAAGACCTTTATTTCATCACTAAGTGGCAGGGCGCAGGCATATTGGAATGCTAATGACTTTTGAGCTAATTATAATATGAAATGGGGACAGACAAAGAATATGTATAGACTCATTGTGTGATCTAATGCATATGTAACTTGTAACCAGATATATACCTAGCCGAGTGCCACTG
The DNA here is from genome assembly GCA_013400955.1 of Drymodes brunneopygia. Lineage (NCBI taxonomy): Eukaryota > Metazoa > Chordata > Aves > Passeriformes > Petroicidae > Drymodes > Drymodes brunneopygia. The sequence continues at coordinate 60,578 of VZTZ01009926.1, read as the reverse complement.
ACAGCACGCATGGATTTGAAGAAATTATTCTCCCATGTGTCACAGCGCTGGCAAAATACACCTACTTTACAACTTTATTAAGTTGTGGAGTCTTTCCGCATATCACAGTGTTCATCGGTCCCAAGTTACGCAGTTCTCAGTGTTTGGTTTCCGACTGGATACGGATTTCTTTGCCTTCGATGCAAATTAGGTTCTCATTCTTATTGCTCTTTTCCCAGACTTGGTGTCTCTGACAGGAGAGATGTCCGGAGTTCGTTAATGGTCGTTAATGGTTGTTATCTTTCGTTTATCTTCTGTGCTACTCCTGGTCTGTTGAGTTGTTAAGCTCATCAGATCTCACCTGGTGAACCAGTCACTTCCCCAGGGGCAAAGGCGAACTAAACTGACTAAAGTTACATTTTAAAAAATTTAAACTTTGTATAATTTCCAACATTAGCACCGGCCTTGCTCCCTCCAGGGCATTGGTTGAAGAGGGACAGGACTGGGTTGGACAGGAGCTGCTGTGGCAGAGACTGGAGAGGCCATAAAAAAGGCAAGGAAATAAAAATCGGAGGCCATCCGGCCGGTATCCACCTCCCTCTGCGGGCAAGTGAAAGCCTGCCTCTCTGAGTGAGAAGGGGAAAGATGCATCTGAACTGGCAAATTTTCCTGGCAGTGCCAAGAGTCAGAGCTGAAGTGAGTCCAAGGTCCCTTGGGCCCTGTCTGCCCTCTTGTGTGTCTCAGGGCCTCTTTGCTTGTCTCCTGGCCCCCTTTTTTTCTCATGCTGCTATGACTACTTTCTTTTGCTTCCCTGTATCTCTCCTTTTGTCTCTATTTTGTTTTGCTTCTTCTTCCTACCACACTTGCTTTCTTCTTGCTCTCTGTGCTTCTGTCCCACACCAATTCCCTCTCCTTTTTTCATCCTCTGTCTCTCTTCCACAGCTTACAGCTGTTTTTTTCATTTTCCATCAATTTGTTCTGAGTTGTATCTGCCTCTTTTCCCCTCACAATTTATCTGGCCTGTTCTTTGGCATTTTTTCCCTCTCTGTACCTCTGTGTACTCCAGTGTGTCCCTGCCTTCCTATCTGTTTCCCTCCTTCCTTTTATTTCTCTCTCCATCCTTTTGTTTTGCTAACTGTTGCTGTTTTTTTCAGTTCTGGATCTCACTTTCCCTTTCCACTTTCCTGCTCATTTATTACTCTCGCTTTTCCTTTTGCTGTTTCCCGACCCTGATATGTATTACTTCACCCCTCAGGTCCCATTTTTTCTAGTTCTTCGCATCTCTGTCATTCTCTGTTGCTCTCATTGTCTCTATCCCAGCGTCCTGCTCCCTGTCCTTCTCTCTTTCACAGTATCCCACTTTCTCACTCCTTGTCTCTCACCTGGTTTCTGTATTGGTCTGTTCTTCCTCCTGTTTTTTCTTGTTGCTCTTACCTGCTGCCTGTTGCTGTCTTTTTTTCTTTTTCCCTGTCGCCATTGCTTTGCTTCAGTCCTGTTATTCTTCTGCACAAATCCATCTGTCTCTACTGTTATGACCATCCAGACAGAGAACAGAAGTTATTTTACAATAGTTACAGATAATTTTGAAGTTAATTTCCTTAGTAACTGCTAAGGAATGGACTTGAGCCATGAGCTGAAATATGCTCACTGCCTGTATTCCCTGATAAGGGAATGCTCTAAGGAACTTGTCTGCTGGCAGATGTGAGGAAAATTAATCCACCAACACGAGATGTTTATGTCCAAAAAGGAGACAGAGGAGTCCTGTAACTTTATTGGAATAAAGGGAGAGGTCATGGGGCATTTCCCCTGGGGCCTCTCAAATTTTTGGAGGATGCAGCCTCCCTTTCATCCTAATTTCCCAACTGAAAGCCCTTCTCTCTTTCCCCATTGTCTGAGGTATTTAAGAGGTACAGACTTCCCGAAATGCCTAATGCCTAAGACACCCCTCTAACGTATAATTCCCCCCCTCCTTTGTCCTTCCCTTGTATCACTCTGTGGAATTCCTTATGGAATTTTATGGTTCTTCTCATTGTTTCTTTCATCTTCCAATGTTCAGTTTTATTTATCAGCAGACCTTTGGTCTGTTTGGAAATGCAAATCTCCCTCATTCCATTCATCAATCAGTGGAATCCTCCCCATTGTTTCTTTTATCTCTCAGTGCTAGTTTTATTTACTGGCAAGACTCACAGTTTGTTTGTAAAGACAAGTCCCTCATTCCTTTCACAGAGATTAGGGTTTGTTGGTCTGAGCATTCGTTTGAAGATTTGTTGTGCCTTGAGATGCAGAATGCAGAAGTATTACCCTTGCAAAGCCATCTGAAGATAACTAAGACTGTTGCATTAAGGTTTTACTGGCATTTTCTTTTGAGGGAAATTTGATATTTATTTATGGATACTATTGCAATAACAGTGGTTTGCATGAAAATAATCACAGTATTGTGAAGTGCCTTGTACTGTTTTTCCCCCCTTTTCTGCAGGGGAATAAACATACTTGAATAGCAGTGTAACTAATTCCATGCAAAGTTCATGACTTTGGGGATGCTGGGAAAGTGAAAAAGGTTCGAACTCTTCCCTGTCATGCAAGCTCATAGAAATGAGCAGCCTCGCTTCTCTGTCAGGTTAATGGTTTTGGTTATTTTAAGTATCAATAATTGCATTTGTCTCCAACACACATACCCAAGTTCGTGCTGTGCATTTCACTTACTCAATTCTCATTTATTCCCTGAGGCTACCGATGATACAAAACTTTTTAACTTTTATCCGCAGAGGTGAAATGCTCTGTCTGACAAGCTCTTGGGCTCTGGTAGCACTCAGCAATGCAGCTCGTTCCACAAATCATTGCTCTAATTTTTCACCCTGGCACAACTCAAGCCCAGTCTGCCAGAAGCAGCTCCTGGAGAGTTGCTTTCCTGCTGCCAGTGTCCCTTTGTGTTGGGGACTTCCGGCTGGCTCTGTAGTCAGAGCAGTTCTTAGCCCAGCCCTAGTCCTGTCAAGCAGGGGAAGGCAGAGGTGCATGTGGGCCTCCTCTTGTCTCAGCTGATGCCCTTCAGCAGTGTTTGCAGGTTAATGGGAGCTGGGAGACACCCGCTACTTCATGCCAAATTGTCTGGGAGGGGCTCAGTGTGCCATAACTACAGAGAACCAAAGATGCTCAGGAGCACTGACTGATGTTCACAACAGCGTGTGACTGGTAGTGTTAGCGATTGGTCTGGTGTTTCTACAGGAAAAAAGCTCGGATCAGGAATTCTCATTGTGTTGTGAGCTCAGTGCTCCCCTGCCCAGGGGCTGCTCCTGCAGCCGGGCTTTGGGTACACTTTTTTCTGGCTTTCTGCCTGTGACCTGCTGCCATTGGAAGCTCATAAGGAGCAAAAGTCTCTGTTCATTTGCCCAGCTCTGACTGGACAATTCCAGCAGTTTATTGCAGAGATTAGGTCAGTCCATTGTTCCAATACTCCATGGTATAAAATCACTTCTGCTGTTCAAGCCAACACTAATATAGTGCAGAAAGATTTTCTGTATGGCTGGCATGGAGTTCCATCTCATAAAACCCTCTCTCTTTGCTAGTGAGCTGAGCACTTTTTCTGTTTGGAGCCTCTTCTACAGTAAGGACTCATTGCAATGTTAGTGAACACACTTGTGAATACAAGTTTGGGGAGGTGGATTGTTTTTCAGGGTTGGTCGGTTTGTTTTGCAACACCAGTCGTGCCAGGACTTAAGATTCGGTGGCAAAAACAGAAGAGGAAACCTTCATGTTTGTATTTACCATCATTACCACACACCGAACGATTAAGTACGGTGTCAGACGTTGGGGGCGATGTCACAAACAGACGCGGTACCCGCCCCTCTGCGTTCCAGCGCTGCCAGGAGCCGGGCCCGGCCCCTCACAGCGAGCCCCGGAGCGCAGCCTCCCTGCTCTTCTCGCACTCCCGCAGCGCTCCCGCAGGCTCTATGTCGTCGCCGGGGCGGTCCGAGGCGGCGGAGCAGACTCTGCTCGTGGGGAACTTGGAGAGCCGGGTCAGGGAGGAGATCCTCTACGAGCTCTTCCTACAGGTAGCGGACAGGTACCCTTATATATCAAAATGCTGTTCTAATGCTCGAGAAGAAAAATTCCACCAATGGAATGTTCAGTTAGGAGAGTTGGACAACATGCTCTCCAGAGGTGCCTTCAAACCCCGACCCTTCAGTGTCCGTGTAGAAGCAGTAGTTTGACCTGTTTCAAGCCTGAGCTTAATGCCTGTTTTCAAGACTAAATAGTAGTCTGGTGTATAACTGTAAATGTGAGCTTAAGAAAGTTTATCTTCCTAGAAGACATGACTAATACAATACAAAATGCAAAAGTGATAAAGATGCTCTTAGAACACAGTTCTGCTGCAGCCATCCAACTGCCAGTTTTTATCTGGGGCTTTAGGTCATCCCAGTAACTTGTCTTTTTCCCTCATTTTATCTTGTTTTCACTCAGGTTTCCCGTTTGCTGCGACAGACTGCTTCTCACTGTAGTCTTGTCCTGTCTTAGAAAATATCCAGTTCAATATTCCTGCTGTGGCATAGTCCTAAACATGCACCCTTGACCTCTAGCTCTTCCCCCCCATCAAATGATGAGCGAGTATCTACTGCTACTTCTAAACTATTAATATTTTTATTTATGAACTGGAAGGTAACTTTTGCTATGGAGTCAGTAAATTAGTCTTCCCCTTTGGAAGGCTAATTATTATGGTATAGTATTCTAAAAATAATAAAAATTCTGATTACAGAAGACTAAACATGAACTGATGTTTGGTTCCCTTTTAACATTTGTGAAGCTCATTTTTGTTTGTAGAAGGCTGAGAATTTGAGCTTTGGGAATGTGGAGTGACATTTTCAAAGTAAGAAACTTATGGTTTCTGACTATGGCAAAAGAGAAATCATCATGAAATATTCAAAACACAATGAAGTGTCAGTCTCTGCTAAATCATAGAAATTTCTTTCAGGCTGGGCCATTAACCAAAGTGACGATTTGTGAGGACAAAGAAGGAAAACCTAAGTCTTTGGGATATGTCTGCTTTAAACACAAAGTGTCCGTGCCTTATGCAAAAGCTCTGTTGGATGGAATCCATTTATATGGAAGACCAATTACTGTGCAGTATTAGAGGGGTATGTTGAATAGTCCCAATGGTAAAGTTTTAGTGTAAATTTTTAAACTTTTTTAAGAACAGTTTTGAATTCTACAGTCTTTTCCAAAGATAACAATTTGTAGTTGAAAAAATTAAATTGTTGTTGTTGTTTGTTTTGTTTTGTTGTGTTTTGTTAAGAAACAAAGACTTCCTAAGGCTTTTGCATGGGGAAGGATTCAGTCCTTGTATTTTTTTGTTTACTAGAGAATACAATGGATTGGTTCAGAACAGCGTAACTTGCAAGCTGTGTCAGACACTGCTGTGTCTGAAAAAACAGCAATCCAGGTTTTCATGTCAGATTACATTTAGAAATTGGAATGTAACTTTGCTTTGCAGTCTGACAGGAAAAGTTGATTCAGTATGGCCAGCCACTATTGAGCTCTTGGGTAATTTTTAGACTAAAGCCATAGAGTTATCAGTGCTGTTGTTGTAAATGGAAGAGATTGTATTTCAAAGAATATATTAAATTCAAAGTCATATTCTTAATTTTATGTATATGGAACTAAACCCTCGAGCAAGCCAATCATCAGGCAGCGTTTGCAACCCTGGCAATAAGGATTCATGTTCCTGCTGTGCCACTGCTTCCTTCAGAGACTCTACAGAGCAGTTGCTGGGTTTAAGCAGAATATCTGTGCTTCCTAAAATTAGATGCATCTCCTGTGTCTGTAACTGGGTGACGATGCGCTTCTTGATTACTTCAACAGCTCTGATTTGTGCTTCTGTAAGTGAATAAATGAGAAATGAATATTTTCAAGCTGTAAGATGATGCTATTGATTATCTGCCATAAAATAGCACCATACTTTTGTATACTACCTTAGATCTACTAGCAGACTACAGATGACACAAAACACCTTCTGTGGTTTTTAGCTTGTTAATTGAGTTGTCATAACTGAATAGTCATTACACTCTTGTCTTACTGCCAGGGAGTTCTCACTCACCAGAACTAGACAGCTGTACACATGGTTTTGAAAGCCATATTGACTTAGATTCTCCTGCAGACAGGTAAAAAAGATCACCTGTGAATGTACCTTTTAATTTTTAAAAAATATTAAGAAAGTGAGTTGATGTGGTAGAGCAATCTTGAGATTTTTTCATTAAAACAGCATCTTGTCATTGCATTCTTATCGAGGGCTTGCAGCAGGCTGCAGTCAATTTTAATGTTTGGTTTTTTAGCATGCCAGATGTTCACGTAGCTTCAATTTTCCATTATTTGTTTCTGTAATATCCAGGACCATGAGAACATACTGAACCCTGGGTTTTGCCGTAACAATGTTTTTAGTCACTGAGGAAAAAAAATCTGACAACAGAGATATTCTTTTTTTAACCTCACAGAGTTTACACCTGCATTTTTTGTGCATATAAACACAAGCAGCTGTTGTGCATATGAATGCATAGTTATAAACCTGTTATAATGGAAGTCTGAACACCCCAGATTCAGTATTAAAGCTGAACTCCTTTTGTGCGTGCACATATGAGGATTATTCATTAATTAAGCCTTTGAGTATATTTCCATTGTTTTATCTTTTTTTTTTTCATGTAAGTTCTGTTGTTAATATCTCAATTGTCCTCTTGGATAGTCCCATTACAGCCCAAGAGTTAAGTCTCAGCACTCTGATAAGCAGTATGTGTTGGACATCCAGCCTTTGTACATTTGCTTGTTTTTCCTGTAGGCATCAAGATTTTTCCGGAAATTCTCCATTTCCATTTATTCCTTTGCCAGTGAACAACAGTTTACATGATCATCCTGGCTTTCAAGAGGTGGTGAGTTTGTGTTAAAAGTTAAAAATTTGGGAGCATTTTAATGAAGCTGAATGCATTTTGCATTTCTGCAAAAAACAGTGCTTACTTCACATGTCTCAAAATGTGCTGTAAGCACAGTATTAGGACACTTCAGGGTCCTCTAGTAATGGGATCTACCAAACCAAACTATTTTCTTCCTGCAAGAATATCTTAAAGGTATATAGCTTAATGAAGCTAAAAAGGCTAAAGTCTACAAAGCTCTCTCCTGCATTGTGTTCGAAATGGTGGGACAAATTGGACTACAACCACACAAGCAACAGCTTCTTTCATACAGCTGATTCCATTGGGGAAACCTCTTAGTTCCTCTTCTCAATTCCGAAATGCCCAGCAGAAGTTTGAAATGTGCTAAAACTCAGTCAATCACCACTGCCTGAGTTCAGTAAACAACAGTTTGAGGGTTTCTGGCCTGAACCTTCACATGCCCGTGTAGGTCTCTCCTTCATGATTTACTTTCACAGCAGATGACAAGAACCCAGACTTCATTTCCCCTCTGCAAGAGACCATTATTGCCCTAATCTCTTCTATCTGAGATATTCCACAAAGAAAGGAAACTGGTCTCTTCAGGTGGAAACCTGTTCATCAAACCTACTCCCCAAACACATAATGAAGCTTCTGAATCTGATGAGTCTGTGGACTGGTAGGACTGAAGAAACCCAGCCTTTAATGTGTGGTACCAACTATGGGAAGTCCTGCGCTCACCCGGTCTGACTGGGGACTGGCCAGCCTACAGAAGGGAGCAGTCTGGGTCAATTACCCTGGTTGGCTGCAATCTGAACAGGAAAATGGAAAGAATCTGTTCCCCACCTGTGGTGTGGGGGCCTGCCCTCCCATCTTCCCAGGCTCTGCTGAGAAGAGCTGGTGTTTATACCAACTTTCCCATCTCCTCTACTCCCTTTGAAAGGCTCAAGCGCACCATCTTCCCCTCTGTGCTTGCTGATGAACCTACTCCTCAGTAACAAGGTGAGGTGAGACTTGGCAGACCAGCACAACCAACTGCATCCGATTTTCTGCATGCCAGAGGGGATGGAATTGCAGTGTCTCACATGATTGTTGAAGCTTCAGCAGAAAGTGATCTCATTACTAGTATCTACCTCACCTTGCCTTGGCAGGTTGCCATGCAGGTTGCTCACTCGGGAATCTTTCAAGCTCCTGGTTGGAATGCTTTGTTCCACACTGACTTTAAAATTGGTTAAACCAGGTTTGAAGAATTTGAAGATGTGCATGCCTTTACAGTACCAATTGGCATTGCAGTTACAAATATTCATCAAATAGAGATGAGGAAACAAAAGGAGTACCATGTTTGTTTACCTTATGTGAGGACTAGCTGGCAATTTAATCTTAAATTAGATTACGTCTCTGTTCTAACTTTGCCATGAAAAATTTGTCTACTTTTCTGAATTATAGTAGTTGTTGTAATAAAATAGCTTTATTCTCAAACATTCTGTGTTATAGTTTGTTGGTCTTTTAATTGTGTAAGTCATAATGCATGCAAAATTAAGTTAATTTCCTCTTCACAGTGTTATCAGCTCAAGTTTCTATTTCTCTAAATGTACAATGTTTTAGCATAGCAGTACACAGTACAGAGTCCAATGGGTTAACGATTTCCTTATTAGACGACCCTACCAGTGCCTTCAGACTTAACCTTTTCTCCCTATCAGACTCAAACTGCACAATTTAAGACTGCACGGAGTTCTCCTGAATTGACCACATCCAAGTGACTGTGAAGTGCACCAAGTGAGATGAAATACCCTCTGAAAGAAAGAGAAAATGGCAAAGTTGTGACAATGACTCTAGTACTGAAGATAACAAAAGGAGACAAAGCGTGGCCAAAACTACCAAAAAAAAAGCCAAGAAAAAGACACATTAATACTTGATAAATATTTTTTATTATATTTGCTTTCATCTTTCTTCTTTGAACTTTATTAAAGGAGGAATGTTCAAGATTCATAGTATTTTTGAAATGTGTTATGCACAGAAACATAGAATATCCTGAGTTGGAAGGGTCATCGAGTCCAGCTGGACCCACACCCTCTATGCTGTCCCCCTTCCCATCCCCACCCAGCACACCAGCCCCCTGGGGAAGAAGTTCTCCCCAAAACCCAACCAGAGCCCACCGAACCTCCAAGGTCTGGCTTTTGTTCCCAGGAAGGGTCACCTGGATGTGACACAGGAAGTGTCCAGGTAGGTCCTTAATGTCTTGTCTTGGTTTAAAAGACAGGTGTTTGCTAGGGAAGGCAGGAGCCTTTCTTGGAATGGAAAAACTGCAACCCCTCTCCCCCTGAATTATTATAAATTTAAAATCAAGAGGCTCTCAGGCAAAGATATGGGAATNCCCCCCCGCCTCCGCCCTGTTGAGGAGAAAGGCTTTGGCCATGTGCTTTGTTCTCTTAAGTACCCATTAACAGCTCATGGGAGAAAAATTCCTGAAGATAAAAAAAAGAAAGCCCAAAAAAACACAACCAAGATCCAAACTCCGACATGTCTCTGGAGAGGAAGACTCCACCACCTCCCTGGGAAGCTGTCCCAGTGCTCTGCCACCCTCAATATAAAGAAGCTCTTCCTCATGTTAAGGTGAAGTTTGGTTGTTCATTATCACTGAAGTCAAAGACTGTCAGCTTGTTTAGCTATTTATACTTATGAGTAGGTAATCAGAATAACTAGTAGTTCATAACAAGCAAAAGAGAGTTTACTTTATTGATTTTTTAATGTAGTAGTAGAAGGATCACATTTTTGCAACATTTTTTCAAGAATGGTTCAGTTCTTGTGACTTTAACACATACGAAAATAATTCTGCATTTAACAAGAATGACAATGTGTCTAAACCAAAAATAGATTATTTTTCAAATCCACAAAAATGTGAAACAAATAATTGCTAGATTGTGTGCAAGACCTATCTTGCACTGTTGCAGCTATCCTTACACTTAAAATAATCTACGCCTAATAAAAACTCCAAACCCAGGAGTAAACCATAAGAAATTGTTTACCATTGAAATCCACAGAAACATTACCTGAGCAAACTGCACTGATGACAATAACAGCTACTTTTTGTCAACTGCTTTACAAAACTGGATGAAAATTTGATGGCATACTGCAAAGCATGAAAATCAACACTAAAATGCTTTGTTATTTTTATTTCTGTGCAAAATGTTAAATGGCTGAAACAAATGACAAACATGCCATCACTAGAATTAAAAAAAAAATTAGATTATTAGATGGTGCATTAAGTTCAAAAGTTGCTCCACATGCTTAGGTCTAGCTTTGGCTTCAATTTGGATTGAAGTAATGTGTAGAAATACATCTCCTTTTTTCACTATGAGAGCAGTAAGGCATTGGAACAGGTTGTGCAGAGTAGTTTAGCAGAAGTTACCTAGTAATGAACCTTAGAGGTTTTCAGACCAGGCTGGATTCAGCCCTGAGCAACATGGCCTAACATAATACCTAATCCTGCAGTGACTGGACTAAAAACTGCCTGAGGTCACTTCAAACACGAATGATTGTATTCTGACAGAGTATTGTGACAGAACTACTCTTAGTAAGAATCTACAAGCATTTCTGTTTGAAGGTTCACCATTACTTATTTCCTTAAACAAAACACCCTCAACTGGTATCTGATAATTTACAAGCAACTTGCATTTGAAACCAAACTTTGTTGGAACTAAGTTAGACTGTGATACTATCAAGTGTCGAGAGCTTGAAGTATTATTCAGTAAGGACCTTAAAAATAAGAAAAGACTGAAAAGTGTTCAAAACTTTATACCTGGACATAAAGCATCTTTTTCATATACATTTTACATTAAATATACTGTAAGAATGACAATGATCTCATTTTTGATGAACCATCAAATATATCTTTGCACTGGGAGCAAGAACTTCAATAGGCAAATGTCCCTTTCCTGCCTCCTAATCATTTTTGCATTCCTCATGGACTGAACGCAGTGCATTGAGGGCTTCCACTGTCACTGTGAGCTTTCCAATTATTGCACTGGCATCTTGTGAATCGAAAACTAGAAAGGAAACATCAGAAAATAGCATTAGCTATTTACCTTAAGATTTCACTTTTGTTTTGACAATTTTTCTCAATGTTTGGACAGATTAAAGGGCACCTAGCATATGCTAAAGAAAACAAGATAAATAAATAAATAAATAAATAAACTTCCATTTCAGGTCCTCAGGCTACTGGAAATTAACCACTCTTAGATCTAGAATATACATCAATAAAAATATTAGTGTTGGAATCAAAAAGGAAACTATCGATATAATAACTGTCTATATAAAATTATTTATATGTATTAATTATATGTAAACAAAAATGTTCCAAATTCTATTAAAGACATATCTACATACATAGGAATAGTTTAAAGTAAAAATACACCAATTAATGCGTTTTCTCCACTGTGTATGATGGATAGGTCCAAATCAGCCTCGACAAATCACTCAGTGAATGTCAACTTCAAGAGCAGACTTCAAGGAGACTGCATCCTTTTTACTTAAAAGAAGAGCAGGATAATTGTAGTTAATTATATCAGAAGATAACACTAATTCTGTTTCTTGCTTTTTATACTGTCCTGTTATCTGAGACATACTGTTAGATGTTTTGACTGCAATATTTTTTATCCATCTTCTTGCTTAGCCATTAACTTGATTGCTTCAAATTTCACATAAACCACTTTGACACAATCAGCAATGAAAGGAAGAAAATATGAAAAAGATATATGGTTGCAATCCTCAAAAAGAATAAAGGAAGTTTATGGTACCTAACTTAAGTATGACTTTGTCTTCATGCGGTAGTGTCCTATGAATTTTCCTGTGTCTAGGCTTATTGTTTTTCCTTAAACCAATATCCAACTCAGAGAATGTGTACAACATTATTTAGGAATTCTGTTTATTGCACCTTTACATTTAATCTGTGTCCAGATCTTAAGAACTGATCCCTTTACAATGACTTCTTCCAAGAAAATATACAGATATATTCTTTTGCCATGATCTGACACATTTTAACATACAATTAATTTAAATTCTCTGAAACATCTTAATTTTCAGAAAATATGCAAATTTATGTTATGGATACAATAAAAAACCCTAAAAACTGTACAGCATATGCAGGAAAGGGGAGAAGTGCAGAAGGGAAAAGGAATAAAAGTATTTCTGGCTATTATTATCATTTTCATAGATATAATTAACATAAGGTAAAAATGAGTTTAAATGTTTGATGATTAAGGGAAGAAATGCTCTTCTCAGTATTGAAGTAATTGTCATTACATGGTAATCATTAGCTTGCAATAACTAGCAAGAAAACCCAGTCCTTCTGGTCCTAATAATTCTCTCAGATAATGATTAAGGATTTTAAGAGTTTTGTGAAAAGTGGCTTTCAAAAATTATGTTTACATAACTAATCAATCTTATCAAATGGGAATTATGACAGTGCAAGGTATGGTCATAAATTCCAGAACAAAACCCAATCTTCCAGTGAGAGATTACAAAAGACATTTTGGAAGAGGTTTTGTACTTGGAGAAAAATTATTGGTGGAGAAAAGCTTAAGTTGCTCATCCACAGCAGGAAATGCATCAAATATGTATATTATTTTTCCAGAGTATGGAGATTTGATTCTTCTTAGAATTTTTCTTATCGCATTGCTGTAGTTTTGAGTATTTCAGCAACAGCATGGATACAAATCATGCATGATAATGGGAATGGATAAGAAAGGCTATTTCTTTCCCTTATTACTCAGCTCCCTATTGCTCAAGGTACAGGAATTAGACACAGCAGTAGCAGTAATGTCACATTAGCTTGGCATTCTACTGGGGCTCGCTAGAACTCTTGCTATTGCAAAAGGCACCTTGTGAACACGGGTGCTCTGCATCCAGTCATTGAACCAGTTCATTTACTGGGAAAGGAGAACGACTCTTATAACAGAGATGCTTTCAGTTTCTTTACTGAGCTTCACCCCAATGAGGAAAGAGGATTGAGAGGAAAAGGTAAAGAGAAGAGTGCACCATTGGTAACCATGTCCCTGCTGCCATGGGGAATAGGAAATGGAGCAAGAAGAATATTATCCTCACTGTCCACAAAAGGACCAAAAAGCCTTCTTGAGTCTTCTTAGTAGTGTTAAAAAAATGCATCCTATGAACCCAGGAAATGGAAGATTCTGCACTTCCTGCTCACATCACCTTGCTCTAATGAGTCACAATGAGTTTGGTCAGTCTGTTAGAGAAGGGTGCTTACTAAAACTGATTTCTAACCAAAACCATCAGTGTTTCATATTGTCTCACATGTTTCATATGGAGGAAACAAGCTTGAGGTACTCTGGAGATTGTAACGTGATTTCAAATAAAATATAGGCATTAGTAATACCAAATTGCTGATAAAAACGTTTAATACAAAACCAACTTTTATACAAAATACATATTTATCGTCCTACCACAATGAAGTATATGTTGTAGGAAAGAGAGAATTATAGTACTGGACATGGCTTGAAAGTTCTTAGGTTTTATAAACTAATTACTATGAGGTGAGAATGCGGTTTTGTTTGGAGTTTTTTTTAAAACAGACTTTAAGGAATAACACTACTAGATAGTTTTTGCAGACTTTTGCAAACAGATGTGGAAGTTTTCAGTTAGTATTGAAGAATTTCTTATTGAAACAATGTCAAACAATTATTTGCACAGTAAAACCTGCAAAGCAAAGTAGAAATTTAACAAATTTTAGGCTACGGAAGTTTACAAAAAAAAATCTTTAAAACTTACCATCAATATCTTGCTCAATGATATCTCTTTGCTTCTGGAATATCTCTTTTAAACTGACATAAGCAAATCCAATATCCTCACATTCAAGATCCTGTTCATCTTCTGGCGGATCACTGACCACTGTAAATTTTAGGCTAAACACACATACACACAAAAAAAAGGTATTTTGCCTTCAAAAAGGGTCAAAAATCAAATTACAAATGATAAAAAAGCAAATCCAGGTTATCTTACAAGTTTAAAATGCATGGAGGTGGAAACATTTGGTGTATGGGCCGAATCTTTCCATAAATTTTGTTTCTTGGTGGTCCTCTTTTGCCACGATAAAATGGGGAACTAGACTACTGATGAACTTCTGCCTTCCTATTTATTCAATACAAAACTGAAATTTCGACACGAGCCAAACCAGACATTCTGATAACTGCAGGAAACAACCTACTTAGTAACACAGGAGACAGTAGTGACATGATGGCACATATAAGACATGAATACTTCTGTTCTGAGAAAAAGCTCACTGCTGTTATTTTGACTTATTTTTTCCTCAGGTTTGTAAAATACTTAGTATAGATATTTAAGTATTTATAGGGGAAATTGCAGCACACACACCAGCTATTTTCTTTCACTGTGTTGAGGAATCCATCCAGTGCAGGTGGCTCAGGAGCAGCTGCAGGTGGACTGCTGGAGGAGCCCAGCCCAAGGCAAGAAGCTGTGAACTACCATCCCTTAGCACAATAAAGGGCCCAGGGACCCGTGGCCCAGTCAGGGGACGGACATTCAGAGACACAGCAGGAGCCAATAACCCCCAGACTTTGGGTACAGCAAGGTGAGGGACACTTGGGGACCTGGCAGGAGCTGATGACCTCCAGACTGTCCCATGAGGGACACTCAAGGACCTGGCAGGAGCTGATGACCCCCAGACTGTCCCGTGAGGGTATGAAAGCTCAGGGGTTCCTTTGTTCAGGGTCCTTCCTCCAAGGCTCCAACTTGAACTGTTATTGACTTATTTAACTACTACACCAAAAATTAAATTATTTTAAGGATTGGGACCTCTCAGACTTGGCAACTGGAAACCTGGGCTGGAGTTGGTGAGGGGAACTGGTCTGACTGGGACAGTGTGGGGAGTGTAGCTGCAAAGGGACCTCAGTCCCAGCTCAGGTGGTCTAGTGTGACTGCCACAGTGGTCCTGGATGGTTGGACAGGGAAATTTCTTTAGCAACTAAATGATCTGTCAGGAAAAAAGAAAAGGAGTAGTTTATCCTCATTATTGTTAAATCTTAGTAAAACATGCTTTAGTAGAATATGTTTAGCAACCTTCCTAATATAGATGGCAAAATAAGGGATATGGAATTAAGAAAGATCATTCACTCGGAGTGATTCAGTGATTTACAAATGACTCTGAGTAAGATTTACAAATGACTCTGACACTTCAAATGCAATCAGCAGGTATCCTACTCTTCTGTAAATTAAATGGATCTTTATATTAATAGTTGTTCCATTTCAATGAAGACTGACATTCAAGAAGAAACAGAATCAAAGTATGTAATTCATTCTCTTCAAGTAATGCACATGCTATCTCAATGAAAAAAACTGAATAAGAACAAATGTATTACTATGAAACTGAACAAGTCTAATTTACAATCTTTCTCATATGTATTCATATAATAGATGTCCGCTACATCCATATATATACATATACTTTTTTTAAGAATTCTGGGACCAAGGAACACTTCCTGCAGTTTTTAAGACTCCTTTTAGTATTCTGAATTCAGAAAGCAACAAATGTACTATTCTACCATTGCATAGATACATGCTTTTCAAATTCATTACTGATAGACTACTGATGATAGAATCTAGAATCTCTCTTCCATAAAACAAAGTTGTTAAAAAAACCACCAACAAAACAAACACCCCCCCAAATTACACCATAGCACTAAACAAACATTAGATGAAGTTGCAGCATTCCATTCCGTATGCACCTACTCGGAGAAGAAGTAAGACCAGCTGCCACATCAGAATGCCTCATTCCTAGGTGAAACAATTATTTTTTTTCTTGTTAGTTATATATTAACTACTTAGGGCTACCTTGTCAGTAAAGACAAACAAAAAGGCAAACTACAAGCATTATTTACAAAGACCTATAATAGAGGTTTTCAGCATTAATCTGTACCTGTCAGCAGGTAGATCTGGCTTTAGAAGAATTGACTTGAGATACTCTCTTTTTTCATGATTATCTTCCTTATCCACATTTATCACTGCAAAGCAAATAAATTACTATAACTGGTTATCAACTGTTTTTCACCTATTAGAAGGAAGAACATGAAAAGAACAAAGGAAAGTAAGCGTTTATTTCCTCTTCTTTTCTACAGAAAAACAATGTTAGAATCAAATGTTAGAATCATGTGATCTAATGGTGTGTCACTGGCATATTTATATGAACACTGTCAAAAAAGATACAAGCAGCATCTAAGCATGTCACAGAACTGTCACTTTCTATTAATGGTAATAGCAGCCATGATTTTAAAAGCCAAGGGTCTTTACTGCTTTCTATTTGAGGTGATTTACTGTATTTTCTTCCACTAAGGAAGCCAGAGATAGTGAGAATGTATGGCAAAGTGCTTTTCATTTTGACAGCCTCAGTAATTTAATCCTCCTTTCTGCCACAGTATTTCAATACAAGAAATGTTCAGACCAATGGACCAGAGAAAATCTGTCATCTATATTCCCTCTCAAGTGGGCAATGCCAGCATAGCAGTGGGTGACATTTCCAATTCATTTCAATCTTCAGCTACACATGGAGTGATCCAATAGTTTATGAGTAAGAGGAAGATCTAAATGAGTGAATTCTTTGGCAAGTTGCATTCTAAAATCAGGTTTGGATGGTAGCAATTTTAAAGATCTGACTGAGACACCATTTCTTCAAAGCCACTTTTATGTAATTATTTTTAAAAGAATGCTTAATTGGAATGTCTGCATTAAGGGTTTGCCACAAATAGCAAACTGATTCATCTTCTCCAGAACACTCTCAGTTAAAAGTCCAAGACTGAAGCATTCAGGCTGAATCTTAAATGACATAAAACTTTACCAGGAAGAAAAAGTTAATGAGTAATTGAAATATTATGAAATAGCTGGGAAAATAATTAACAAGAGAGTTATAAATTACTACAATAGTTCTATGTATGCTAGTAGTGTAAATATAAAGTATTAATTGGCAATGTATTAGTATGAAACATGGATGAATCAGTTCGTCTATTAAAAAGTTGTCATTAAAGGAACACTGAGTATTTACAAGTAATGACAAAGTCCAATTACATATTCTTTCTTTTCAATTGTGTTTTTAGATGTTGTCCTGAGTTGGCCCAGAGGGGTCAAAATCTCGGAACTGATCCATGCTGCAGGAAGTAATACAACTTCCTTCCTGGGAGAGAGAACCAATAACCAGGTAGTTTTAAGTAGGGATATGTAGGTCAACCAATTAAAAGTTGATCTGCCTTCATGGAAAAAAATCCTATATAAGCAGAGGACCTTGGAGTCTCTTCCTCTTGCCTTTCTGCTTTTCAGAGAGAAAACAGGTCCCCTGCTTTCTCTCTCCGGTAAGACTGGGCCTTTGCCTGCAGAGGGAGGGGGCAAGAAAGGGGGTTTGGAGTTGCTGTTGAGCCTTTCGAGGTTTAGACATAGCTGGACCATAAATCCCAACCACGGCCAGGCAGGGCTGAGCCCTTGCTTTACCTCCCCGACAGCCCGGACACTGGAATGCGGTTCTCAAACAGCACAGCAGAGACCACAGGACCATCACAAGGTCCGAGAGAGAGATTAATCCTCTCCATGCCCGGACTAAAGTTCCAGACACCCATCCTTCCCTGCACAGAGAGAGGAAAGCATGAGGACACCTACAGAAACAGTGAAGGAAGCAGAGTTGATACCTAGAGGGAGGAACATAAGAAGTGCTTCAATAATGAAGCTGAAAATTCTTCTGTGAAACCATGGTTGGGACTAAGCTAAAATATTCCCTGTAATACATGAGAAAATGATCCAAAGGGGACATGTGATGTTCTAACTGCAGCCAGTGAGCCAAGGCACCTGTGTAGAGATAAGCAGATACTAAAGTAAATGCAGCCTGATGAGAAGCTTGAGCAGAGACAGAGAAGAGGCTGTGACCCGTCCCTTTGCCCTGGGGAATGCTGGAGAACTTATGTTGCCAGAACTTGTGTAGTAACAGAAAAAGGGGATTTTCTTTGCTGCTGCAATAGAACTGCTCATCCTTAAAAAGGTACTCCATGGACTGTCATGACCCATCGTAGTAGCTGCGGGAAGGCTACTGGTGTGGGAGGGATCTTCCACAACAATCAGATTTACCTTACAGGCGGCTGTTGGTTGTGAGGCTGAAAACCATAAAAACTGTATTTTCTTACAGAGAAGTCCATGATATAAGCAAGAGAAACTTGTCTCCCTAAATGAACTGAGAAAAGACTATTTCAGAGGTGGTAAACTGACTGAAAGTCGAACTGTTGTCTTTTTGTGTGTTGTCATTGGGAAAGAAATGGAGAGGTGGGGGGAGGAGAGGGGGTCTGAGGGTTTTGTTCTGCTTTTCCTTGTTTTTTTCTTAGGTTTATTAATAAACTTTCTTTACATTCTTCAAAGTTCAAGCCTTCTTTGCCTACTCCTAATCCTTATCTCACAGAAATACTGAGCAAATTTTGGTAAGTGTGCTGGCATTTGGCCAGAGACTCAAACAGGTGAACTGAAACCACTACAGATGTAGAGGTTAGAATGTTTTTCTTTTGCTGTATCATCATGTACCGACAGAAAAATCAGATCATCATGCTCTTTTAAAAAGAATATATGGATTTTAGTTATGTATAGTCTAATTTTGATATTTACACACTACCAGCATATTTAAATCTGTTGTGATGCTACCATTTTATACACCAGCCTATTTCAGCATTTCATTTTATACTTGATAAATGCATGCTTACGTCATTTCTAAGAAATCACTTTTAGTATTTCTCAAAATATCTGGAAACAGGCAAATAGAGTTGGCACATAGTGAAATGTAACTATAATATACAGGAAGTAGGCTTTATTGCAGGAATTTTCATAAGACAGAATTTAAGAGAAGAACCAAGTCTGCTAAGGAATACATCAGACTTACCAGTGCTATAGTTATAGTGAATCCTCTGACTACCTGTTGGTTTTGGAAGTGACAGTGGGGTCTCCTCTGCAAGGAAATTGTTTAATCTGCATTCTACAAACAGCTGCTGTATTGTTTCATCTGCTGTAATTCGTGACTCAGTAAGACCAAGTGATGCAATTTTAATCCGGATTTTTTCAACTTCCTATTTAAAAATGAAATATAAACACAGTACATATTATTTTTTGTTTCTTTCAGTGTTAACACAAAACAAACATACATACATGTATGTAAATCATCAGCTTTTTTATACTATGAATACTGATTGACTGACATATAGAAAATGAGAATCTAAAGCACCAGGGTTTGTAGCTAAGATTGTTGTTGCAACAGATACTGATTTCCATTCAATGTTTAAAATATTTTTGCTGTAGTCATAGTCTGCTGGTTATCTTTATGCAAAAATGCTATCTGAATCACAGATTTCAGCTATCACCATTTTTACCTACACAGCAAAGTGATCCTGTAACTGCTTAAAATACTTTCAGTAATACAAGGCACTGAAGTTTTCCAAATAAAAGAGAATTGTTACTACCTACTGCAGACTATACTACAAACAGTTCAATAAAAATCCATCAAATCACAAAATTGTCAGGCATGTAAAGTAATAATGTATTTATAAAGAATTCAACTTCATATAGTGAACTTTCCTAGTTAAATCAAAAACAGCTTTAAAAGTTAATTTTAACATGTGATAGTAAAAGTAATATCTCAATTGTTCTTCACCAGAGCCTTTTCTTATTATCTTTAACTGAAATGATATTTTTCTGTTCCTTATATGAAATTGTTTCTTTCTGTTCTGCAAAGAAACAGAAGTCTGGAGTATTTGTGTACAGATAAATTTTAATAAGTTTTATTTAAGTGGGGATGTCAGACTTAAGAGAAAGAGTCAAATATTTCCCGAAGTTACTCTGGGAAGAAAGAAGAAAAGAAAAGCCACTATGGTTTCAAAATTGGCATATGTATGTAACCATTCAGTGACGATATTCTTCAAAGAGCAAACAGAACACACTGGATACGGAACTGTCAACTTTTTTAGTAATTGTTTCTTTTCAATATTTTACTTTCTTTTCATGACTTTATTAAAATATTTCTTCTATATGGAAATATTTTGACAATTTTTATTTCTAAACATAAATCACTTGAAGTACTGAATCACATTCAAAAGATCAGCTTTCTATATTCAGTCAGAACTCCAAGTTAATGTTCTTATTAATATGTAGATAGCTTACATTTTGCTGAGCAATATATAAATTACTCAAAATTAAAAGCAGTGTGTCCCATTGTAAAAGTATCCACCATACAGAACAATGTCCATTGCTGTCAAGTCCTTTCAGTCTTTGATGATGTAATTTTACCTCCTCCTTTCAAATGACATTTCCTTTTATTATGTATCCTATGACAATTCAACTAAAAATCCAAATCTCGATCAATATTTCAATAAGGTTCTTTCACTATTCAGCGGACTCATGGAAATTTTACTAGGATCATAGAAAAAATTCCACACCATTCTGACTCTACTAATAGAGGTACATGGCTTCAGCAAATTTTTTTTCCAAAAATCTAGTAAGTTAAATGGCTACTGAATGTCATTAAAGTGATGGTCTTTGACTTGAATATGCTTTTCATATTCAAATTTATAAATAGAATGAAACAAAATTAAGTATTTTATGATCAATCGTACATCATAGACAAGAAGAAAAAGAAGCTACTGGTACAGCTTGATACTGGAAAATCTGTTAGATATGCCTTATGATCAATATATCTAAGGAATAATCATGAATTGTCTAATTTGCAACATACAAAAAAACCCCCGGGATGATCTTAAATGACTTAAACAGTCTGGCATACAATTCAGATTTATAGGATAATTAGTACAATGATCTCAAAAATTCACAAAGCTTATTTACAATATTTGAGTACCAGCAGGATAATTATCTCAAAAGATAAAAGGCAGTGATTTCTGATCTTAAACAAACAACAAAAAAGAATTCAATAGCAATTTTGACATGCTGTATTCTATAATCAACCCAATAATTCAAGTAAAGTAAGGCATATTTTTAAAATCCAACTTCTATCACACGTTGCCTATTTTAATAGTGCATAGCTTTTACTGTTTTTATCTACCATTCACAAACATGCACATTGTTACCAAAGAAAACAGATCAATGGGGGGACGTGGAAACTGATGAACATGAAATGAATCTACATACAAAATCCACTCAGAATTGTTCTTAAATAATTTTGATAAAATAAAATACAGAATAACTAGAAAGATATAGAGCAACTGTATTATAGTTTGACTTAACAGTGATTACTAGTATTCATTTTAGTTCTCAAAATTACAGGTGAAATTTTTTAATCATTTTATATATAAATAATGCAATCTTCAAAAGTACCTTATGTATCTTTCTGAAGAACATATAAGTGACAGCATTTCTACAAACCTACTGCAGCTGAAGACATGCAGCTTCTTAAGATGGACTTTCTACAGCTTAAAAAAAAGGAGCATTATTTCTTATACGTATTTCTTATTGCTAGTTACTTTGTACGATACCACATAGCCTTGAAAAGAGCACTTCAAAAAATAGAACTACCTCTATGGTATCACATTGCAGAACATTAAAATCTGTTAATCTTAAGTACAAGTTTTATGGTTAAGATTGTTCAGTCAATGTTAGATCTAAAAGTGTGAAGTATTTTTTTTGAGAACCATCCTATTGAAATATTGTTCAAAGTAAATTTTCCAAATTTATATTATGCTGCGGTATTTTGTATATATATCAAGTCCTGAATTACTGGTTTTAAGAATAAGTCAAGAGATTTGATACTGCACATGTACATCTTCATTGAAAACTGATGTTAGATTTAGCAAAGCTACTCTTAGAGGACATTAGGCTTAAAGTATTTTTCTTAGTCTTACCAAGTAATTGCCATGTATACTCTGACTCAGCTGTTTAATATTTGTGGATACTGGACTTGAAATAATACAGTCATCACTGTCAGTTTTTATTGATTCAACAGCATCATCCTCTTGATGATCTACTTGATCTTTAAAAAAAAAAAAAAATCAATGCAGGTAACACCTGTTATATTTTAGACCAGCTAAGACTTAATAAGAAATCTGATAGCAATGAATTTCCTTTTCTAATATAAAAAGAGTAAGTGCCAGGTAAATCTTCTCTTCCTTGAAGAAGATCAACACTGTGAATCAATGACCTTTAGAGTCATATAATCTGTATTTTTTCTGTTTTGTTAAAAACAGTAATGTTTTCCAGATGCAAGCTGGCAAATGGAGTAAGTCCTGTAATGAACGAAGTATACACAACTGTTAGCTTTATTTAAGAATATGCCCTGAATTTGTGGATTTCCTCTGACTTCCTTTAACACCATGCATATGAAAAGTAAGAATGCACCTTTTATTTTTAGTAAAAAATAGTTCTGTGTGCAGGTGCATTATTTTCGGGAACATTCTAGAGCATTTTTTTCCATGAAGCAAATTATAAAGATAACTGGAATTCAACATCAACATTCATCAAGTTTTTCCAATCTTTCCAATGAATTCTTATGCAAAAGCTGCAAACAACTAAATATAAAATTTTAGCATTCTGCTTCTGCTTGTATTTTAAACGTGGTATCATGTACTTGGTTATTGCCATAATAAACAGTTCAAGCTCAGAAGTGGAACAGGATGACCCAGCTTTTATAATCTTTAAATAAATCTAACAACTTTGTTTCACATATGTGATATGGCATATGAGCCCTCTCACTGTCTGAAAGGATTCCAATATCAGCATTGGTTGTTATCTGCAGAGAAAAGGAGCATATTCATTAAAACAGTTTTTGGAACAGCATAGTTCTAAGGGAGAATATGAAGATATTCAAAATAGAAGCCAGGCTTTCTTTAATATTTTATGAATCTAATACATATCAGATCTATCTATATATCAGATTTTTGCGATTGATTACAATATGGTTTCTATTTGGGAAGAAAACACATCCACCACCCAGCTTCAGCTGTAAAGTATACCAGAATATAATTTACGGCACGAAGTTTCTCATAATGAGGCAGCTTCCACTACTAGTAAGAAATGCTTATGAAAATGGAAAGAGATAGATTTTTTCAGAAAATACAGCTACTTATTAATAACAATGAATTCTACCTTCTGGTTCCAATTCTTCAATTATTTCTGTCTCATCTCTAGAAGTAATCAATGTTTGGCCAGCCAACTGCTCCTCTGACAGATGAGAGCGCTCTTCTTTTTCCTGCTGAATTTCTTCAGCCATCTCCTTCACTCTGTCACCTGACAGCTGTTTAGCCTCCTGTACCACATGCTACAGAAAAAGATAAACTTACAGTCTTTGTAACGCTCCTTGAATAGCAAAAGTTACTAAAGTTCAAAATTTGAAGAGTTATGGCCCATGTTCATTATCCAGAGCCTTTTAACAATTGTATTGCTTATGCAGTGCAGGAAACAATGAGAAGGTGTCAACTGCTGTAACGTATAATTCATATACAGCAGAAAGACATTTATCTAACCTTATTTGCAAAAACATAACTATTGTAATAATTTCGTACCTGTCAACACATATACAGCCTGTTTGATTTCCAGATTTATTTATATTTAATCTTTTTCTGCAAGTTCTACAAGACTCCATCAAAAAACCCCAAAACACACAAGAAAACACCATCACCACCTTATTCAGTTAACAATTTTCTAACTTAAATTATACAGCATTTCTGTCTTAAAAGCAAACTAATATAATATAAAAAAAGAATCAGCTTTGCTACACAGTATAAACGTGTCATTGAAGCTAAAATATCTTTAGTGCACAATGTATTCTGAAGCAATCTTATTATTTTCTGTCTCTTTGAGTTCAATTACACAGAATAATACCTTATCAGTGGATACTGCATTACAGACAAGGCACCTTCCATGAAAATTTGCAGTGCTTTATTGTCCTGTGCATTATTTATTATCCAACAATTCTCCTCTAGGACTGAATTTTTCACAGAGGCACTGATGCCTCACCTATCACCCTCAGAATCAATTAAAAAACTTTCAGCTGTCCACACAACATCCCAGTTTTCCAAAACTGGACCTGAAGAATTATTTCTGTTATAACACATCTGGAGCCACACAAAGAAAAGCAATGTTAACAAACAAAATAGAGCCTTGTTCTATAAATCAAGGTTATCCTAGAAGTTTTCAAGTCATAGAAAACTGACTTCATGTGTCTTATGCTCCTTTTTGTTATAAAGATGTCATAACCACCAGGTTTTATACAAAGTTTGGCCATTCTTCTTAACTCCTTCAGTGACAGAGTTGCACTTTGTGGATGAAAGTTTCAGAGAGAACATTTTTTGATTATTCTAACTGACCAATACCACCTGATATGGTCAGAGAGAGACTTTTCTCAATCAAAGCCCCAGATGAGATTTAAAGTAGAAAAGTAAAAGGAAGGTAAGACCCAGCGATTAAATATTGTGTTATACCACTAGAAACCACAATATACAACTAGAAACTATAGTTTGTCAATTTGACACAACTTACTTTTACAACCAGTTGGGCCAGTACAAATGACAATATTTCATAGTTTTCTTCTCCTTGAAATGCTACATATTGTGGTGATGCATCCCTCCTACATCATCTGCAAGTACATCATCCTCAGTCCTGCTCTGTGATCTCAGACACTCCTTAGAAGCCTTGACAGATCCAGCTGAGTAGTGAAGTGCCTCTTGACCCTATCAGGTAAATCATGAGGCACTGCTGGATTGTACCATGAGCTCTGGCATGGTGTAAGTGGGCACAATCAGAAACATCAGCTGCCCAACCAAGATGGGAAACAAAGGATAAGCAATTGTCCTTTTCAGCCTTGGTAAACCGTTTACCTCAATTGCAGCCAAAGCATAATGGTATCATTGCTGCTGCACTTGGGGAAAAAAGACCAGGAGCAATTGACTTGGGTTTTGGCCAGGAGGGAAACTGATGACCAACATCAATCATCTTGCAACCCTATAAACAGCAGTCCTAAGTGAGACCCTTTGAGCTCTCCTGGACAGCAGTGGCTCCACTACACTGGCCACTCTGAGTGGGGCCTCTCAGAGCTTGCAAACCCTCAAGTTTGCGATATCTGAAAGATTGTCATTGCCAACAAGGCCTGGGCTGATACCACACATCTCCACATTCTTCAAGGTGCAAGCCTTGCCAGCTGGGAAATGCAAAGGGATTTGATGCGAGTACTTCACTGAATTCAAGAACTTTTGATAGCTAAATTTACAGACATAGGCCTGTATATAATTTTATCTGTGTGCGTGTGAATTGATTTTGGTATGAATGTTACTATCTCAAATCTGCAGTTAAGTCATTATTATAATTGTAGTGAACCCTATAGAATTGCTTTTAAAATGTTAAAGTACTTCCATACTATTTTCAAATACAGAGCCCTAAGTTAGGAATAAAATAAGGAGAAGCATTTCATATATACTAGACAATTAATATACAAGAGTAGGTATAAATTTACTGGTGGAGAAGCATTTGGGCAGGAAATTACATCCTCCTTTGCCTCCCTGCATTAGCATCACTGGTTCTAGCCTCTGCTACAGCTTCTACATATGAGGCTGGACAATCCTTACAAGTAGTTTGGGTGAGTCAAACCATTCATCCCTCCTTTTCTGAGAAGAGCTATTTGCTTCAGCATGTATCACATTGATAAGAACTTTTATTAAGAACTAGATTCTCTGCTATTCAGAAAATGAAGTGGAAAATGAAAGACTTCCTCTTTTAATCTGTCGAACTTCTGGTTTTTTTGCATGGACACTTTCTTGCCATTTCATCACAAGACTTAGACATCAGAGAAGGCCCAGCTGTTTCATTATTTAGTCCTAACAGTACTTCTGTCTCTAACCAGACAATGAGGCTTAGATTTTTAAAACAGCTAGAGGAGCTTCCAACCCAGCAATGAAGACTTCTGATGGAGACCAAGTAGCTGTCTCAGCTAGAAAATCCTAGTTTGTAAAAAATTGTCGAACTTTAAGAAGTTACTGTTTGGACAGCTGAAGGTATTTTGTGTGTGTAACTATCCGGCTAACTTTTCAGTTTTTCACATCTAAGCTCTCAAAAGATTATATTCACAGCATTTGACTTTTTGTTTTTTAAAGTTAATAAATGCAACAGATTGACTTAATTGCTATTTCCAGTCTATACTGTATAGCTCTCAACAAAGGTCTAGCGATAGTAAACTAAACAGTGACAGAACCTGTTAATTGAAAATTCATGTTAACCTTTCAAAAAATAAATCCAATCAGTAATTTATGAAAGGGAAAAAACCCACAACTAGTTTTTAATTAATGCAATATTATTAATATTGTAAATATATACAATATATAATCATAACCTTTTATAATTGCTTGTTGAAGAACCTACCTTTACTTACTGGATTTACTTAAGATTAAACACATCCTATTCTTAGTTCTCTGAATGCAAATTATTTCAGATGAAAATTTACACAACGCAGCAAATACATTTGAATTAGTTCCATGCAGACTCTCTTAGACTCTGGAAGGATGTACAGATGACAGTATATCCCAAGTTAAGAAGTATAATTTTTTCAGAATGTGTACAATCTCAGCTGATAAACTTCATTTTAGAGGTGACTCTGAACAGTGTCAAATTGTGTATCTCATTAGCCCAACACTCAGGATCTGTTTGGATCAAGCTGGTTTCTATAGAGTCATTTATATGCGGTGCAAGTGGTACACTGTAGAAAGACACTCGAATAATGCAGAGAGCTGAGAAACACAATGCAGAGAGAGCTGATTGGTCCTGTTAGAATCTGCCCTAAGCCAATGCAAATTGAAGCTTGTAAACTGTGGAGGATCTAAAGCAGTTCTGAGGGAGTCACACAAATACCACTGCATTGCGTCTCCCACCCTATATGCAGTACTGTGCTATCATTCATTGTCTGGGACATCCCAGTATTGTGCTGCTAAAATAATTCAGTGTTCTACAAATTGCCCATACAGAGCCATAAGCAGCCTTTCATGCTTCAATGTGCATGACAAAAATACTTAGAACTTACTGCCATCTGTACTGTACTAAGATCCAGAAAAGAGACTCTCTTGTGGGCTTGAGCTGCATGCTGCTTCATTTTGAGTGCTGGTGCCTGTAACAAACAAATACATTGAAGATAATTTATTGCCATCTTATTTTACAGTAAATTATGAGGAACCCTAATTTTTTTCAAAGCCAAATCTAATGGCACTAAATTCAATTCTCATCAAACATGATTTAATAGAATTCATATACAACATACTTCTCCGATTACACCATGGAAACCATGGAGATTTTATATATAATATAAATTTACATTATGGAATAATATAAAACATTAGAGTTACTCCAGACATAGAGTATTTTAAACAGCTTAGGTTAAAAAAGAAGCCCACTAAAAACTCTAGTATTTTAATTTATACATTTCAACCTATTTGCTTTTATTTGTTAAACTGTTAAAGATGCCTGGAAGTCCCTTCTTTTTCTGTGGCCCTTATTTAAATGTGATTGTACACTGAATTATATTGTCAAAATTCTCTTCAATATCCAGCTAAAAAACGCAGTAAAAAACCCAATGTAAAGGAATCTCAATCTTATAATACTCCAATGTTAAGAACTTCAAGACCTTTTTGAACAACTGCTACACTCATTCTACTGATCCGTCACCTAGTGGTTTAAAATTCGTGAGTATGATACTAAAACACCTGTCACAGCTCAAGAAAATGAAATATAATATCAAATATTCTAGTGACAATTTCAGTAAAAATAAATAACTAAGTTTAAGACTTTGCCTCTTCAGGCAAGGTATAATTCAACTGGTCCTTGATCTCTTTATATGAAAAACTGCTAACGGATTTTCCAGTTCAAGAATCTTTACCTTGGTTACACTTCGAACATATCAAGACTTGACCTAAGCCATTTGAACATAAAAAGAAAAAATTGAACAGTTTATTTTATCAAAACCATCACAGAATCACAGAATGGCCTGGATTGGAAGGAAACTTAAAATTTAGTCCCAAACTCACTGCCATGGGCAGGGACACCTTCCACTAGACCAGGTGCTCCAATCCCTGTCCAACCTGGCCTTGGACACTTCCAGGGATGGGGCAGCCCCAGCTTCTCTGGGCAACCTGTGCCAGTTGAAGGAATGGCTGGAGCTGTGTCAGGAAAGGGATAGGCTGGACATCAGGAACAGGTTCTCTCCACAGAGGGTGGTCAGTCACTGAACAAGCTCGCCAGGGAATGGTCATGGCCCCAAGGCTGCCAGAGCTCCAGGAGCATTTGGACGACATTCTCAGGCACAGGGTGGGATTGCTGGGGTGTCTGTGCAGGGCCAGGAGTTGGACTCAAGGATTCTGATGAGTGCCTTCTAACTCAGCCTATTCTATGATTCTATGAAGAATCTAATCTTCTAATCTAAACCTACATTCTTTAAGTATTTCCCCCTTGTCCTATATCCTTGTAAAAAGCCTCTCTTCATCTTTCTTGTAGGTTCCCCCTCAGGTACTGGAAGGCTGCAATTAGGTCACCTGGAAGCTTCTCTTCTCCATGAAGTAATTCTCTCTACCAAGTACAGACCCAAACATACCTGGGATGGTTGTTCATGTTCCCTAAAACCAGGCATTATATATTCCAGAGCCTTTGACCTCTGTTTGTAGGGGATAATAGCTTGGTCCATAGGAATTTGTAATCTGATCCAGTATTCTACGGTACCATAATTTTGAATGTGTCCTGTTTTTCCTAAGGAATAAACAGGGGATTGCATTAATTTTCTTTTCAACATTAAGGTACGTTACTCAAAAGCTAGGAAAAACCACAAATGGAAGATTTATAGAACAGCCACAAATTAAAGATTGTGCCTATGCATTATGACAGTGTTTGTGATGTGAGATCTGTAGTTCATGTTAGAAACAAAACCAACTCCTCAGGCTCCCCCGGCACGATCCAAAATCAAAACATGACCATTTTTTCCTACTTACATATTTACTACAGAATCAAGTCAAAGTTCAATATTTTTATCTCTTTAAGGCAAATAAAGGTAAGGACAATTTTGTCTGTTAACAGTCAGAAGTGTCCCAAAAAGTGGTATGCGATTTAAATTACTGGCAAAAATACCACTTTACAATGCCTTATTAAACCAGATTCTCTACAACAGTGGGCAGTTAAGGTCACTGAATATGCTGATCTGACAAAACATTTCTAGAAGAAAAACTAAGCAGCACAGAACATTCAATACTTCTAAGAAGTGTCTTGTCCAGGATATCTTAAAATTATTTTAATATAATAAATATAAATGTGACTAAAATAATGCACAAAATGTAAATTAACATCCCCCTAGACTATGCTACTATATGAAATATTATTAACTGTAATCACCATAATCTGTACTTTTTTCACTATTATATGGTGACCTTTGTCCTACCAGTTTAGATTACACCCTTTCTTCCTTTGTTTATTGATAAGGAATAAGAGGATATACTTATGATATTAGGGCCAGACACAAAGCATTCATGTTTGATATGGGCGAAGTGGGGGTGCCTCCTGTTTTGGGTTTTTTCCCCTCTTACCCTGTGGCTATTAGCCATTATGGGCAAAACTGCACCCATCCCAGCTTTCCACAACTGTTGGCAGAATCACAAGAACATGCTCCACATCCAACAGAAAATAGCATTCTTTTAAAGACCTTTCTTTTCTTTTGAAATAGTAATACACAAATTCATTTTTGGTCAAATATGCATTATTCATCACTTGCAACACAGTGATACATAATCAAACAGAATACTTCACGATATATTAACTACCAACTAAATTTGCTGTGTTGTAGATCTTGCCATCGTTTTCCAAGATTTCATGGAACTTAAGTTGACAAGAAGCAATTGTTTCATAATCTATGCCGTATGCACAGTGAACCTCAAGTGTGATGCTGTTTTCCTGTATATAGTGAAAGAAGCTGTCATCAGACTGCACAAGAAACTGAGAAGTGAAGTCATATGATGGGGCGTTCCCATGAACTACTGGCGTTATCTGAAGTTCAAAGTCATAGAATGCATAAGTACAAAAGGCTGCAGGTTCCCAGTCACCAAAAGCACGCATAGCCTCAGAAGAGAAGATCACTTTGCTGATATGAATTTCAAAAAGGTTCTCTCCTCTTTCTAAATGAACAGTTTCAACAAATCCATCCACTGGATCACTTGGCAATACTTCTGATCTGGACTTAAGTGGTTTTGTATCATAGACAATATCTCTTAGTTGGGCTGCAACAGATAAAACAGAGCTATAATATGATTGTCTTTAAAAAATCAAATACAATTGATGACTGAGAAGAAAGGATAAAAGCATAATTCAATTATATCAACAATGTTACTTTCGTAAAGGCATTACCAAAAAGAATTCATGCACTGAACACCCACTGAGCACACTGACAACAATCAAGAGTATTTCCTCAATGGACTTGCCTCAGTATACATAGACACAGGCCCCTAATAGTTATTATCAGCTTATGAGAGAGTTAAAAAGAAGAACTTCAGAAGTCTTATACAATATTCAAAATAAGCATCACTATTCAAAATAAGTATCACTATGCAAATGTAGCAGAGATTTAAGATGCATATTTTTGTAGGGTTGAACTAAATTTGCCAGAGAAAGAAATAATACATCTGACTTTTAACATCTGTTACATCTTGAGTGGATAGAACTACCAGCAAAGACCTTCACATGTTTCCCAGCCTCAGGTGGTAAGTGGTTAATAAGTGGTTAACACAGGTTGGATGGGGTTCTGAGTAGCCTTCTAGTGGAAGGTGTTCTGCCCCTGGCAGGGGTTTGGAATGAGATGGGTTCCAACCCAAGCCATTCTGAGACTGGATGATTCAATGAAATCAAAATACATGCTTACAGAATTAGGACATAAACCATTATGAGGTGGATGCAACTTGGAGATAAAACTTGAAAATTATTTCAACATCAGTGTTTGTAAAATATCCTACTTGAGGCTTCCTTTTACACAGTGAAGCCATTAAAAAAATAGTTGAAATTCATCCTGTTGAAATATTATGTCAGTATAATATAACAAGACTTGGGGGATTTTTGTAACACAAAGTGATTCTGTAATGATAGTACTGCAAAGCAAAAGGTTGACCATGAAAGTATGATTTATTAAAAAAAAAAAAAAGTTTGGTAATTTTGTTCTTATGCAGCAATAGCTGCAGCATAAAAACCACTTTGTTGGATTTGGTTTAATTAATAACTGCCATTTAAGTAAATGAAAACTAACGGGAATAGATACCTTTCCATGAAAGAATTGACCTTTCTACCAGTTTTAGGAATTGAAAAGTGTTTCAGCTGGAGAACAAATTTACAATAGCAATTTGCAAGAGATAAAATATTAAAAATATTAGTGAGGAATATGCTTTAAAGATACCTTCTAGTTTTCTGATACGTGCAGCTCTAATATCAAGAAGATGGGTATACTGTTCTAGTTTTAACTCATAGTCTTTCTGTAGACTTTCCATCTTTCTTGTCATTGTTTCTACTTCAGTCTGAAAAAAATTGCATGTAAAAAGAACTTCTGAGGATTGTCTGTACTGATGTTCCACATGCTTTTGGCTATAAATGAAAATACAGTTAGATTTGAGGAAAGAACATTTAGAGTATGCAAAGAGCAGCAGTTTTTCATTTATCAATACAACGAATCAGTTCTAATTTCAGCAAAATCTAAGAACAACACTAAGAAAAACAGAGTAGCTTTTGTTTTAGGACAATATACCTAAGTTTCTTTATTGATTTTGTTGTTCTAAATGCTAATTAATTGAATGAAAAGTCAAAAATATGATCTGTAATACTCCAACAGTGGAAGCAGAAAGAAGACAGTGAAAGCAGAGGGTATGGAAAAAGGTTATTTGATAAGCACATTTACTATCTTACTTGTGAAGACCCGGTAGGAGCTCAAAGATAAACCCAAGAAGGCACAGTATGAGGGTTAAGAGCAGAATGAGCTAAAATACTACAATTTACAGTCACTTGGATCTCACATGTTTTAAACAATACCTTCACCAACAGCAGATTTTATGTTTGGTTCTCTGTGCACAGACTGGCTTTTTTGCTGAATTTGCAAGTCTTAATTATTACAAGTGTCAGAGCTACAAAGATTAAAATGTTATTATCAGATTATTTTTCACAGTGAGTAGAGTTTAGTACCTGGTAATCTTTGCTAATTTTTTGCTGCACAATTAACAAATTCCTTGTCTTTTCAAGTTCTTGCACCGTTTCCGCATGTGTTAACTGCAGCTCCTGCATGGAGTATTCTAAATCTTTATGGATATCATCTTCAACTTTTTCCAAGAACAAAAGGTCCACATTCTTCTGTTGCTTTCTATCCTGGAGAACATTTGAAATATTGCTAGAAAGGACTTTTGCAAAAGATTTGCACATATTTGTGCCTGGCTAAATGCAACATTGGCAAATACTTTTGGTACAACAATAAGACAGTAAGCAGAACTTTATAAATTTTCAGCACATGGTAACACAAAAATAGGAATGAGGTATACTAGAATGTGTCAGGATTGTTTTCAGCAACATAATCTCATGATTATCAGGAACCAATTAAAATGTATCAGATATTCAGAAGCAATCACTCCTTTCTATCCAATGAAAATACAAACAGATATATTTCCCTTTCTCATAATTAATAATCCTGCCTCCATAAGTGTACAAACCTCAAATTATTATTCTTGAGCCTACTTTCCTTCTGTTATTAATACTCGGGAGTTAATTTTCATTGAGGTTTGTTTATTTTTCCTTTTTTGTTTTCCTTGTTATATAATCATCATTACAGTAAACACTTTCTCAAGAAAATAAAACGTAAGTCACCCAAACAGTGAAAAAATTGTAAAATTATTTGTTCACTGATTTCTTCCTCTCACTCCATTTTTAATTTGTGCAAAAGAAAAAAGAACAGAGTCTTTTCTGAGCATTTTTGTTTTTCTGTTTTAATAAACAAAGAGAAGTTGCTAAGCATTGCTATACCACATACTGGAACTTCCATGCTTATGGTATGCTTGCATCAATTACAGAACTAATAAACAAAATTGGTTTTAGTAAACGTTATAGGGATAATAAGATGCCATGATAAGTCATTTAACTGAGAAAAACTAAGTTTTGTTAAAAATGGCTGTGAATCTGATTTAATTCACTTTTGATATTATAATGAATTATTTACATAAAGTAAGATTCAATTCTAGCAATTTTTTCATCTTCCCTCCTGATAAACTGTAACTAAAAATGACTAAAGCACACATTTCAGCTTGAAGCATTAACTACTAAAAGGTGCTCAAATAATTCAGCCCTTGAAAATTTCAGGCATGTAGAAAGCATGTAATGGTCAGCCAAGGGTTTAACAAAAGAAGAAAAAAAACAACAAAACCAACAAACCAACCAACCAACAAAAAAACAAAAACCCCTTGCACAAACAAGAAAATAGAAGAATGCAAAATATAGAATTCTAGAATGGTTTGGGTTGAAAGGGATCCTAAATATCATCTAGTTCCAACCCCTTATATGCTTATTCTTTGTACGTTACCTTCATAAGCATGAGGGTTTCATTGAGTTCTGCCACACCAGCATCACTTTCCTGAAACTGAACAAAAAGGTGTTACCAGATGTGAATCGAAGAAATACATTCAGAATAACAAGATACATTCCCACTGGACACGATATTTTGCTTGATAGTGATAGCATAGGGTTAAAATGTTTCTAAAATTGCAGTAGCTATAGTAGGCCTTGGGAACAGGAGTAGGCATTGTCTTTGCTAAAATCATGTGAACCTACAACTGTGTACCCACCTGTATAGTAGATAATGAGGTTAAATGTGATGATTGCTTATAATGAGGTAAAATGTGATGATTGCTTAGTAAATGTAAGCAAAAATAATTATTTAATCGCAACAAGAATCATGAGAAAGGAACAACAATCATGATAAATGTTGTGGGGAGTTGTGGGGAGAGGGCTTAGGCTCATGCTTGGGTGAAAACAATATACACATAATAGAACAATATCAAGTTAGTCATTAACATATGATTATACAACAGTTATGTAAGGAAAGGGCATAAAAATGCATCCATCTCAAATCCATGGCAGAGTCTCAGATTTGGGTTTGTCTGTACCCCTGATTCCCAGAGCTCTTCAATAAAAGCACCCACATATGATCATCCTGTGATTATGTGTTTCTATGCTAACAATAGCATGAACAAATAAACACTTATTTTTCTATATTTTTTGACTTTCAAGAAGTATATGCACTATGTTTAAAACAGGGGGGGGTTTTTTCTCATATTTGAAACAACAATATAGTTCACCTTGGTCAAAAACACCACTTGATTTTTCAGATCATCTAGTTGTTGCTTTTGTTCCAGGTAGCGTAACTGCAGGTCTTCATTGTCTCGCATCAGCTTTTCCTTTTGGTCTTGATACAGAAGAACAAAATATTATACTTATTTAAACATAGTTTAAAAATACAAACTTGATTTTTCCATATTAAAATATGCATGAACATTTCATTTCAAAATGCAGAAACTAATGTATTTTGTATGGGGAAATCTTTGTGCCCTTGTTCTGATCAGGACAGGGTTAATTTTTGCAACACATCAATTTTTACTGACACAATAAATACTTCTCTATGAAGACAACCATAAAAAATTGTACTTAGTAAATAGTTTACTCTGTAAAACAGTACTATAACTAAGAACAACAAATGCAGCAATGTGGTAGATTTTATTCATGTAAAATAAAAATTATTTAGACATAACTAAGTAAATAGATACTCTGTATGAATAATTTACGAGATAAGTGACAACAATCCTTGCTGTAGGAATGGTTTCAACTTAGATTTTGTATTAGCTTATCTCAGTCTTTTAAATTTGCACAAAACACTACTGTTAATAAGATTCAATGAACACGAACCAAACGGCTATTGTAATTTATGGCTGAGAATCTGGGAAATACTGGTAAGACAAGAAACACGAGAATAAACATCTAAGGGAAATGGGACAGGGGGAAGGGTGATACAGCTTCTTCAAGTATCATATTAAAAAAAAAAGGAAAAAGTAATTAGTGCTACTCTGTTTTCTGTCAAAATATATTTCTTTCAAATATTACAAAGCACGTTATGATGTTATGGCCAGAAAAACACTACTAAAACATTTAGATCAAATTACAGGGTCATTCTAGAAGGGAAATACTGAGACAAGGAAAATGTCAAGATGATTTTGGTCTCCTGTAGCATTAAGAATTTTCAAGGCTTCATTTATTTTACCATCTTTCTTACACCTGGAAAAAAAGTTTAGGATAAAGATTCATATGCCAAACTAAAAGAGAAAACATTATTCCTACACTAGTTCTAGGCAGTATGTTAAGACGAGCATTAATTTCAATTCTGCTGAACTTCAAAAAGGAATGTGCAGCAAAGGCAAATACTCTGAAATACGTGAATGAAGAAAGTTACATTGCCTATGTTTTGTGAAAGACAGAGCTGTAATCAAATCCTAGATACAGAGGCCTAGAAGGATATTAGAACACCTACTCCAGCTGCAGCAAGTCAATTCAATAGAAATCAGAAGTGTAGTAATCTGGTGATTCAGTTTAGGAGTACAACAAGCTACCTGGGGAAGGGATGGTAAACACTTGACAGTTAAACATAATGCTCACAGGAAGGAAAGAAGACGGAACGCTGGTTTTTTTTATAATCAAGCTATCATTAACAACTGTTAAGATGTCATTACTTCATATTAACATAGCTTAAGGCATCTTTGTTTTAGGATCAGTTAAGGCTAATTTTGCAAACACTTGCTGTGGTCAAATAAAATGTTTAAATATTCAATCTGGTATTTGACATCAGCAGAGCTACTGAGAATCCTAATGGTAAGCACATGCTGAACTCAAGCCATAATCATAAGAATTATTCACAACAAGTTGGCCCACTTAATTCCATTAAATTGTTCACAGAAAAACACCTCCTAAAAATACACATTTGAAGAATCAACTCTAAACTAAGTATTTTCCCTTTCTGCCTGTGCTTGTCTTTAGTAAACTTCATATTGCTACGGTAACCATGTGTTGAGATAAAAAAAAGATGGCAAGGTCATTATTCACTAAGAAGCTGTCCTACAGCATAAAGAAAACACATGAAATAATCTGTTCATTAGACTAAAAGAGAACTGTTGTTTTGTACAATGTTGTAAATAAAAATTAGTATCTACTGAAAAAAAAATTCTGAATTAATGAAAGACAATTAAACATCACCAAGGGCCTATATGGGCTTCACATAGCTTTGTACAGTGAACACAGTAGAGGTTTATAATTTGAGAGAGACTGTCAGATGCGTCTCTGCCATAAGAACTTTCACTGAATAAAGAATAAGTATTAACCCAACAGATGAAGAATGAATGCAGCTGAAATTATATGAGCCTCATTCAGCCCATATTCTGTATTGGGTCAATTTTTGCACTAACAGATAGTCATAACTTAGGTGTATTTAGCAAATGTACACTTAAGACACAGCTTTGAAAACACCAGCAACAGAAGCTACACTTTTCTGGGCAGTATATCTCAACTCCAACATTGGTATAGTCTCACATTTTGAGAAAATACTATTTTTTTCAGAAATATACCTCTTTCTACTTTGATCTTGTCAAGGATTTCATTTTTGTCTGCTAAATCAGTTCTGATAGCTGTCTCTAGTTTAGCAATTTGCAGCTTCAGTTGCTGTTCCTTTGATTTCCACTGCTGTTCATGGGGCATACTGAAGACACTGCAATAAAACATACATTATATGAAAAACTTTTAGAAATCAACTTCAGCAAAAAATAATAAAGAAAAAACCTTTTACTGGCACAGAGACTACTGTCATTGTGGCTGAGGAATTACGTAAACATATGCTGGTCTGCTGCTCTTGAAACCAAGGTGGCTCTCTCAGGCTGCAGTTAAAAAACATGAAAGATTTGTGGGAGTGAGCAAAAGAATTGGCCTTAATTTAGAGCTTCAAAGTTAAAAAAAGTTGGTAGCATGCAATGTTTGTGGGACTAGAAAAGGAATTCAAATGCATATCCCAGAATAATCCACAACTGAAAACTTCAGAAAGTGACAACTACAAAATCTTTTTTTTTCTGTGTACAAACCCTCTTAATGTAGAGAATTGGGATCATCCACCTGATTTCTTTTAAATCTGTGAAACATGCAGAGCATAAAGTCAGTTGCCTGTTCAAAGAAAAATGTTGACCACAAAGTGACAACAGTTTTCTCATACTGTAAAACAACAATTCTGATACTGATTAAGAAGCATATATAAAGTAATCATTCCTCTACTCAAAGAAATAAAAAAAAGAAGTGGGAAAAGAAATTAAAATAACTATTTTGCCTTTAACGCTATTTACTTGTAAACTGCCAATCTATTTACAAGGATGGCATGGACACAGAATCAGAACTGCTGAAACCACAACAAAATGTGTAACTCAGATTGAAATAAAAGTAATTATATTATATAATTTACAGTATAATTCCCTGCAGGTAAAAAGAAAAAGCAATTTAATGTGCCTTCTTATGACTTAGACAGTGAGTACTATGCTCTTCATATTACTGTTGTTCAATACTTGCATTCTTACTGACTGGAAAAATGTCCACCTTAGTAAATCAGAAACCAGTTTATTCACTTATATATTCTGTGAAAAATCACAAATTGTGGGGATTTTTTAAACAAAGGAGTCAGTTCCTCAACTCCTTCATTTGCTGAAGCTCACCAGTTAATAAATATTATATTTTACGTATTTAAATGCATGAAAAAATCTTCCAGAATCTATTTTCCAGCCTATCTCTCACAGAGATCTATGTAACAAGCCTCAACCAAAAAAAAAAAAAAAAACAACAGAGGAGAAGAAAGTAGTATTGTAGAAGGAATTAATTCCTTGTTTTGCTTTCCTTGTGTGCACAGATTTTGCTTTCCCTATTAAGCTATCTTTATCTCAATTCACAGTTTTTCTAGCTTTTACCCTTTCAATTCTCTCCCCAGTTCACTGGTAGGGGAGTGAGCAAGGCCTGTGAGGGGCTTGGGGGCTGGCTGGGGTTAAACCACAATATGGAATGATGAAACATGAATCAATGTTTAAATGGGACTATATGAAAAGACAGATCATTTTAGATAAAAGAACAGCCATATTGTAGGTTACTGCATAGTAACAGAAGCATATTTAAATTTTAGTTAAACATCTTAAATTCTCTATGACTTAAGTCGAACAGAAATATTATAAGTTCATTTGTTAGTAAGTGTTATTTTTCTGCATAATGATAACAGGAAAAAAGAAATCATAATCAGAAACATTTATAACATGATCAAATCCTAGAGAAATCTACAACAACGAACTCAAGAGACAGACAACTGTTCAACTGCTGCTATACAAAACTCTGAATATTGTGATTATACAACTTACATCTCTTAAATAAAAAAAACTTTTTTAAGTTATTTGTACTCACCATTTTTCATTTCTAGAATTTTTCATTTCACTACAGACAGTACAAGAAGTATAACAAATATTGTGAGAATATTACAAACAAAATCTGGTATCACGCACGTTGTGTTTAGTTGATTAGTAATTGGCATTTTTTGACAGATGCCACACTGACAAGCCAAACACTTTAAGAGGAGAAATAATTTCAATACAAGAAAAGACTTCAAGCATTTTACTTACTTTCTCAGGTAATTATTAACTCTAAGACATGTGTCTTATTTTCTAACCCTCTTTAGTGCAAAAAATCACAGTTTCACAATAAAGAAAAAGCTCATTTGAAGGTAATTTTTTCTTTCATATGCTTGTGGTATTTGGCTAGAATTACTTCTTTTCTATATCAGTAGAAGCAAAATGATAGCTATTACAAAACAAACAAACAAACAAACCGTGCCTCAAAAATAAACAGTGGAAAAGCTGTCAAATATCAGGTTATAAATATTTATATAGGGTCACTGAGAAATGCTGGAAGAACCTAAGACAAAATTTCAAACACCCCTTCGTTAAAATAAAAACAACCAAAAAGTAATCCCAAAACCCAAAACAAACCCAAATTAATATATATCTATGTAGATGTATTCTTCTTTAGAGTTATTGTTGAAAGAATAATATATCTCATTGAATAACTTTCAACAGGACAGATTAAATACAGGCAGAGTACCATGAATGTTTACATATACACTTACTGATATGATAAATTGGAGCATGAACATATTTACATGTGTGCACAAACACACAATACGCACATTCCAGCACGTGGTGTATGAAGACCTATTCAACAGGACAGGAACCTATTTTTTTATATACAGAAACCGTAACTTACCTGTTATGCAGCTTCTTGTAGTTTTCCTTAAAGAGTTCATTCTCTTTTTCGAGATAATTTATTCTTTCCTGTAACTAAAATGAAGAAGGAAGTTTCATTTGATGCACAACACAAAAGGAAATTATGAGTGCACAAAGACAAATAAGTTATTATTTGTAGGCATTGTCAAGCTATTGTTTGTTCTTTTTATACACAATTAGAATCACAGAATATTCTGCATTGGAAGGGATCCACAAAGATCATCATGTCCAACTTTGAAGCAAATGGCCCATTTGGGAATCAAACACATAACCCAGGCAGTATTAACACCCTGCTCTAACCAGTGAAGCCAATCTCAGGGTATACATCAGCCTCTTAGAAGCATCAAAATAACACCTTTTTTCATCACATGGGTTTACATTTGGCCCAAACAGTCTTTTTCATGTTGTTTATTTGAAGTTGAGACTAGCATGTTGCAGTGAACAACAGTATCTAATCACATTCTCTCATGCAAAATAATATAAAAATCTAAAAGTCTAAGTATGTTACTGACATTACAAACAACATCCTTGTTTTCAAAATATTCCCTAAAGCAAGACATAACTTTAAAGTTATGAGATACCAAGAAGACACCTACACGCATTACAACAGTTAAAGGTTTGGAGGAAGTATCTATGAGATAATCTTGGTAAACTTGGTTCATGCAAAATACATTTAAATTAGGTAAACCAGGTGGCAAAACTAAACTTACTACAAAATGTAATCGAAAAACAAGTAAGCTTGCAGACTCTTCACGCATTGAAGAGAATAAGGAATAAACCAGTTGAGGTTTAGCCCTAAGTGTGGATGACATTAGTTCGAGAGCCTCTAGACAAAGAAATTGATTTGAACTGCTAAATCAGATATAACACTATACTGTACTGGAATTAAATCAGGTTGAAAGAATACTAAAAAACTATTACCAATAAATCAAGTATGATTTTCTTTCAGTTAACAAATCACTTTTTCAGTATTTTTTTATGCCCCGGCTGCGTGGGCATAAAGTATAAGTGAGCAATCCAGGCCCCTTAGATGAGAAACAGGTCTCTGTTCAAAGCTATTCGAAAGACAGCTGTGAGAAAGGGAGATGTGAGGGCTATGGGCAAGCTCCAGGTGTCTAAAGATTAACTTGGCAGAAGAAACTGTTATTGTAGCCTTCTGACAATAACTTAGTGCTCTAATTAGAGTAGAGAAAATCCCGTGTGAAACCTTCGTGTGAGAAAAAACATTGTGTGAACTGCAGAAGAAAAACTTATCATGTAACTTTATTTTTAGCACACTGTAGGATATAAGTATGCTCACTGTCTGACAAACAGCTTCACTTTTGATCACATTGATCTGGCGTGATGTCCCATCATTTTCCCCACAAATTGTGACCCCCAACATGATCGACATGATAGAGGGTCTCACGACATGATTCCACCTGAAGTGATTCCACCTGGCATGATACCAACCGAGGAGATAGGGGGCCCCCAGATGCATCAGATGCTGATATTTGGTGAAACAGATCACTGAGGAAGCAGGTAAGCCGGCCAAATCTCTGCTGCCCCGGCAGGAAGCCTCGCACACACGGAGTGCAAGATGCCTCACCAAGAGGGTAGGATGCCTCACCGAAAGGTGGGAAGCCTCAAACAGTGAGTGTGGGAAGCCTCGTACATACAGAAGTGTGGGAAGACAGAGAATCCTCACCGAAAGGTGGGAAGCCTCACATGCAGAGTGTGGGATGGGAAGCCTCACCCTAGGGGTGGGAAGCCTCACCGAAAGAGTGGTCGGTGGGATGCCTCACTGCGAGGGCGGGAGATTGTTC
>VZTZ01009926.1:1825-19326 GCA_013400955.1 Drymodes brunneopygia | reverse complement strand
CCAAAGATAAAGACACATTGAACAAAAAGCGAGATCAACTAACAACAAAAATGAGTAAAATCAAAACGAAATTGACACAGACACGACAGGAAGGCGAGCCCCGATGTCAGCCACTTGTACTAGTCACCCGATGTCAACCACTCAAGGCAGCCACCCGAGAGCCATCTGTCCGAGACCAACCACCCAAGTCAGCAGAGACAACCCTACAATCGAACTTAACTCTACAATCCACCAAGAAAGAAGAAACAAAAGGTGATGCACTAGAAAAATTGCTACGAAATGTACTTGAAAAGTTAAGAGAGTCCTAGCAACCCGTGAGCCTCCAACAGCAGCCACCCAGCCCTCCGCAGCAGTTTCAGATTCTCCCCGCGGCCACTGCAGTTGGCAGCGGCTCCTGCCCCCGGCTCCGGCTGCCCGCNGCCCCTCGCAGCAGTTTCAGATTCGCCCCGCGGCCACTGCAGTTGGCAGCGGCTCCTGCCCCCGGCTCCGGCTGCCCGCCCCCCTGAGCCGGTGGCGGCAGGGATTGCGGCGCGGCAGCAGCAACGACTTCTTCCCGCGCCAGGCAGACAGCGAAAAACCTCTTGCCCCAGTAACAAACAGCAGTTTTCCCTAACCAGTGGGACCGTACACATCGGAAAACCTTTTTCCCCCGACAATATCTTAACGCCAACAGTTTTCCCAGACCGCCGGCTCCGCACACAAATACCAATTTTCGCTGAATCAACAGGTCCACACGCAGTGAGAACTTTTCTCTAGCACTGACTTAGTAACACCGATTTTCCTTAAACCTGCGGAACCGCACGCACTGAAAACTTTTTCCCTAGCAACACCTTAGCAACAACGATCTTCCCCAGACCGCTGGAGTGGAGGCAG
Source organism: Drymodes brunneopygia (assembly GCA_013400955.1). Lineage (NCBI taxonomy): Eukaryota > Metazoa > Chordata > Aves > Passeriformes > Petroicidae > Drymodes > Drymodes brunneopygia. Next base: position 18,453 of record VZTZ01009926.1, on the reverse strand, counting down.
CGGCAGCGCTGCATGCACTGTTCTTTTACTCCTATGGTTGACTTTATCGCGTCCTACCTCGGAGACTGCGGCTGAACAGTGTGTAAAAGTGTAACTTCAAGATTTTCCCGCAACTACGCGGCTCACCCCCCCCACATCATTAACTCTTTCCTTATCTTTATGTACCTCAAGCAGATTCAAGATCTCTTGAACACAATCTCACCTCTTCTGTCCTTCTGTTTGAAACAGTTACTGACTGCAATTCTTTTTGAAGATGGAAGCACTTTAACCGCTCCTCTTTAAGTTGAACATTCAGTTCATCACCTTTTGCTAATAAAGCATCATGGTTCGTCTTCAAGTTCTTTAGGTTCTATGAAAAGGAAGGAAGGAAGGAATATCAAAACTGCATGTAGTAGAACATTCCCACACTGTATATTTCAACAGCGGGCTCTCAAGGCATTATTCTCAATGTGGTCAGCAGGACCCATTCTTGAACTAAGTAACTGAAATGAACTTTCACTTCCCATGGCCAGCAGAAGGTGACCTAGTTGCCTTCATGAACATTAAAGTTTCAGTTTTCTCATGATGAAAATGACAAAGAAATAAATCTCTAAATCAGTTTAAAGTTTTTGCAGTGGTTGGACATGCTAACCAAAAACCACTGCAGCAGCAAGCAAAAATCTATGTCGTCCACATCTATGCTAATCATAGAGCTTGCATAGCTCTCTTAACCCTTATATTTATATATACATATATACACACACATACAAATTTTTACACTTATAGATATACATATCAACACAATTACAGATATATAATTCTTTTGCAACTCTCATACATTCAGCTCTATTTCCCAGTTAGAAGTATTTTAATATGGGACTTCTGATTTCCTTTACATTTTCATTTATTTTGATGGATTACAGTAAGGCACATTTAACCAATTTTAACATTGAATGGAGGATGCTGATAGAGCCTATATTTCCAGAGCATTAGTCAATATTATACTGCCTACATTCCATAATCCTGTAATTAAGCCTCATTCATTAAAAATTCAAATGTAAATAAGATTCAAATTATGATTTGAGACAAAATAGTCAAAAGGCCAATCTCCTGTTTAATAAAATGATTGGATGAGAATTTATGCCAAATATATACATGAATATAGTTAATGTTTAATGCTTTTAGACAGAAAGAAGTTAGCTACATTTTTGCATACAATATTCCTACAATGTAGTTAAATGGGGAAGCTAAATGAGAATCGTGTAAAAATTGTTTGCATTTACATGCAGTCTGAATAGACTGGAAATGAACAAAAAACTCATGAAAAATCAATCACCAACTTGATATTCAGCCTTTCATATCTCAGTTCTCAGTAAGATAAAAATCACAGAGAATAAACAATATTAGCAGTCAATCTATGAAAAAGAAATAGGGGTATGTTTGTAACTATTTTTATAACTAGTTATTTATAATTATAAATAGAATTTAACTCTAAATTCTAGAGTTAAACTCTCTCTAACTCTTTTAGATTTCTAAAGAGAAAGAAGACAAAAAGCCGTGTTAAACCTTTTCTCAGTTGGGCAGAGAAGATATAGGAATTACACTGAAGAGGGGGAGGGAGGCAAAGCAAAACAATATGCAGAAATAGAAAAACACAGGCAAAAAAAGGAATCGAACAAAAATCTAATGGCACGAGTGTTATTTGGCATGCTAACAATAAGCAGACAGAAGTAAGAGTTTATAAGGATACCCAGTGCTTCCACTTCATAAGGCTGGATATTTTATAAAGCTCTACTGCAGTTAGGATTCCTAATTACAGGAACTCTACTGTTTCCAAGATATTACTATACCACCTCTGTATGCACATGCAGTTCTCCAAATACATACAGGAAAAAGCAGAAAAAAACTGTATAATTAAAACCTATAGATAATCTACCATGGAATTGCATGTTCTGGAGATATTTTCATTAAATTGCTCTTTTTATAAGGAAAATTATTACTTAAAGTAGCCCTCTAAAATAATCTCCAGGAACAAATGAACAGAGGTCAAATTCTAATGTCAGAACAAAAGAGCCAAACTGCCCAAACTTCAGCAAAGAGTAATAAAGTGGAGGAGGCCTGGTATCCCTCTTTGGTAAATCAGTATATCTAAGTCAAAGTCCCCTCTTTAAATGATCAAGGATCTCTTTCCATAGCCAGACAACTCAATTCGTTCTTCATAATCTGCTTGGTATGACTTTGCAGATGAAATCACTAAGACCTGATAGACCCTGCTGAAAAAAAAAGAGAGATTAAGACTAAAAATCTCTACTCCATCTGGAGTAGTTTGAGTGTAATGCAATATGTGGTTCGTTTTAATGTGCTCCATATTGACTTGGAATCAAGAACTGTGTATCATTTTTTTTTTTCTGTTTAGCATGCTTATATATATATATATACAAGAGTATAGGAATGTTACTGATCAAATTACAATTACCTCTTGAAGCTGGAGAAATTTTCCTTCCATTGCTGAAAGAGCATTGCTTTTCTCAGCCAGCTGTTTACGGACTTTGATCATTTCCACATTGTCCTGAATGTTTAGCCTTCAAAATGAAAAAGAAATCCATCATAAATACATACTTGGAAGAAGATGTAGTGTATAATACCCAAATTAATTTGTTCTTCTATAATTCACACAAGACAGTTTAGGTGAATAAACATTCTACTGTTTGATGACACAGCAGCTTCAATCAATTCACCTACATATTTGTTTTATTTGTATAAAACTGTATATGACAGAAAAAGAGAACAATTCTATGCCTAAAGAGATTGTTTTCCATCTCTCTCTCCATCCAAAGTATTTGGTGCCAGTAGAATACCATTTTGTATCAAATACCATCAAATACTGTAAAGAAAATGTGATTTAGCAATTTAGGCTACTATACCTTAAGTCTGGTATTCAAACAAGCTGCAGGTGTGTCTTAATTACATGAAAATCATTTAATATCCATGCAGATATTCTTACAATTCTGAGATTAATTTTAGCATGCACTCTTTATTAGAAAGGACGTTTAAAATAATTCAAAATTAAAAAAAAATACTTACCTAGGTGTTTTTCCTTACTTCAAACAGTGCAACTAAACCCCATTATTTCCACAAGTATGAGAGGAGAAACTAATTGCGATTTTTATTAATATAAATGATAATAAAATCAGAATAAATTTTCAATATTTGAAAAAGCAGTTTCTCTTCCAATATTTGTCTATTTCAGACATGCTGGACAAATTGTCAAAATGTCATGCTGGAGCAAGTCAAGGGGCTACAAAGCTTTAACATCTGGGAAACAGCTAAGTATGTGAATAAAGTAACGTCACCTTCTAATACTAAAAGCAGTGTGAATGAATTTCATTTATCTCAACATTTTCTGCAGCAACAGAGCCAGCATTTTTCTACTATCTGTAGACTCCAAATTATTGAGTGTTAGTGACCATTAAATTATCCAGTATGAACCTACAGCTAAAATTTTATTAGAATTAAAGTGAAGGAAAAATAGGTGATTAAATTTTATGAATGAAACTTCAATGGAATCTGTATCAGCTGGAAAAGAATCCTCTAAAATGGTAATTATGAACTTCTTCATTTATTTATGAAAAAACATCATAACTTATTATTGTAACTATCTCCTTGCTTAGAATTATCCATGCTATTTGGCAAAACATTTTATGACTTGGTTTCACCCATTGGACAAAAATGAATAAGGCCCTTATTTCTTTACAGAAGTAGTAACTTCCACAGCTACCTACAAACATTATGGCATAGCTCTTCTAATGCTTCCACCATGGAGATGTTAATTTTTCACAATACCTCTGGCTTGCTGTACCCTGCTCTTTCAGCTGTAAGAGGCATTCTTCAATTTCCTTTTCTTTCCTTCTTAGTTGACTCCCAAGCGTCTCTCTGGCATGGTCTAGTTCCTCAATTTGTTTCCTTTGGGACTCAATTACAGTCTCCCTGCAAGTACAAGCATCCTAAATTCCAAAACCAGCCATGCATTTTTTCAAAGAACAAAAAAAAAAGCATACTCAAGTAAGCCAACCTTTTAACTGTATTTCTTATTAAAATACATCACAAGAGAGGTTTATGAGTTTAAATTGCTATGAAAGCACAACACAAACTCCCAAAAGTTTCTGTGGACTGAATAATGTTTAGCAGAACCTCACTAAAACCCTGTTCACAGTTTCTTATACTCTTATACTCTTCTAGTTATATTAGAAGCATCCTCCCTCTAATCCATTAGCACCAATGGTTTCTCAAAAGCAAAATACCATTACTAGCTATTACAAAGTTAGATCTTCAATGGATTGAGCATTGAAAGTAATTTTTAAGCTTTTATTCTGAGATAGGAAAATCTACACCAAAAAAAAAAAAAAGAAAGAAAAATCAAAATATGTGTTTTAAACAGTGGAATTAATCCAGTAAATGCAATTTAAAAATAATTTATAGTAATATTTCTGTACAATTGTTTCCTATGATTCCAGTTAGTCTTTGTGTTTATAAAATTTCAAGTACAAAATAAATGACTGCACATTAATCTATATATTTCTAAACTTAGCTTGCACATTTTTTGAAAACTTAGCATTTACAGAGAATGTAATCGATAATCTGATTTAAGTAAATCACTATAGAAATAAACAAACAGCTTTTAGAAAATCCAGGTTCAAAACACACAGTTTAGAGAAGAAAAAGGTTCTAATCAGACCTCAGTATCATTTAATTAGATGTTAACTACCTTTTCTATATAACACCTCTCTATTCTCATGCAGTCTCTACCTCAATGATGTTGTAAGGGCTTCCTAAGCTTCAATTCCCGTTAAAATGTGCAGTTGGATTACAAACCACATTTCAAAATGCAAAAGTGAATCAGAATCATTTTATATAACTATCCCAATACTGTGCTTTTTGCACTTACCCATAAAATCTGTCTGCCTCTAGAAGTGAAACTTAAATGCATCAGCAAAACACATATAGTCACCACGTGCATGGTAGTGCACATTTTAGGACTTACGTTGGTAAAAATTTTGCTGCTAGGGTTCTTTCTACTTTTGTCAGCTTTGACCCGTAACAAACTAGGCAGCATTGCATCCTAGCAAAGAGAGCCTCACCACTGGAGACCAATTTTAACTTCTAGTCAAATTCTTATGTATCTACATTTTGCATTCTAAATCCCTGATTCCCTGTTTTCCTCATTATAAAACATTTCTGCATTGTTACCACTGTTACTGTTGTCAGAGCCAATCATTTTATTTTCTGACATGAAACCTTTATTCCTTCAAGAAAACTAAACTCTAAGAATTATTATGACCAAAAAAAAGGTAATATGAAAATCATACAAATTTCTGATTTTAGCCCTTGAATCCTCAAGCAGACTCTGTCCATATTTGGGGAGCACAAGGTCAGATGATCTCTCTTCTAAACTCCGAAATCTCATTCCTGAAAACCAAAAAAAAAGATAAATTTTCAACACGCTCAATGAAAAAGCTTTTAACAAACCAACTATCTCTAAACAGTACAAACAGTAGCAACTTCTATAGAGATGTCATAAAAAGCATTTTTACAACAAAATCACATGGAAAGAAACAGAGTATGTACAACCTAGCTGCTGTAAAATCTGAAGGATGGGCAATAAAGAACAGTGTTAGAGCGAACTGTTAAAAACATGTCCTGAGAGTATTTTTAGAAGATTTTTCTTTCAAAGACAGAGAACAGCGATTATGTCTTCAATTACAATTGTGTCTTCAATTAACAATTGTTAATTGTTAATTATTATTGGACAGTAACATGGACTTGTAATGTCTTTCTCTCAGCATTTTCTTTGCAAAATCCCAAGAGTCATTCACACAGACATGCAACTGTTAGGACTATATTTTAGTTGCAGTGCAGATAATTTCCTTGTATTGTTTAGAAGCATCCTAAGCCCATGGTGAAGAAGAGAAGTGAGAAATGAATTAAGGAAGAATTACTACTTTAAGAGCAAATTCAATGGTTTCTCCACATTTTTCTCCTACTCTCAGCAAGAAGAAATTAACCAAGTTTGGAGGAGGGAACAAACACATTTCATTTCAAAGACAGCGTTAACACTGCCATCCCTCAGTCCCCAGAACTGAATCATTTAAGTTCAAGGTACAATGATACCCGCAGTTTCTCAAAATGCCTGAAAAAAACTTACCTACTTCGCTGCACTAACTTGACCTATTTTGAATTTTTATCTTTAAGTATTATTTTAAGGTACTGGTAATTGTGATATATATATATGCATGGGCATGTGTGTGCGTATACATATATGTATATGCCTAGAATATATTTTTTTTTGCTTACTTTTGTTCAAATCAAGGTATTTCTTAGATCAGTACTCAAAGAAAGCAAGTATTTACTGAACATTCATACCCAATTAGGACTTCTGGATGAGCTTTCCATGGTATTTTTAAATCAGCCAAACAAAAAGCAGATACAGGAAGCTTTATTTTTTATTTGTAGAGTTTTCTTGTCTCTTAATACCTTAGAGACAGCTAAACTATCCTTATTTTTTCCAGGCATTTTATTTTTGGATAATTGCTCTATATATTTTCTGATCTGCACTAAAAATGTTTTGAATTCAGACTCATGGTTTCAAGAAAAATCTAAGAGTTCACTGTTTTTAATAAATGTGAATTATACCCCTCTTGGTGTGCTGTGGCATGCCAGCAGCCTCACTCTCTTTTTTGAGACCAGTGTTCACACGAGACTGAATGGAGCTGTACAAACAAGGTCTATGGCCTTGAATCTGGAGCTGCTGTTTAGTTGAAATGAGTTTGTTGCGGAGGCTCTCATTTTGTTTCTCAAGCTCACAAACTCTTTCTTGCAAATGCTCAATCATTTCTTCCAGTTCCAGAGCCTGACCCAGCCGCTTGGGTCCACAGCCAGCCTGGTCACATTTTCTTTTATCATTAACAAGCCGTCTTAACTTGGTGGTCATTCTGGGGAAAACAATCAAAAAATATAAAAAATAATGTGAAAAGTCAGCGTAAAAAGTATTCTGTTGAAAGGAACATAACCACTGTGAAGACTTCAGGACAGAACCTTGATAATAAATTTCAAGTTTTTATGCCTGTGACGAACTCCTTGAAGATAATTGAAACCAGTGTGCTTTATAGCATTGACGAATAACAGTTTCCTAAGGCTTATCTTTTAAGGTTAGTAAAGGAAGAACACATTTACTCCACAGGCTGCTTAATTTTTAACACATGACCTTATATATGCATGCTGTTAAGTTACAGACTTGGGTGGTTTGGAATGGGGCAAATTACAAAAGCTACAATTCCACGAAACATTTAGCCATTGCAAGAATGATAATTTTAGGATTTAAAGATATATTTCATTTCCAAAGTGCCTAAAATATACTAATGGAGATATTTAAGAAGGTTCTGCTGAGAAAGGGACTTAGCATTTCCCATTACCATACTCAAGTTTTATTCTGGGTAAATATGACCAATGTGCTTCAGAGAAAGAACAGTTAGCTGAAGGATATAATCACATAAAGAGCATATAGCTCTCACCTCTCTTTAAAAAGAATAAAAAATTTTGCCTTTGGCATCTCAAGTTGTACTTTTCATTTCCTTTAGTTTTGACAAATATTAGTATGCTAGAACAAAAGGCAGACAGAGCACTTGGGGGTGATGTAATATACAAAAACAGAAAACATAGCAGTAAATGGAAAAAATCTGGATGAGAGAGAGAAGGAAGCAGAGGGGAAAAATAGAGAGAAGGGAGAAGGGGAGGTGAAAGGGAGGAGAGAAGAAAGGGTGGGAGAATAAAAGGGAGGAAGAGAAAAAGAAAAGTGGTTTCAATGAGAGACAAGTTCAAGACTCCACAACATTGGCCACACATATTCGTGTATCTAGTTTACAGGGAATGTACTTTTGAAGGCCCAAAAAGAAAACTAACAATAAGGACACAATTCATTTGAAGGGACTTGTTTTACTTAAGGGTATTTCTGGTGGACAAATGCTTCTACTTAAAAGGACAAAAGTGAAATAAAAAAAATCCATGAAAACTTTAGGATGTCACAGAATTTACCTGTGTGCTTGGATTTTTTTGCTTGGTTGGTTTTTTTGGTGTGTTTTGGTGTTGCTTTTTTTTTTGGGGTTTTTTTTGTTTGTTTGTTTGTTTGGGGTTTTTTGTTTGTTTGGCTTTCTGGGGGTTTTTTTTCAGTTGTTTTGGTTTGGTTTTTTGCATGGTTTTTTGTTTATGGTTTTGTTTCTTAATGCAATCCTACCGGAAATTAATTCCAAACTTTTAGTTACAAGGGTTTTGACAAGATGGACGCTAGGAAAGAAATTTAGCTCAAGATTTTTTGCTGGAAATCTAGACAAACACTGTATTTTTATTTTGTGTGCCTTAAAATATTAGTTCAGGTATACTGGTTTGGACACTGTGTGTAATTTTACCTAAGGAGACTATGAGTACACCCATCTGGTGTAAGTGGATGATGAGTGGTATTTTCTGTGCACAGAAGCATAGGAACTGCTATTTGAAATAATGAAACAATTCATTTATTCTACAATCTTGTATTTGACAATAGCCTAACAGAAAAGATAGAAATTATGTAATGCTGGTCAACTGGACTGTGGCTCACTAAGTAAAAAGGAAACAATGTTTTGGACTTTAAAGTATGAAATAGGAAATATTTTCAGCTACCCTTTAATTAATTCATTAGCTCCTCACCAGAAGCTGGCTTAGATGCAGAAAGACTTTGTAAACAATTACCACAATGCAAACACAGAATCAGTGTTCAGCCCTCCTGCAATACTGTAATACTACAAACAGTTCCGCACAGTCCAGATTGGTTTGCTGCCACAGTAAGTCCTGGCAAAGATTAGCACACAAATCTTAGCGTACTAAGTTTAATAATCAGCCTAAAGTTGCTTGCATATTTGTGGGCAAACTGGGTACTGTGCTCCCCATGCTACTTAGGACTTCTTCACTGAAGTTATCTATTACACAGAATAAAGGAGTGATGATTATAAAGATATTTTAGTGCTAACTCACCACTAAAAAGCTAGATGTTATTCAACTTCTTGAAAGACAGATAGGGACCAAAAAAGGGGCAGAATCTCTCTGTATAGACCATTTTGAATCTAGAATGAAACTCCTGATGAACCATTAGGCTTCTAAAGCCTGTTCTTCAATTTCCAGAACACCTCTTACATTTGTACTCCACCAGCACAGCTGGGATTCAAGGTATCATCTCTGATGTAGTAGACAGTGTTGTACCTCTGTACACGGAGATCTAATAGGGGTCACAGCAAAAATCATCTCACATACTCAGAGACAACTAGAAATCAAAACAAAAATCACTTCCAGTGGGTGATTTTTGCAACTGCATTAGAAAGTGCTCTGAGAGATATCAGCATGATTTTTAATTTGTTGATGATGCTTTAAAGGGACAAAAAGATACGGTGAGCTATAATAAAAATGTTAAACCCCGTACCTTTTAATTTTCTCCTCTTGCTTATTTGCATACTGTTTGAGTAGGACGTGGTCATCACGTAGACGAAGAAACCTGTCTTCCAGTTCATCTTGACTGATTCGTGATATGAGTTGTTGAGCTTTTACATTCTGTGTAGATGATGATTCTACCCAAACCAAGGCAATTTTAAATTACCTTCAATACATTCAACAACATATAATTCAAAGTCTAACTCACTTTGAAATTCTGAAAAAAAGTTAATGAAATTTTCAAGTAATTTGGTATTTTTCACTTGTTTCAGTCTATTGATTAATTTCCTCAAACTTACTGGCAGGTTAATCACTTCTTTTTTCCTTCCTCTTACAGACTAAAAAAAATGGTACTTCAAACGATGCAGCAAACTGATTACCCACCAGCCAATGCAAAGATAACAATTTAGCAGGAATGGTCACACATACTAATTAAGAAATAGGATGAGCATTACCACTGAGATGCTTTCTAATCTGTTTCAAAGTGAACATTGTCTCTTGAAGCTAGAAAGAATTAACTCACGGTTGTGAAAACGAACTCAAATACAAGACTAAGCCCAGTAGTTCCATTCTAATAGCAGCTGAGCAACATAAAAGAATTGCGTAGTACTTTTGGTTCCCATTTTGTTAAACGGATCTGACCTTGTCCTCAATTCAGCAAAAAAGCATTCTCTTTCCTTCTGGAAGGATGAACATTATAGCTTGATAAGTTTTCCAGTTTTGAGCATCTCACAGCAACTTCTCTCTTATAACAACCTACTCAAACATAGAGTAAGTCACAGTACCTTTCAAAATTTAACTCAGATTTTGAATGGTATTTGAACTTCATTTTGTGGAACATTTTTAGAAAGAACCTAAGGAAGCCACTGATCAAAGTCTGTAGCTGTAATAAATAGCAGCTGGTACAAACCTTGTAATCCTTCAATTCCAGCAGGAGTTAGGACTGTATCTCTCACAGCCAGGTTCCCCACAGTTTCATCAGCTGAAACAGGCATGGCTTACCTAGGGATAATAAAATTCAAATGTTTCTCCATCTGCAGTTTAAACACTGAGACTAGAATGAGCTACAAAACTTCATACAAAATGATGGCAAAAGTAATGACAGATTCACTGGAATGACAAACTCTTGCATTACTGTAAATGCTCCTATCTCAACTGAATTCCTCAGAGGACAATCAAAACCTTCAAGTTAAACATTATGTCATTTTCAATCCATGCACAAAATATGGCTTATTTCATTACACAGTAGTTCCAATTGTATTTAATGATTTAACAATTTAACGCATGCAGAATGTATTAATTTTTAAAGTTCTAGATCTGTTGTCTTAGCAATCTTTGGGCTAAGGACATATTTCCAAGTGGAAGTGGGAAGAAGACCTGAGAGGGGGTTTTCTTCTGGTTTGTTTGGGGTTTTTTTGGTCGCTGCTTGTGGAGTTTGTTTATTCTATTTTTGTTCTTTGGGGTTTTTTAAAATTGATTTTTCCATTTTAAGACAGATCAAAGCTTAAGGCATCAACTGGTAGGTGAGTAATCCATCTTCCACATTCTGAATAGGACTATGAAACGAGGTGAAAGGAGGTTAAGGAGTCATTTCAATGTTACCTGCCAATCTCTTAGTCTTCTTTCAATCACTATCCCAAGAGAAATTACTTTTTAAAATAGAGACACTCCGATGAATGATAACCATAAATCCAAAAAAAAAATTTCTTTTCTGAGACAACAGTAAGTTCGGCTAATGACAAAGTGAGATTAGGAAAGTATTAATTAAAGTATTTATCAGTGTAACATATGAAGATACTGCTGTTTCTTTCTTGTCTTCCAGTGCAGAAAATTAAATGCTGGCCAGAGAATTAGGGAATGCTGAAACAACACGAAAAGGAGGCACATGAAGTCCTTAGGATGGCCTTTTCTCCCCACATTGTAACACCCTTCAGGTGATAAAAATCCTTAGTCAATCCAAAAAAATGTAGGAATCCATTGGTATATTAACAGTGATGTTAAAAAAACTTGCATCAGAAGACAGAAGTGACATTGTATAATCCACAAACATTCCATGAAATAGCTCTTAATTTTATCATCAGAACTACTGCCTAAGTGATGTCCTTCTTCTAGCAGCAAAACCCTCTATCATAAACTAGTTGCCATACAGCTTTGTCCTAAAGGAACAAAAAGGATTAACAGAAGTTTCGTTTCCAACAAGTCAGTCATGCTTTCAATCTTCTGGTTTTTGATCACTAAAATTTAGAATAAAATAACAATTTACACCTGGACAGATCCAGATCCTACGCTGAACCTTCGAATTTAAATCAGATTTTATTTCCAAGGAAAGTTACCATACAGTCACTTCAGCACTTTTGTTATATAAAAATAAAAGTATTTCACATATAAAGAGAAGAAAATTATCCATATCTCTGTAATTAGCCTATAAGAACTTCCAGTTAGGAATAAGCAAGAATTTTATAGTTACTGAAGTTAGAGAAACTCTAATTTTCTTATATACTGCACTCCTTAAAAAATGTTTCTGTCACCATCTGACAAATTACAAAAAATTGCATAAGACTTCACAGCATTATGAAAGACCAGCCTGTAATGAAACGAATACTTAAAACTAGAGAATCAAACCTCATGCTTTACGTCCAAATTTTTATATAACTCACAGAAGCAAAGTGTTGCCCCAGTATCATTCCAAAGATGCAAATCTGAAGATGGATTGCTTGAATTTGCGAAAGTACTCAGTCAGTGGGGGCAGGAAGCACTTCTAGAGAAGGGGTTTCTAGGGAAATCCTAAAAATTACGACATTTAATTGTTTCAATGTGGATTTAGAATTTCATGAGCCTTACACATGGCCAAAATTATGCTTTTCTTGCTATTTTCCCATGCTCGGGCAGGGAAACACACCTCCCGCTTGCACCCAGCGGCAAATTCCGCTTTTTACGTACAAAACAGACATTGCGACCGAAAAGGCATCCAGAGCTGTTCTGACCAAAGGGTGAGGCCCTGCCTTTCCCACGGGCATCGAGCTGCGCGCAAGCAGCCTCACGGGCCTGACGCCACCTCTTCAGGAGCTCCGCTGAAGGCCCCTGAGCACCTCTGGCCTCGCTGCGCTCCCCGCCCCGTGCCCGGAGGAGGAGCAGCCGCCCTCACTCACCAGCCCGGCGCGTTTCCCGGCGCGTGCGTTTCCCGGCGCGTTCGTTCCCCGGCGCTCCGTCAGCAACTGCCGCGGGACGAATAGCTTCGTCCGCTTCCGGGGCTACCCGCCCCGCTGCCTGCTGGGAGTTGGAGGCCGGGGTGAGGCCGCTCCACGCTCGGCCCCCACCCTCGGCCCTTGCTGCCGCAGGGGGCCGCAGGGGACCAGAGCAGGGAAGCGGCAGGGAGAATTGAAGATACTGCTTCAAAATGTGCAATATGTAAACGTTTTCTAGAATGCAGCTCTTGATGGCTGTTGTACCTGTCAGGAAAATTAATCCACAAACACCAGAGGTTTATGTCCAAATAGGAGACAGAGGAGTTCTGAAACTTTATTCGAATAAAGGGAGAGGCCATGGGGCATTTCCCCTGGGGTCTCTCAGATTTTTAGGGGACGCAGCCTCCTTTTTATCCCAATTTTCCGGCCACATGTCGCTCTCTCTTCCCCGTTGGCTGAGGTATTTAAGAGAGGTATAGACTTCCTGAAATGCCTAATACCTAAGACCCCCTTCTAGTGTATACCCACCCCATCTTTTTCTTTTTCCTTGTGTCTCTGTTCTTTTTCTCTAAATCCAGAGATTTAACACAGTCTTGAGTGAGTAACAGTCTGTGTTAATTAGTGGGATTCCTATGGAATTTATGGTTCCTCCTCTTGCTTCTTTTACCTCACCATATCTGGCCTTATCTACCATCAGGCCCACAGTTTGTTTGTAAAGCTACCTCCTTCTCATTCCTTTCCTACCTCTGTTGGGTTTGTTTACAAAATAGCAGCCCAGAAAGTGATTCCTTTGAATGTCATTTTAGTGATATTAATAAAAGGAAGGCTAATTCTATAAAAATATTAGAAAAAGCTTTTTAAGATTGCAATCAGATACACCTGCACAGGGTGTACTGGGTTTAGTATTGCTATTCATTTACTATTCAACATTGAAAGTGTTTCACTCTAGGGGCAGGTGTTGGGAGGAGAAAATTAAAAACAGATCGGTGAGGACAAAGTTGTTTCTAGAATTGTTTTCCCTCAAAGACCAACCTTGTCCCTGAGAGATCGTAAAATTATTCACTGTGGAAATTTTAGGTATTTGTGTTTGCTTTAGGTTGTTTCAGCTGAAAGAAATGGAATTCACTCAAAGAAGATAGCAGGATGTTAAAAGACTTGAGTGCATTTTCCCCATATGCTTGGGCCTACTTGTGGGGAGGCGGGGAAGAGAGATAGAGAAGCTCAGAGATTGTAAAAACACAGCCTTGTGAAGCAATGTGCCTGTGCCAGGCCCGATGTTACTTTAAAGCAGCGCACAGGCCTGTTGCACACACTTTTTGCCCCTGCTAAGATGGAATAAGCTTAGCAGTGTCTGTGTCCACTGTTCTGCCAGTGTGGTGATGGAATAAATCTATTCTTTATGCTTCAGATGTGGGTTATGGCCTCTTGGTTACCTGCATATATTTCAGCTCACAGAGCAGGGAAAAGATCTGATCTAAGTTTGCAACTAAGGATTTTAATAGAAAAATAACTTCAGAGCCTGTGGGCAGTAGTAAGATTCTTAATAACTCTTTAAAGACAACCTGGTCATTTTGTAATTGGTCTTGTTTTGATATAGTTGTATACCATTAAATGCTATCAGAATCCCAGGGATTGACTTTTGATTTGTAATTATGCAGTATGCTTCTAATATGTCATAAGCTGGTCTCACTTTCTCAAATTTTCATGTGCATAGCAGATTTTGTTTTATGCTGTTATAGAAGAACATTTCTGTTCCAAGTATACATGGCAGAAGTTCTTTAGAGTACAGGGCTGTCATACAGCAATTTCTACTTTGCAAGTCACTCAATTGTAACTAAGATTGAGTGTGTAGCAGAAAAGAAATTATTTATGCTAGTATTTAATGTTCCAAGCCCAAAAGGAGGAGGATGATGTAAAAATTCATTCGTGGGAAGAGGGTCTGAAAAAGGTTTGGAAGCCATAATGTTGCAAATGATACAACATTTAATTTTTTTTCCCACAGGGTTTTGTTCACCTTTGTGCAGACGGAGTGAGACTTGAAGCTTCTCTTCAAAAGACTCTGTTCAAGACTGCTCACTGGGTGAGGCCTGATGAACTTAACATGAACAGATTGAGAGTAGCCAGAAGATACACAGGAGATAAGTGAACATTGCCCCCAGTGCAGTTGGAGATACCTGGTTTAGGAAAAGACTGATAAGAGAACCAAAGAATAAGGACCAAATTAGCATCAAAGGCAAAGGGATCAATAGCCAATAGGAGATCGAATACTAAGAATTGTGTAATTTAAGACCAACGAACAAGAATTTCTTTGGGTTTTGTATGTAAAAATATGTGAAAAGCCTAGTAAAGAATCATATGTGATGGAATGATTTTCACTGCACAGCCCATGCATGTGTGGATGAAATAATTTCTATTGCACATCCTGGCCAGAATAAAGTAATGCATAATTCTCTAACATTGAAAAGATGATGTTGGACAGTTTCCGTTTTTCCTGTAGTTTTGGTGACAATAGAGTGCTGTCATTGCAGAGGTTGGTCCCACCTGGCACAGGGAGCTGCAGCACGTGGGGAACAAATCCCTGCCAGCCTCCTGCCCCAGGGGGTCCCCCCGGGACCGGGCCTGCTCCAGGCCACGAATGTCACCTGCACACCTAAGGACTCAGAGCAGATGTTACACACCATGGCTGTGGCAAGGACAGGGTCAGGTGTGGCCACAGAAGGGACCACGGCACTGTCTGTATGCTGTCCCTGCTGCTTCTCCTCCAGCTGCCGGGGGGTTAGCAGCTCTCAGCCACTCACTCCTGCAGCCAAGGGGCCCATGGGCCACTGTGGAGGCTTGTTGAAGCCAGCAACCATTGTGACACAGCGGGGCCACAGAGACCTCACGTTCTGTTCTGACCCCATGCCACCCAGGAGACCCTTTGTGATGCTGTGGAACTTCAGAGAACCCTGGGAACACCTGACACTGTGGACACTGTGACACCACGGAACCTCAGGGAACCCTGGAGACGGTGGGGATGCTGCAGAACTTCATGGGACTCTGGGGCCCACTGTGACACCATGGAACCTGGTGGAACCAAGGGACTATAGTGACACTGTGGGGCCTTTTGGAACCAAGGAGACCCTGGTGGGAACCCACGTGATCATTCATCCTGGCAGGAACCTACTCCATGTGACCTCCTTTCTCCAGGTTTCCACAGGTCCTGCCAGGATCCCGCTCCAGCACTAGCTTGCCACAGCCTCACAACTTCCTTTGGCAGTGCCTCTGCTCCAGGATGGCATTCTGCAGGGGATGCAGGTGGATTTTGTGCTCCCTCGTAGCATGCAGGTGTACAGTAAAGCCTAAGCCAGACAAATCATGCTATCTGAATCTACAAAATCGTGATAACAGAATAGTCTTGACCTGTTTAATGCATTTGGAAACTAATATGTTCCCAGCTACTGTATACTTTCCTTGTAACAATCGACTGTTCAGAAAGGATTATTTCTCTGTTAAATATGCCCTAATTCTCAAAAGTATTTGAATCAGGAGAAGTTTGAGAAAAGAATGAATGAAATCAGCAGGAACAGCATCACTTAGAGCACTGCTGCTTCCTTCTGAGCCATAACACACACTGGATAGTAAAGGAAGTCTTATGTACACGAGGACGTAAGTATATCACCTACTATGTGCACTCAATCACACCTGTTGAAGTCAGTGTAATTAAAACTTCCATTAGCATCAACAGAAAAAAATTACTATCTTTTTGTCTCTTACATAGGAATAAAATCACATAGAAACACATGAATAGATTGAAGAGATTGACTGATAATAGGGGTTTCTTTACAAGCTTGATTGGTATAGGTAAAGCTTCATTGCCGTACTACTCACAAACTACTATTAAATAGAACTCACATTCAGACTTCTAAGAATAAAATACATATTCATGCTGTATTCAAAACTGCATGGTAAATT
>VZTZ01009925.1:12910-35737 GCA_013400955.1 Drymodes brunneopygia | reverse complement strand
GGGCAGTGGTGTTGAACACTCTGGGATTGGGATCCACAGGCAGTGGTGTTGGACACTGGGATCCACGGGCAGTGGTGTTGGATATCCCAGGACTGGGATCCATGGATTGGGATCCAGGGCAGTGGATACTGCTGGACACTGCGATCCAGGGCTGCAGGAGCAGATGTGGCCCCGCAGGGCACACGGGGCTCTGTCCCTCTCTCCCTCTCTCTCCCTCCCTCCCTCCCTCTCTCCCTCTCCCTCTCCAGGTGCCAGCCCCATCCCGGCCGGGCACCCCTTGTCCCCACACACGACACTGGCATTTCCAGCGCTGCTTTCCCCATGACCTGAGCCCTTCCCCGCGGCGGCCCAGGGGGATTTTCCTCCCTCAGCTCTGAGTAACACCCGGAATTCTCGGGAATGGAGCAATCCAGTCTCGCTGCGGAGCAGCACCGATCCTTGGGCAGGCTCCTGGAGGGAGTTTTTCCTTTCCGGCATTCGCAGCAATTTGCATATTTCGAGTCTCATTTGGCTGGAAATGAGCTGGAAATGCCCCAGTGCTGCAAACACTCAGCTCAGGCTTCCAATTCATCACTTTTTTTTTTCAGCCCCGTGTTGCGTAAATCCCGTCCCACCCGAGGGAGGTTCTGCTGCTCCCAGAAATGCTAAACTTCACGGGGGGGAGAAAATCTGAATATTGTTCTGTCTACATCAGATAGATGCTCTCGCTTTCATGAGCAGCCACATGCTGATTTATGGCAACCTGCTATTTATTTATCAGCATTTACATTGTGGATTCCTAAATTATTCTAATAACATCAGGCCAACAAGTTGGTCATGATGTTGCTCCTTTAAAGTCTTCCTTTGAACATCTCTATAAATCAAGGCTGCTTTGATGTGAAATTGGAGATTTCATAAGCCCGTGTTTACTTTTGGGTTTCCAAAATCAGCTGAAGGGAAAACAAAAAAACCCCAAAAAACAAATAGTACTTTGTATCTCATTAAAAAGAGTTTCTAGCGCATTAAAGGCGATATTGTTTTAGGAAATAAGGACTAGAAAGAGCTGCAAAAGAAATTTTATTTTTTTTAATGACTGATAGTTGACTGCAGCCATTCCACTTTTCTCCAGGCACTGAAATATGCCTGAAAACTTTCTCCTTTTGTGCTGTTCAGTGTGAAACAGGCTCGTGTTGGGGTTTTTTTTATTATTATTTATTTAAGCATTAAACGCACCTCCCATCATTCTCCACGGAGTGCCTAGGAAGGAAAATCGATTGGAATTATGAAGTAACAAGGACAAATTTGCAAATTTGTTTGCCACGGTCCTTTCTGTAAGTGACGTAACAGCAGGAAAACACAGATAAGCGGGGTTAAAATTCAGGAATTTTAACTCCTGACTTCCAGACTTTTCGAAGAAATGCTCCACAATTCCAGAATCCTGGAGCTGGGTTCGGTGCTTCTGTGCAAGGCAGGAAGAGAGGGCTGGGTATAACAAATATCCCTTCGCTGGGGTGGCATTAATCCCATTTTTTTAACCTGGAGCGGAGTGTCACATCCATCCCCATCCCATCCCATCCCATCCCATCCCAAAGCGCTCCACATTCCCTGGATGAGATGAGCAATTTCCCTCCTGTGTGTAAATCATTTCCGACGGGACCCGGGCAGGTGAGGGGCTGCTTTTCCCAGCTCCCAGAGCCCGGCATTCCCGGGAAAAAAAGCTGCTCAGCGCAGTCCCACCAAGCTTTAATTGCACCTCTGGACACGCACTAATTACCCGGCTAATTAAGCGAGGAGGATTCAGCGCGGCTGCCTCAGCGAAAGTCACCCTGGGCCCGGAGCTCCTTTTGTTCTGGGGATTTCGAGGAGCCGGGGACGGGAGCTTTGCGTCAGAAGGGTGGGTCGGGAACAGAGTTTATAAACACGGGAGATCTGCAGCGAGATTCCTCCATCAAAGTGTGGGGTGGGACCCCTCTGCTGAGCCTCCCCCGGGCCCCCAGAGCATCGCTGCTCTTTTATCTGCGCATCGCCCTCAGCTCCTGCCAATGACTCGGGCGGGTTTGCAGCAGCCTCTTTGCATAAGGACTCCCGGCCTCGGGGAACCCCAGCTGGGCTAAATCCACTTCAAAGGTTTTCCATCAGCGGCACATCCCCGCTCCCGTCTTTATTCCGCGCCAGGAACAGCTCTCCGAGCTCCAGAGGGAACGGGAATGACAGCAGGGTTCATCCCTGGAGTCAGTGTGGGACTGCAGAGGCCGGGGACTGCGGGTGATCCTTCCTTAGGAGAGGAGCAGAGCTGTTCTTTCCATAAAGAGCCAGAAAAGTGGGAATTTCCACGCTGAATCATCAGGGAGGTTTTCCCCATCTCCAGCTGGGTCATGTCATGGAATCCCAGACTGGTTTGGGTTGGGAGGGATCTTAAAGCCCAGCTCATCCCACAGTCCTGGGGTGCTTCAAGTCCCATCCAGCCTGGCCTTGGGCACTGCCAGGGATCCAGGGGCAGCCACAGCAAATCTGGGAATTCCAGCCCAGCCAGGAATTCCTGATTCCCAATCTCCCATCCATCCCTGCCCTCTGGCACTGGGATCCATTCCCTGTGTCCTGTCCCTCCAGGCCTTGTCCCCAGTCCCTCTCCAGCTCTCCTGGAGCCCTTTCAGGCCCTGAAAAGTCATGGTGACATCACCCTGGACCCCCCCAGCGTGGTTGGCTTCCTAAATCTGGGAAATTTATCATAAACGAGGCCAGATTTTCTTCCTCTGCATAAAAAGGGAGCACATTCGGTCAGGATGGGGTGACAGGGCAGCTGCCATGCCCTTGGTGCCAATGTCACCAACCCTCCCACGGCCCCTCCCCGAGGATTCCCATGTGTGGAACCGGAGCTCAGCAAAGGAACGAAGGTGGGGAGAATCCCTGAGCAGCCGGGGCTCGGCGTGGGCAGCAGGAGGGGAACTGGGGGAGAACTTTCCTGCTGGTAATCCAGGAAATTCCCGCCTGCCCGCACGGCTGGAGAGGAGCTGGAAAGGAACTGTGTGTGATTCCCTGGAGCAGGGGAGGGAGGGAACGGGGTCACCGCTGGTAATCAAGGAATGATTCAATTCTGGGAGCCTTAATTCGGTGCAGATGAGTTCTGCAGTTGCTTCAGAGCAGGCAAAACAGGAAAGCTCCACGCGCTGCCGGGGCCGCTCCTCACACGGCGCTCCAGATGCTTCCAGACTCGCTGGGAATGTTTGGATATGGGAAATGGCACCTGGGCTTCACCTTATTTGTGTCATCTGCGCTCCTCTCCTCAGTTAAAGGCGTTCCTGTGGTCAGAATTTGGGGTGGAGGGAAAGAAGCACTCAGCCCATTTCCCGATTTTCTTCTTTTTTTTAAGGGAAATCCCCTGGATTTGGGGTGGGCATCCCCTCCTCATCCACACCCCCCCAATTCCCACCTCTTAGCGAGGTTATCAGCGCTGATTTCCTTTGGAAAAGGCGCGGGGATGGTTATTAATTACGAAAATTAATGAAAATAACAGCACGGGGCTTCGCGCTGCTAATGGGCATTACCGTAATGCACCGCGTGGCTGCCGGGCGTTACCGTAATTGCGCGCGGCGCTCTCCGCATCCCCGATCCCTGGATTTGCTCCAGTTGGAATTTTCTCCTCACTCCCTGCAATCTGTTTGTTTTCCCCGGCGCCGCCGCGTGGATTTCAGGTCGGGATTGCTACAGGGAGGGGGTTGCACATGGCATCAGCCATCGATCCCTGCGGGGGCAGCAGCCCGCCTGCTCCCTGCAGAGCAATTCCTGGGAAAATCCAGAGCATCCTGACACTCAGGAGAAATCCCAAAAACCCGCCGCGAGCAGCGGAACAGCCGGGATACCTCGGTGTTTTTGCAAGGGGGGTGTGTGTGATTAAGTAAATCCTGCTTAGGTGCCAGCATGGTCGGGATGGCAAATCCCGATAAACTTTGGGAATTCCCACAGCTCCGGGAAGCTCGGCTGGGTTTGACCCTCGCGGTGCTTTGGTTTTGGTGCTTGTGTTTGTAAAAGGCTGCCGATTAAAGGGCTGGGAAAGTGAGGGAGATTAAAGCTGTGAGGGGCAGATTCCCTCTCCCAGACGGGACCCGAGAATCCCGAGGATTTTGCTCAGCCGCAGATGGCTCGGGTGACCTTGGAGAGGCCACTTCACTGCTCCGTGCTTCTGTGGAAAAGCTGCGGCCGCCCCTTTGTGCGGCCACTCGCGAGGTGAAGACATTTTTCTCAGCTGTTTGTCCAGCACGGCTCGGGCTCACTGATCTGAAAGAGGGGCCATTGTGAGGAGAGCTGGGCGGATTGGAAGCGGTTTGTGCCATCCCCCTCTGCTGCCGGCATGCAGGGGGATGCTGCGGCACACGCTCCCCTGTCAGCCCGGGGGAGGCTCACGTGGCCCGGCTGCTGCTTGTGACCGCGGCAAAGACGTCACCGGCGGCAGAGATGGGGTCAGGGCTCCCCTCTCCGCTGCTGCCGCCGCCTCGGTTCTCACCCCCCCTGCGCATTCTGAGAGGTTTTTTCTTGGCAGCTTCTGAAGGGTTTCTGTCCCTCGTGCTTGGCAGGAGGTGGAGTGGAGATCAAGTGGGGCAGAATCCATGGCTCAGCGCTGTGGGAGGTGTTGCTGGGTGGCCAGAGTCCTTCCCATCCCAGTCCTGCCTGTATCCCATGGGATGTCGACTTTTATATCCTGTTCTTTCCTGTATTTCTTGAGATAATATCCTTCACACCCCAATTCTGCCCATATCCCATGGGATACCAACTTCACATCCCATTCCTTCCTGCATCCCACGGGATGCCAACTTTCACATCTCACTCCTGTCCATATTCCATGTGATATCAATATTTACACCCCAATCTTGCCCATATCCCATGGGATATCAACCTTCACATCCCATTCCTTCCTGTATCCCGTGGGATAGCATCCTTCAGGTCCTACTCCTGCCCATATCCCATGGGATACCAACCTCACATCCCAATCCTGCCTGTATCCCATGGGATACTGACCTTTATATCCTGTTCTTTCCTGTATTTCTTGAGATACCATCCTTCACACCCCAGTCCTGCCCATATCCCATGGAATGCCAAACCCTGATCCTCCACATCCTGTTTCTGTCCATATCCAATTGGATACCAACCTTCACATCCCAATCCTGCCCATATCCCATGGGATACCAACCTCACATCCCAGTTCTGTCCATATCCCATGGGATACTATCCTTCACATCCCAATCCTGCCCATATCCCATGGAATATTAACCTTTTCATCCCGCTCTTTCCTATATTCCATGAGATACCAACCTTCACATCCCAATTCTGTCCATATCCCATGTGATATCAACCTTTACATCCCACTCTTTCCTATATTCCATGAGATACCAACCTTCACATCCCAATCCTGTTCATATCCCAGCCTTCTCCTCCCTCTCCTTCCTGGATTCCAGGATTTAAGCTGCCTGAGTTACCTGGAATGTGAGGTCTCACTGTGTGATGGTGAGAGTGGGATGGGATGGGAGATGGGGAAGGAATTCCTGGCTGGGAGGGAGGTCAGGCCCTGGCACAGGGTGCCCAGATTTGCTGTGGCTGCCCCTGGATCCCTGGCAGTGCCCAAGGCCAGGCTGGAGCAGCCTGGGACAGTGGGAGGTGTCCCTGCCATGGCAGGGCTGGCACTGGATGGGATTTATGGTTCTTTCCAACCCAAGCCATTCCAGGATTCCCTGTTCCCGTGGCACTGGCAGGGCAGGTTGCTGTCAGAGGGGACAGCAGGGACACAGGTGACATTGTCCCAGCAGGTCACACCCCACCTTCGGGCTGCACAGGGGGAACAGGAGGTGCCACCAGCTCCCACCTCTGCTGATCCTGAATTTGAGCAGAGCAGAAGCTGGGTCACAACTCCCTCTGCTCCAGGTGGCCAAGGTTGGGCTGGAATCCCACCTGGATGTTCTGGAGCCGTGCCCTGTCCAGCCTGGGCTGTCAGAGGGGGAGCAGGGACCGGGATTTTGGGCTGTGCCCACCCCTCACGTGTCCCAGGGCACGCGGGGCGGCCTCGTGCCACCACTCCAGGAGAGGCTGAGAGCTGGCAAGGCAGCTGCAGGCAGCAAAAGGCTTCACAGCAAAGATGGCCCTTTCGTGCTGGGAATTATTTTGGGAATCCTGGCCTCTGGCAGGTGCTGAGTTCCCGGCAGGGTGGCCAAGGACGTCCTGAGCAGCGGGAGGGCTGCAGATCCCGCTGATCCCTGCTGGGAGCACAGCACGGGGAATTCTCCTCGGATCCCGTGTCAAGGGCAGCTCCAGCTCCCTCGTGGAGGGATTTGCTTGTCCGTTTGAAACAAAAAATGCAGGAACGATTAAAGCTTGAGGTTGGGATTGTGAGTCACAGGATGGTTGGGGTTGGGAAGGACCTTGGAGCTCATCTCGTTCCACCCCCTGCCTTGGGCAGGGACGTTACAGAACATTCTTTTAAGAATGAATCTGTGAATTTATGAATTGCAGTCACAGATTTAAGGTGGTTATTTTTTTATACCTCCTATCTGAAAGATATTCCAGTTCCTAAAGGGACATTTTGCTGCCTTTGCTGCATTTTGCCCTTTCCCACTGAGGAGGAAAAACAATAAAAAAGGTGAAAAACGCTTTTAAAAATCCAGCTGGGAGCCCTTTGAGAGCCTCTGTAAGGAACAGCATTAAAGCAAAGCAGGAAGGGAGAGGAGGCTGCAGCCTCCTTTTCCCTTATTTAAATATTCCCGGAGCTTCCTCCTCCATTTTCATTCCCCCCCATAAAACATGGCTGTGTCAGCGGAGCTGCCAAACCCAGCCTCAGCATTTCCCAGGCGCGGCTCAGCTGAGCCGGGCTCCTGCCGAGCGGGGACCCCCTTCAGGAACTGAGCGAGCAGCACGATCCCAAATCCCGCAGCGCTCCCAAGCACGCAGCCGGCTCCGTGCGGATCGATCCCCATCCCCTTTGTGCATTCCCGGATCTCATCCCTCGCTTCCACCCCTGGGCTGGATCGATCCCCATCCCCTTTGTGCATTCCCGGATCTCATCCCTCGCTTCCACCCCCGGGCTGCCTCGCAAGGATGCGCTGCCAGGCTCGGCTTGGGCTGGGATTAAGCGGCTGCGGGTTTTTGTGGGATCTGCGCCTCGGATGAACGCTGATTTTTTTTTGGGGGATTGGGAAAAGGCTCCGTGTGCGCCGGGAGCTCTCCGATTTCTCCGCGAGGATCTGTGCTGGCTTGCGAGGAGCTTTCCAAAATGCCTGAAGCCAACTATTTGTTATCTGTGTCTTGGGGTTACATTAAGGTGGGTTTGATTGCTGAGGGATTATTAATTACCGATGTATTTATTAATGGCTGTTTTCTTTGTGCTGTGTCGCTCGGAGAAAGGAAAATATGCTTCAAAAATGCTGATTTCTGTGCGTCTTGGGCTGATCATGTGTGTCGTGTGCATGCAGAATCCATGGATGTCGTTTTTTTGGGGAATTCGGTGTTGAAGGATAAAATGATGCAGCAGTGAAAATGCCGGATTATAAAATCAGGATGAATTTCTGAGGGAATAATGCCTGAATCCCACATTTTGCTGTACGATCTTCAGATTTAGGGCATATTTTTCTGCAGCCGTCCGTTTGTTTCATACAAAACGGAGCAAATTTCGAAAACGCAGAACAAAAGAAGGTTCGGGGGATGGGGGAATCTCAACCTGCGAGATAAAAATCTGAGCTTTCAGAGCGGTTTTATCGGAACCGTTCTCCCCTCGTTTGTGGCGGTAACAATTAACGAGCACCTTTGGAGGGAATTGATTCCCTCCAAATCAAGAAATACCCAGTCACGGTGATGCCGAGCAGGCTGGAAATGAAACCATCTGTCGCCGACTCCATCCCAAAAATCCGCGTCGGGGAGGAGGGGGAGCCTCCAATGCTAACGCTGCGTGGATTTTGGGAAAGAATTCCATAAAAATGCCGGGTTTTTTCTGTTCTCTCCCCCCCCCAGTTCAAGAGGATGCTGAACCGGGAGCTCACACACCTGTCCGAGATGAGCCGCTCCGGCAATCAGGTGTCCGAGTACATTTCCAACACTTTCCTGGGTAAGGAAGGCATCCCCGGCTGCTTTTTGGGTTCTGGGAGGGGTTAATCGCCCTCATTCACAGCTCTGCTCTTTGGGTTTGCACTTTCGGATGGCTCTGGGCAGGGGGAGGATGGGGTTTGGGGAAGGGTGTCCAGAGAGGAATTCCCTCCTATCCCTGGGGTGTTTCTGGGAGCTGGAGAATGGGGTTTGGGTAAGAGTATGCATAGAGGAATTCCTTCCCATCCCTGGGATGTTTCTGGGAGGATTCCATGGGGCTGGTGAAGGGTTTGGGGAAGGGTGTCCAGTGAGGAATTCCTGCCCATCCATGGGGTGTTTCTGGGAGCTGGAGAATGGGATTTGGGTAAGAGTATGCATAGAGGAATTCCTTCCCATCCCTGGGATGTTTCTGGGGGCTGGAGAGTGGGGTTTGGATAGGGGTGTCCAGTGAGGAATTCCTTAATTCCTTCCCATCCCTGGGATGGTTCTGGGAGGATTCCATGGGGCTGGAGAATGGAGTTTGGGTAAGAGTATCCATAGAGGAATTCCTTCTCATCCCTGGGATNGAGAATAGGGTTTGGATGAAGGTATCCACAGAGGAATTCCTTAATTCCTTCCCATCCCTGGGATGTTTCTGGGAGGATTCCATGGGGCTGGAGAATGGGGTTTGGGTAAGGGTGTCCACTGAGGAATTCCTTAATTCCTTCTCATCCCTGGGATGTTTCTGGGAGCATTCTGTGGGGCTGGAGAAGGGTTTGGGTAAGGGCATCCAGTGAGGAATTCCTTCCCATCCCTGGGATGTTTCTGGGAGGATTCCGTGGGGCTGGAGAATGGGGTTTGGATGAAGGTATCCATAGAAGAATTCCATCCTGAACCCTGGGATGTTTCTGGGAGCATTCCATGGGGCTCGAGAATAGGGTTTGGATGAAGGTATCCACAGAGGAATTCCTTAATTCCTTCCCATCCCTGGGATGTTTCTGGGAGGATTCCATGGGGCTGGAGAATGGGGTTTGGGTAAGGGTGTCCACTGAGGAATTCCTTAATTCCTTCTCATCCCTGGGATGTTTCTGGGAGCATTCTGTGGGGCTGGAGAAGGGTTTGGGTAAGGGCATCCAGTGAGGAATTCCTTCCCATCCCTGGGATGTTTCTGGGAGGATTCCGTGGGGCTGGAGAATGGGGTTTGGATGAAGGTATCCATAGAAGAATTCCATCCTGAACCCTGGGATGTTTCTGGGAGGATTCCGTGGGGCTGGAGAATGGGGTTTGGGTAAGAGTATCCATAGAGGAATTCCTTCTCATCCCTGGGATGGTTCTGGGAGGATTCTGTGGGGCTGGAGAAGGGTTTGGGTAAGGGCATCCAGTGAGGAATTCCTTCCCATCCCTGGGATGTTTCTGGGAGGATCCTGGTGGTTGCCTTATGCAATGCTGGGGTTTTGTGGTGACCTTTTGGGAAGGACAAAGTGACACAGAGCCAGCTGCAGCCACTGCCTCCTTCAGCTCCATCTCCCCTTCATCACGAGAGATGAGGCTCAGACTAAATCATCCCCAAAATTTCATCCATTACTTTGTGTAAATCTGCTCATTCTGCACCACAAGTCAGAGCAAAGGGAATATTTTGCATTTCATTCACTCCCTTGGAGCTCGCAGCTCCGTGGACATGAATGAATCCTCTGTGTCAACATTTGTTAGGAGAAAATGGGATTTTTCTCAGCCAGCAGCTTCAGGATTTTGGGACCATTTGCATCTAAAATGAGGAGCCTCATATTTACAGACATCCCTGAATCCATCAGCTCCCAAGGCTGATGGAGCTCCTGGGGATTCATGCCCCGAGGTCGGAATGTGTTCCCTGTGTGACACACAATTATTCCCATTAAGGATTTTGAAGTGATCCCAAATATCCAGCTGCAACTGGAGCTGCTGCCTGCATTTAGGGCACAGCATTAACAACCCACGGGAGTTTGGAGCTGCTTTTGTTGCTCAGATAAATCCTGACATCCAGAGCACGAATTAAAACAGGGAATGGGACTGGATTGGGAGGCACAAAGGGGCAAACCCAGGGATTTGACTGGGGGTCAGCTCTTCCCAGCAGCCAGGGGAGCGTGGAGCTGGATGTGCTGCAGCAGGAATTGCCAGGGAGGCCACCAAAAATAAACCCCACAAACCTGGGGTTAATGGGGCCTGGATCCCAGCAGGGGCTGCTGAGCCAGAGCTGCTGCTGGGGTTGGTTTATCCATGGAATTCCAGACTGGATTGGGTTGGGAGGGACCCTAAGGATCACCCAGAGCCACCCATGCCATGGCAGGGACACCTCCCACTGTCCCAGGCTGCTCCAAACCCCATCCAAGCTGGCCTTGGACACTGGGAATTCCATCCCAGCCCCTCCCCACCGTCCCAGGGAACAATTCCTGATTCCCAATCTCCCATCCATCCCTGCCCTCTGGCACTGGGATCCATTCCCTGGGTCCTGTCCCTCCAGGCCTTGTCCCCAGTCCCTCTCCAGCTCTCCTGGAGCCCCTTCAGGCCCTGCCAGGGGCTCGGAGCTCTCCCTGGAGCCTTCTCCTCTCCAGGGGAGCTCTCCCAGCCCCGGAGCAGCTCCATGGGATCCTCTGGAATGTCTCCAGCAGCTCCAGCTCTGAATTCCTGCTGTTCCCCACCTCAGGCAGCTCCACTTCCCTCGGCAGGGCTGGACAATGCCCTGTTCATCGCTGTCCTGCTGCTCCTCATGTGCCCAGTGACAGTGACATCCCCGTGTTTGGTGGCACCGTGAGGCCACTCAGGCTCTCCAGATTGCAGCCTGATTGCTCATCTTAAAAAAAAAACAAAAAAAAAAACAAACAAAAAAACGAGGGAAGCTTTTAAAAGGATCATCAGCTCTTTCAGGAAGTCATGCTGGAATGGGTTTTATGAATTAGTTTCTTTCCTCCCTACAATTTAATTAAATTGAATGAACACCCAAAATAACAGCAGCCTGCAAGTGAGGAGGTTGAGCAAACGAACAAACAAACAAACAGAAACATGTGGGCAGGACATCCATTCACCTCCAGAGATTAGGATAATTCCGAGATATTAAACCCAGCCCACGTGACTCCATTCAGCTTTTTGATTTCATCAGGGCAAGGAAGGACACAGGGAATGGATCCCAGTGCCAGAGGGCAGGGATGGATGGGAGATTGGGAATCAGGAATTGTTCCCTGGGAGGGGCTGGCACAGGGTGCCCAACACCCCTGGCAGTGCCCAAGGCCAGGCTGGAGCAGCCTGGGGTGGTGAATGTGTCCCTGCCCTGGCAGGGGATGGAAATGGATGGGATTTAAGCTCCCTCCTATCCCAGTCCATTCCATAATTCCGTGATGAAATGAGCTGGGAATGCTCCAGGGAGGAGCAGAGGGTCCAGCCCTGCATTCCCAGCAAGGCCTTTCAGGGAGTTTAATTAAGATTGCTCCTTTCCTTGGGCTTTCAGGGAGGGTTAATTAAGATTGGTCCTTTCCTTGGGCTTTCAGGGGAGTTTAATTCAGATCACTCCTTTCCTTGGGCTTTCAGGGAGTTTAATTCAGCTCACTCCTTTCCTTGGGCTGTCAGGGGGGTTTCATTCAGCTCACTCCCTTNCAGGGGGGTTTAATTCAGATCACTCCTTTCCTTGGGCTTTCAGGGGGGTTTAATTCAGATCACTCCTTTCCTTGGGCTTTCAGGGGGGTTTAATTCAGATCACTCCTTTCCTTGGGCTTTCAGGGGGGTTTAATTAAGCCCAGGCCCAAGTAAGTCCTGCCTGAAAGCCTCATCCCCCTGGAGATCCTCAAGGTGCACAGAGGTTGTGGGAAAATCCACGAGAAATGGTTTGGGTGGAAGTCATGAGCCACTGGCTCTGCACTTCAATAAATCAGCTCTAAGGCAGTAAATAACACCTGGTTTTAGGATTTATTTATTTGCCAATCAAATCTCCCAGCCCTCTTCACATGCTCTGAAATTGGGATTGTCCCTGAGAATGGCAGCAGGAATTTGGCCAGGAATTTGGATGTTATTCCATCCATATTTATAAAGAAAAAATCTTTAATAAATCAGTGACATTCATTTGTTACTGGTTTTAAGAGTGGGGGGTGTTGACCCTAAAAAGTGAAAATAGGAAAAAAATAAATGTGGTTTTTTTACTTTATTTAGGAAAAAATGTGTTGTTTGAACATACATTTGATTTTCCTGAAAACGGGGAATAAAACGAAGTGGGATTTATCCCTAAGGAGAACCTGGTGCCCTTCAGGCATGGAAAATCCCAGAATCATTTAGGCTGGAGATCCATGTCCCCAAGTGCCACATCCATGCCCAGAGAGACATCCCTGGACACGTCCTGTGTCCCCAAACCACGCAGTGGCNCATGCCCAGAGAGACATCCCTGGACATTCCAGGTTGCAGGAGAGCAACCAGACCTTTTATAACTTGGGTTTTTTGGGTTTTTTTTGGTTCCCAAAATGACCCCCAGCAGAACCCCCAGGGTTTGAGCAGAGGCAGCAGCTGAAGGGTTGATTTTTGGGGGGGAATGTGCTGGGAGCTGAGGTTGTGCTGACTCATTCCCAACCCCTGGTGTGTGTTCCAGACAAGCAGAACGATGTGGAGATCCCTTCTCCCACCCAGAAGGACAGGGAGAAGAAGAAGAAGCAGCAGCTCATGACCCAGATCAGCGGGGTGAAGAAATTAATGCACAGCTCGAGCCTGAACAACACCAGCATCTCACGGTTCGGGGTGAAGACGGAGAAGGAAGATCACCTGGCCAAGGTAGGAGAGATTCCTGCTCTTCTGGGAGGGTCTGGGAAAGGATTGTTCCCCCTTTGGAATTATTGGTGTGGCCATTCCAAATTCTGTAATTAATGCCAGCGTGTTCTGTATTTTAAAATGCATGAAAACAGCCCTAAAATAAGAAGAAAATAGGGAGGAAAAAATAAGAAAATAAGAAGAAAAAAGGTGATGGAGGCTGAGGAGGGAAATCATCAAACACCAACTCAGCCCTTCACAGTTACCTGTGTTCATTGAGCTCACTTATTAATGACTCATTAAATTCAGCACTTACATCATCACCAAAACCACTAAATCTGCATATTTGTGAGCCTCTGGGAAACGCAGAATTGCCTGGAAAAAACAACAGGAATTAAACCATTCTCTTCCTGTGCTCCCCAAAGGAACTGGAAGACCTGAACAAGTGGGGCCTCAACATCTTCAACGTGGCCAGGTACTCGCACAACCGCCCGCTGACCTGCATCATGTACGCCATATTCCAGGTGGGTATTCCCTGGAATGCAGAACTCTTCCAGCATTTATTCCCATCCCCAACCCCTCTACCTGGCCCAGCCCTGCCTTGACACTCAGCTGGGTGTTCATGCTCTTTTCCCCCCCCAAAAAGGAGCGGGATCTGCTGAAAACCTTCAAGATCTCGTCGGACACGTTCGTGACGTACATGATGACGCTGGAGGATCACTACCACTCGGACGTGGCCTACCACAACAGCCTGCACGCTGCTGACGTGGCCCAGTCCACCCACGTGCTGCTCTCCACCCCTGCCCTGGACGTGAGTGCCCTGCCTGCCTTGGTTTTGGAAGCCTGGGGTGGGCACCGGGGGCTCTTCCGCGCGCTCGTTCCGCTCCCTCGTTAGGAAATCTCGGCATCGTCTGGAATCTGGTTCGCCCTCACCTTTCCTCTGAGGTGCTTTTTGCAGGGTTCCATGGTTGTGATTTTCTAGTAGGAGCTCCCATGCATTTTCTATCAACACCTTGTACAAACTTTTCTATAAAGTCCTTGTTTTTCCTAACTGGCCGAGATTGTTTTGATCTTTTAGGTTGTTTTTCATTCCTTTCCCCTGGGGGCGGAGAAAGATGGTTGACCATGTCTTTATCCTGTGAACTCATAGAGGTGGGAACCTCATTGACCAATCCATGATTGTCTTAAAAAAGATATAAAAATGAGAGAATTAAGAAGGGCAGCCCCTTTGGGTGGTTCAAACTGCTGCTCTGAAGCCTGAGTGTTCCTTTCGTGTCCAGCAGTGCAACACTGAGGCACTGCCCTGGCTCAGAGAACGAACTGGAAAGGCACAATTTGCTCCCCTCTGAGAGGTAAAACCCTTCTGACAGGTCCCTGTTGTTCCCTCCTAGGCTGTCTTCACGGATCTGGAAATCCTCGCTGCCATTTTTGCAGCTGCAATCCACGACGTGGATCACCCCGGGGTCTCCAATCAGTTCCTGATCAACACAAGTGAGTTTTGCTCTGAATCGCTCAGAATTTCACTCAAAAAGCAGTGGGAATGCTTTCTCCATGCCATCAGTGATGATTTGCAGGCTGTGCTGCCCTCTCGAAATATCGTGCAGTGAAGGAGTGAGAAGTTTGGGAATCAAATAGGAATTATTCAAATGCAGTCCCTGAAAAAGGGAGCCACTGTAACACAATTTGTAAAGTCAATATTCACTACTTGTTATCACAGAATAAATCTGCCAGCCCTGAGTGCAAACTTTGCCATTAAAATAAGTTAAATAATCCTATTTCTATTGACAGCCAAATATTGGGCTTTGTGTCGTGTTCTGCCACGGGCTGGGCATGGACCTGGATTCCAAAATATGGGGATTGTTGTGTTTTGGGAAGGGTTTCTGCAGGATTCTGTTGTCAGTGATTTGTAACTGAGTCACCTGAGCCTAATTCTGTCACTAGGACTGAGCAAGGGCTGGGGTTGGCACTCGTGGGGCTGAAAAGAATCCCAAAATCCCCAAAATCATCCATTGTCCCATGGGCAGGGACACCTTCCATGAGACCAAACTGCTCCAAACCCCATCCAACCCGACCTTGAACCCTCCCAGGGCTGGGGAAAGGAAACCTCCCCCATTAAACCATTCCAGGACAGGTGTTGGCTGCAGGAAATCCCAGATTTCCCAGGCTGGAGTGCCACCTTTGCTGTTCCTCCCCCAGATTCCGAGCTGGCCCTGATGTACAACGACGAGTCCGTGCTGGAGAACCATCACCTGGCCGTGGGCTTCAAGCTGCTCCAGGAGGAGCACTGTGACATCTTCCAGAACCTGACCAAGAAGCAGCGCCAGACCCTCAGGAAGATGGTCATTGACATGGTATGGCCACCCCCTGATCCTCCTCTGAACCAAAAATGGTCCTTTTTGTGCCTTCCCCTCCTGAAATCCTGGGTTTTTTTCCCCCCTTTTCTGGAAAGGTGTTGGCCACTGATATGTCCAAGCACATGAGTCTGTTGGCTGATCTGAAGACCATGGTGGAAACCAAGAAGGTGACCAGCTCAGGTGTTCTCCTTCTGGACAACTACACGGACAGAATACAGGTGAGGCAGCCAAATCCCCTGCATTTGGGATGTTTTTGGTCAGCATGAAGGACCCACACCCCTGCAGCTCCAAAATTGACCATAAATTGAAGCCAGTGATGTGAATTCTCAGCAGTCATTTTCTCCTGCACTAAAAAGCAGCACAAGGTGGTCCCAGATGTTTTAGGTGACCAGAATTAGAGGTTTTTTGAACACTTGGAACTGCAAAATGTCAATTTTTGAGGGCTCCTAAATGTCCTTGCTGCTCCCTCCCATTTCTTTTACAACACTGCAAGAACTGAATTGGGAGCTTCATCCCTGGAGCGACTCAGAGCGAGCTGGAATTGCTGCTGCACAGCCTGTTCCCTGAATGATTGAATCCCTGATTTACACCAGTGACCAGGCACTGCTGGAACAGGGCTGTGCGGGGAGCAGGGCAAGATCCATCCTGCTCTGCTCCCCACTTTGATGAGCAACTTCTTAAGAGCAGGCTCCTGGGAAAAACCTCTCAGTTCTGATTTCAGACACTCTGGTGCTGCCTGAACCCTCGTGGCCGCTTAGTCAGGCGTGGTGTGTGCGTGTGGGGAAGGGATGTTACTCATTCCATGGAGTGGGAGCATCTCACCTCCTTCCAGGAGAGTGTGGAAGTGGATTTTTGAATGGTGGGAAGCAGCTGGATCCCCAAACAAACCCGTGTGATGTCACTGGCACTTCCACAGCTGCGCCAGGTGTGAGGCTGGAGCTGTGTGAGCACCAGAGAGCACATCTGGGGCTGGCTCTGGGGCTGGGGCAGCTGAGCTCATCCAGGGAGATGGAATCATGGAATTCCAGGCTGGTTTGGGTTGGGAGTGGCTTTAAATTCATCTCATCCCATCCCCACCACTCCAGGGTGCTCCAAGTCCTGATCTTGGTCACCTCCAGGGATCCAGGGGCAGCTTCTCTGGGCACCCCGTGCCAGGAACTCCCAGGGAACAATTCCTGATTCCCAATCTCCCATCCATCCCTGCCCTCTGGCACTGGGATCCATTCCCTGTGTCCTGTCCCTCCAGGCCTTGTCCCCAGTCCCTCTCCAGCTCTCCTGGAGCCCCTTCAGGCCCTCCCAGGGGCTCGGAGCTCTCCCTGTGTCCTTCTCCTCTCCAGGGGAGCACCCCCAGCTCTCCCAGCCCGGCTCCATCCCTGCAGCAGCTCCGTGGCCTCCCCTGGGCTCGCTCCAACAGCTCCACATCTTTAACTTGGTACCACAGGATATTTCTGGCATTTTTATGGTCTGTTCCACAATCAGAGAGTATTTTGGTGCAAGGTGCTGCAGATGCAGCTGGAATCCCTGGTGTTTTCCCAGCTGATGTGACGGTGTCCCTGTGCCTGTCCCCGCAGGTGCTCCGGAACATGGTGCACTGCGCCGACCTCAGCAACCCCACCAAGTCCCTGGAGCTCTACCGCCAGTGGACCGACAGGATCATGGAGGAGTTCTTCCAGCAGGGAGACAAGGAGAGGGAGAGAGGCATGGAGATCAGCCCCATGTGTGACAAACACACGGCCTCCGTGGAGAAATCCCAGGTAATTCAGCCCCGAGCTGCAGCTTTGGGGGTTTCACAGCAGGGACAGGATTTGGCTGCAGCTCCGAGAGGAGCCAGCGGTTCTGAGTGATCCACCCTGACACCCAGCTGGGCCTGGGGCTCTCCCAGGCTGGGGGAGGCTCTCCCAGCTCCTCTCCATCTCCCTCAGGTCTCCTGATGTCCCAGTTTCCAGAGGGAGCTGGGTTCTGTTGTTGTTTGTTAGCAAAGGGCGATTCTGCTCTGCCCACCCTGGGGCTGTCCTGACCCCGCTGATGTTTTACCCAGTGCCAGCCCTGCAGCTCTGGGAGCTTCTCCCAGCCCAGATCCACCTCAGGACCCTGCAAAACCCTGCATGTCACCCACAAATCTGCAGTGCACATGTCCAGTTGAATTGGAGGCTTTTGGAGCTGCCCAGCGCAGGGAGAATCCCAGAAATATTCATTTATGTCCATGCAAAACTTAAAATTCACCTTTTTTTTTTTTTGGGATGAACTGCCTCATCCCTAGCTCTGATTCATCAAATGGTTTCAAGGTCAGATTTTGTTCTGACCTGTGTAGCACAGGCCATAAAATTTTGCCTGGATGGTCTGGAATGAAACCAGGAATTTCTGTTTGTCCAAACAGATTCCAGCCTTTATATAATGCTGCCTTGCTTGTTGTTTTTTTGAATGACTCCAGCAAGTCATCATTGAGGTTTTTCAGCTTGAATAAGTAACAAAATTGATGGTAATTATTTCCAAATGTCCTCTCGGGCTCAGCCAAGTGGTTTCAAAATTATTCACTCAACCACGCGGAGATTCTGTTGGAAAAATCTGTCGGATTTCTTAACCCAAGGAGAAACGAATCCTTCAGCCAGCCTTGCCCATGTGCTCCACATGTGAGCTCCAATCCATTCTTTGCCTCACATCTGCACTTCCCAGAGCCTCCAAAATGGCATTTTTGTCACGCAGAAAAGATGGGAATTGGACAAAATGTCCATCATGGAATGGCAAAGGAGAAAGGGAGGTGGTGTGTCCGTGCTGGAGCTTTCCAAATGGCATTTTTGCCATGCAAAAAACACAGGAATTGCACAGAATGTCCATCATGGAATGGCAAAGGAGAAAGGGAGGTGGTGTGTCCGTGCTGGAGCTTTCCAAATGGCATTTTTGCCATGCAAAAAAACACAGAAAATGCACGAAATGTCCATCATGGAGTGGCAAAGGATGAAGGGAGCTGGCATGTCCATGCTGGAGGTTTCCAAATGGCATTTTTGCCATGCAAAAAACACAGGAATTGCACAGAATGTCCATCATGGAATGGCAAAGGAGAAAGGGAGGTGGTGTGTCCGTGCTGGAGCTTTCCAAATGGCATTTTTGCCATGCAAAAAACACAGGAATTGCACAGAATGTCCATCATGGAATGGCAAAGGAGAAAGGGAGGTGGTGTGTCCGTGCTGGAGCTTTCCAAATGGCATTTTTGCCATGCAAAAAACACAGGAATTGCACAGAATGTCCATCATGGAATGGCAAAGGAGAAAGGGAGGTGGTGTGTCCGTGCTGGAGGGAAACAAATAGTGGATTGGAAAACGCAAATATTTCAAAGCTTGAGAAGCCCCCTCTTTACACCCAAATATTTTAGGATTAGTCCTGAGCTGAGTGGCCAATTATTCCATGATTTGGGATGCTTTTAAGGAAACAATGACCCAAAATAATTATTTTAAAGAAACAACGATGAACAAGTGCTGATTTTTACCCATTTTTGCTGTGGATCCCTGGAGCATTTCATGTTCCAACCACCCCAAACCATTTTTTCCCCCCGTGCAGCAGGAACTTTTCAGCACCTTTTCACTGCCCAGCCCGTTCCAGTTGGATGCTCACGCTCCTCTTGACATCCTGTTGTGTCTGGGGGAGCCGGCGGCGATTTCCAAAGCAAACATCTGCACGCTGAGCCTGCTCCTGGCAGAGCCCTCTCCCTGGAGCTGGGCTGGGCTCTGCTAGGACGGGACAATTCCAATCCCCTTTCTGGCTCCATCCTGGACGTGGTTCCTCCCTGAGTCACAGGGCTGGAGGAGGAGGAGGAGGGCTGAGCTCAGCGGAAGGGCTGACGGGGCACAGCATCCCTCACTCTTTCCAGCGGGGGCCAGGCGGAGTTCCCGGGATGAGCTGGGCTCTTTCCGAGGAAATCTCTCCTTGGAGGCTGCCCTAGCACGGGGCAGGAGGGGAATGGGACTGTTTGAAGTGCACCCCACAGGGAAATAAACCCAAAGTTTGAGTTTCAGCCCATAAAATGCACCCCAAGTTTGAGCTTCAGCCTCACCTTGGGAGCACCGGGGTGTTCCCAGCTCTCAGCCCTGTGGGAACCCTGGGGTGAGGCCATAAATGCTCCAGCCTTGTCCCCAGACACCCAGGAATTCTGAGAGGAGGAGAATTTCTTAATGCTGAGGGTCTCATCCAGTTCCAGCTCCATGGGCAGGGACACCTCCCACTGTCCCAGGCTGCTCCAGCCTGGCCTTGGCCACTGCCAGGGATCCAGGGGCAGCCACAGCAAATCTGGGAATTCCAGCCCAGCCAGGAATTCCTGCCCAATCTCCCATCCATCCCTGCCCTCTGGCACTGGGATCCATTCCCTGTGTCCTGTCCCTCCAGGCCTTGTCCCCAGTCCCTCTCCAGCTCTCCTGGAGCCCCTTCAGGCCCTGCCAGGGGCTCGGAGCTCTCCCTGTGTCCTTCTCCTCTCCAGGGGAGCACCCCCAGCTCTCCCAGCCCGGCTCCAGCCCTGCAGCAGCTCCCTGGGGTCCTCTGGAATCTCTCCAGCAGCTCCAGGTCCCTCCTGCTGTTGCCCCCAGAACTGGGGGCAGCTCTGCAGGTGGGGTCTCACCTGAGTGGGGCAGAAGGGCACAATCCCCCTCTCCTTTCCTGCTGCCCACACTGGGGGCTCAGCCCAGGGCTCTGTGTGCTCAGTTTCCTGCTGGCTCCAGCTTTTAGTGAAACTTCCATGCAAGGTTTGATTTTGGACACGAATCAGCCCAACCCAGCATCGTGGGTGCAGCTCTGGGTGCCAGATGATTGTGCCTGCATTAGGCTCTGCTGGTTTGGGGACTCGTAAAATGAATCTAATTTGAACTTTCCAGCCCTTTCCCTGGTTATTGCCTTGCCCTGAGCGTGCTGCCCCTCTGTTTTCCAGGTGGGATTCATCGACTACATCGTCCACCCTCTGTGGGAGACGTGGGCTGACCTGGTGCAGCCCGACGCCCAGGACATCCTGGACACTCTGGAGGACAACAGGAACTGGTACCAGAGCATGATACCTCAGAGCCCTTCGCCTCCCCTGGAGGAGCGGGGCCAGGACTGCCAGGGCCTGATGGAGAAGTTCCAGTTTGAACTGACGCTGGAGGAGGAGGACTCGGACGGGCCCGACAAGGACGCAGAGAGCCTGGGCTACTTCAGCAACCCAGGGACGCTCTGCGTGGCCCAGCCCGGGGAGGAGGAGCAGCCCCAGAGGGAGGCCACCATCGAGATTGTCACAGAAGACACATCTCCTGTGGACACATAATGGCCCGGCCCTGCTGGAGTGGCTTTCAAACACTTGCGGCGGTCTCCGGACAGCCTCTGCAGCCGGGGCTGAGGCCTCTGCCACGGGGGTGACAGATCCTCCCAGCTGCTTGAGATTGGAGTCAGGGTTAGGGCAGGGGGGGTAGGGAACGATTGCTCAGGAAATGCACGGGTGATTTTGTGCTGTGGTTTGAGCCTCGCCAGCCGAGAGCGCGGCGCCGTCCCGGAGTCGCCGCCTTGGGTCGGGCCCGCGGCGGCGCTGACGCGGCCGAGAGATTTTTGTACCGTTAGCTTTGGAGTTTGTACCAGTTAGACTGCTAGAAACTACTGATCAATAACTCATATCCGACCTGTCCACCCGACCACCTGTCTGCAGACCTGTGTGCCTTCTTTGTAAACACTTTCATGTCTTTTTTCGAGAGTCTCTCAATCCAACGCGCGGAGTTTGGTGTGGTTCAAAAAGCGACACCGAGTGTTTCGGAACCGACGGCCACTTTTTGGATTCTTCCTGTTACCAGAAGCAGTCTTCCTTTTTTTTTCCACGGGCAATACCTGTCACTTTATTGCAGTTAATCACTTTGACAGACTGAAACAGAAGGGGAAAACCCTCTGCATTTGCATTGCTGCACCTTCAATGTGTTCTTAATTCCCCCCTGCCTCCGGTGCCCCGTCGGGAGTCGCTCGGTGCCGCCGTTCCCTCGCTGGGAGCAGCGGGGTTTTCTCCTCCCCGGGGTTTGGGTTTGTGGTGAGCAGGACAGAGGGCAGTTTTATTTTTTTTTCCCTGGCACAGCTCAGTCCATCCCTGAGCAAGGCAGCGTGTGACATGCCTTCCCCCCCTGGGCAGCTCCCCGGAATTTGCACGCTCGGATCTTTGTGTTTCTCTGGCCTCTCGTCCACGTTCCCTAGGTTTGGCTCCACCATCCTCCTCCTCCTCCTCCTGCACTGCCTCGAGCTCCACCACCTCCATTACTGTTTATAACAGTGTATTTATTACCTACTGTACATACTGTAATGTTTTGTAAGTTATTAATTTATATGAATTAGCATCGCCTGTCGGCGGCGATGCTAATGGGGTAGAAAACCCGGAATAAGAGTTGCTTTTTTTTTTTTTTTTTTTCTTGTAACCTTTTGTATTGCATAAAAGTCCCAAGAACCTGAACATAGCTGAAGAGACAGACACAACCCCAGGAAGGGCATTCGGGTGGCAGCCGCCCGTGGGGAGGGGACACAGCATCCCAGGGCAGCAAATTTGGGAATTTGCCAGGAACAGAGAGAGGTGGGGGGAACAGAACAAAGAACTCCCCACGCCCGGGCAGGCTTTTCAATGTCACAACGTTCCAATTTCTGAACAACCCAATGTGAATTTCTATGACACAAAAAAACAAAAAAAAAAAAAGGAAAAAAAAATGTGAACTGATGTAATAATTGTGCTGTGAAACTTCCTCTGACAAAGCTTGTCCGGCATCGTGAGCGGTGTCAATCTCAGTTTGTAAAATATGTTTCAAGCTTTTTGGTCCAACTCGTGACTAATTAATTAGTTCATGACAATAGCACAGTTGTGCATGATCAATGGGTTTGTTTGTCTGTTGAACACTGCATTGTTCCAGGTGGTTATTTTATTGTTCCCCAAAGTTTCACACGATGTATGTTATAGTATTCTATATTGTGTTCAGATGCATTCTTAAGAGATTTTTATATGAAGTGAATAAATGAAAGCATGACCCAGCCTGTGGCTCTTGGGGAGGCTTCTGTTGACAAAGCTGAGTGGGCTGTGTCACCTCTGCTCGGGGGACACAAAGTGGGACCCTCCAGACCCAGAACCCTCCCATGGCCCAATCCCAGAACCTCCCACAGCTGAAACCCAGAACCTTCCCACAGCTCAATCCCACAGCCAAAATTCTGTGGCCAAAATGCAAAACCCTCCAACAGCTGAAATCCAGATCCTTCCTATGGCCAAAGCCCAGAACCCTCCTGTGGCCAAACCCCCGAATCTCCCACAGCTGAACCCCAGAACCCTCCTGGAGCCAAAACCCCAAACCTTCCAATGGCTGAACCCCAGAAGATTCCATATCCTAAACCCTGAACCTCCAATGGCTGAACTCCAGAACCCTCCTGGAGCCAAAACCCCAAACCCTCCAGTGGCTGAATCCCAGAACCTTCCATGGTCAAACCCAGAACCCTCCAATGCTTGAAACCCAAAACCTCCAATGTCCTAAACCCAGAACCACAGCCCATCCCCAGAATCTCCACGATCAAACCCCAGAATCTCCATGGCCAAACCCCAGAATCTCCACAGCCAAACCCCAGAATCTCCACGGTCAAACCCCACAATCTCCACGGCCAAACCCCACAACCTCCACGGCCAAACCCCCGAATCTTCATGGCCAAACCCCACAATCTCCACGGCCAAACCCCA
>VZTZ01009922.1:122369-368273 GCA_013400955.1 Drymodes brunneopygia | reverse complement strand
GCCTGAGCCATGCCTGAGCCATGCCTGAGCCGAGCCTGAGCCATGCCTGAGCTGAGCCTGAGCCGAGCCTGAGTCGAGCCTGAGCTGAGCCTGAGCTGAGGCCAAGCCCAGCCGATCCCAAGCCGAGTGGAGAGGAGCCGATCTGGAGACTGCCGAGCACAAGCGAGCCCAGCAGCCCCGGCAGTGGGTGGCACAGTGCAGACGATCCAGCTCCTTGGGTGTTTGTCCATCAGTGTTTTCCGCTGTCTCGGGCTCCGGGACAGGGAATGGCTGTGGACAGTGCTTGCCATCTTGTCTTTGTCTCGGCAGCCGTGCAGAACGGAGTCGAGGTGGTGAGCACCTCTGTGTGTAAAGCACCTATTCCTTTGTACACTTTTGTTATTCACACTGTTGTTATTATCGTGCATTTCTTGTCCCATGGCTGTTTGATTAATTGTTATCTCAACGCATGGTCTCTTCCTTTGCCCCTCTCTCACTCGGACAGAGGCAGGGGGAAGGGGAGCAGCTTATTTGGAATTTAATTCCCACCTGGTTTTAAACGATCACAGTAGACTGGGGTCTTTACAGAAATGCAGCAGGTGTACTCAGCATTTCCAGAAGAGATGTCATATCTGAAGAAAACCATCACAATCCACAAGATGTATTTTCTCTCAACAACCTCATT
Source organism: Drymodes brunneopygia (assembly GCA_013400955.1). NCBI lineage: Eukaryota > Metazoa > Chordata > Aves > Passeriformes > Petroicidae > Drymodes > Drymodes brunneopygia. The sequence continues at coordinate 367,609 of VZTZ01009922.1, read as the reverse complement.
CCACTTTATTGTTTTTCTTGGATAAATTTTATACTTTTTTTGCAGGCTTAACAAGTGCCTTAAGAATAGATATTCACAATTTAGGTTGTGTTTGTTATAGCAGCATGAATATCAAAGCCAGCTATGGAGGTTTCAGACCTGATGTCCTCTGCAGCACAAATAACTTGTGATCAAATTCAATTATGATAATTAAGTCTTCCTATACAGGCCTTGAGGGGCCATTAGGTTATATCCATAAGTGATGGGATAAGTGAATAGATGCTGTAAACTTGGCTGGATTGACTGCCCCTGCGTGTTTGGTGAGGTGATGTTCATCTCAGTTAACCACAGCTATCTAAAAGTTCGATGACTAATGCATTTTAGCCTCTAGAGTTCCTCCAAGGTAATGAAGGGAGGGTTATTAATCCTTTCTTCAGGTAGTTCTGAAGTTTAACATTAAGCATAGTGAATCTGGTTAATGTGTCTGTTTATAATGGAGGAGATCATGTGTAGTCATAATATGTAGGTGCTAATTCCTACAATTGCAACTACCAATTCAAATTTTTTACAAAGAATTAAGGCTTCAACTTTGTACCAGGAGATTTTGTCCAGACAGATATCATCCCCTCTCACTATGCCACACCTCATCTTCTTGCCAGTTACTTCAGTTACAGAGCTTCTGTAGTATAAAACCCTGATGAACTCAACATTGTGTGCTCTGCTCACTTAACAAAAGCATTCAGCTTAGTTTGAAAGACTCTTATGTTTAGTTGTGTACAGTTTTGGTGTGAACAATCACAAAACAATGCATCAAAAAAGGTGTCACAGATTTCCCTTAGAGAATAGCTTTCCTCCATTTGCTGTAAAGGGACTCCAGAGAGCTAGCTAACACTTGCCCCCTCTCCTTTACTAGGCCAAGATGAATATATTTGATTGCTTGCCTGCCTGGATACAATGTGACCACTTTGAAATGTATTGGAATTTTTCAGGAAACATTTTACACATTATGGAGCACAACACAGATGATTTTCCTGAAAATCAGGAAACTAGAAGACATTTGGACTTTAAGGTTACTCATTGCTCTCCAAGTGCTGTGTGACAGCTGTGGCACAGATGCTTAGCCAGCAAGGAAAGCCAGTGAGAGCAAAATATAGACATTTCATTTTTTCCCTCTCTCTTCTCACAGATGGTTTGTTGATGATGGTAGAGAAAGAAGGAAGACACCAGCTGTTGGGTCATTGTTTTAGAAAGGGTAGAATTACAGGCTATTTAGAAGAGAGATTAAAAGCAGAAGCCCACAATATCCTTGATGGTGAAGATGCTGAGGGGCAGGGATGTTGTTCATCAGTGCTTTATTTATATCTTTTCCATTTTATCCCTTTTCATCTTTATTGATCTTCACATTCCATATGAAAATCAGCAACGATTAGATTAGATTAGATTAGATTAGGTGATTTTTTGACTCCTGCACTCTCCCAGCACCAGTATCAGTTGTGCCCCACATTTACCTCTCAGTTCCCAATCTGTCTAATCTCATGCATTAACAATGAGATTTGTACACTTGCTCCTGCCTGACTTCTCTCCATTCGGCCCATGTTGTACTTTATTTTTGCTGCAGGCTCTTCTGTTCTATGAATTGATAGATTAGAGGGTTATGTGTCAGATCAGAGAGAAAAGGCTGCAGGACTGTAAGGTAGTGAGCCACCAAAGGTGCATTGCAGCCTGAGGTGTGTGGGGTGTCTGTGTTGCAGGGCAGCGTGAGGGCTGCTCCCTCACATGGCCTGGTGCACCAGTCTGATTCCCCATCACATTATCAGCCATTATTTCTGTCTTATCCGCAGACACTGACTAATACCAAGAGATATGCATCTCCCCTTTTTTTTCTCTTCAACTTCATCTCTCCTCACTTCTTTTCTCTGCAGCATCACCTCTGCTTCCCTTCAGCAGCCTACTGAGCTCAACCAGGTTACTGAATCCCAAGCAGTTTCTTCAAACTTCAAGTTTGACTCCCCACAGAAATGAAACCTAAATACTGAGTGTCCCCTTTTCCTGCTCCATGGTTTCCATCTGAAACCCTGGCCCAGGAGATGGGAGAGGACTAAGAGATCAGGGTCCCTTGGCGGGCTGCATGCAATTTCGTATAGCTTCTCAAATCCCCATCAAACTTCTTTTATACATGCTGTCTCCTACAAGAGTGAGGTGAGACCTGCAGAGAGTCTGTCTTGATCATCTTTCCCTTTAAAAACATGCCAGGAAGGAAAACAAGGAGTGGAAAATTAATGTCTTTCTCTGGTGTTCCTGGAAAAGAGAGACTGGAGGAAGCAGGGTAACTGTGGATGGTGTGTGTGTGTATGTGTGTATGTGTGTGCCACAGACAGCTCTGTCCTTCCATGCCAGTCAGTGGTGACTGCCCAGGGAGGGACCAGGAAAGAATTCCAACTCTTACACAGAAAATCCCTGGGGACCAGAATACAGGAAAATAAGAAGGACACTGTCAGGATAGGTTTCCCATTAAAAATCTTAAAAATTTCATCATGGCCCGAAGCTTCTTGATTCACTCTGAGACTTGTTTTGTACTTACTGAAATCAAAAAACTCAAAACAAAAACAAAAACACCACAAGGACTAGCAAAGTTGTGCAATCTTATTTACAAATAATGTAGTCAAAGTCTGGTTTCCCCAAACACAACAAGGAAAAACTCCCTGCTGTTCTCGTGCCTTATTTATGCTGATGTACTAACCACTGCTAACTATTTCTTCATCTGCTGTGTTCGCAATATATCCCAGGGAAACTACTTGGTTTGTATAGTCCAAACCAGAGTAATATGTGTTCGTAGGGTGGTAGCTTTCATTGCTTCTGTCTTTCTCTATGGACAGCCTAAGTTGGTCTGACTACAACCAGCCATGAGAAGACCAGTTCTCACCTCTTCCAGAGTAAATCCATGGATCACATTAACCAATTTAGTGCTGTTTTACACTAAAAATTAATCATCAACCATTGCCTGCCCATATCTTAGACCCACTACACTCAGTCCTGCAAGTGTAATCTCTATGTTCTCCTCCCAAAATGGCTTTTAATTGGCAATATTTATACCCATATAATTTCTACTAAGCTACAGTTGTCTAAATCACTTCCTGTTTGTAATCTGTCCTCATAATTTCTCTCCTCTTGCCATTTGCAGAATTTAGAGATATTATTACAGTTTATGCCTTATTTTTTTTGGTCACACCATAGGTAAAGTGATTGAATAACTATCTAAGGCATGAAAGAATCTTTGTGGAGGCAAACTGGTGATACTAGGTAAATTTTAGTTAAAAATTGCATATTGAATTTCTGAGTTCTACGGTTTAGTCTCATTTATTATGTGTTGTCTTGGTTTTGTTCTGGTGTAACATTTAATCAGAGTGTATCAAGGTATCAAGGCTTAACAGAAGTCTGAAGGCATTGTTTTGTCAACATAGTCACCTTTATTAAACAAATAATCAAAATTCTTATCTTATAAAAGTACTCTGCAGTTTGTTTAACTTAACCTGTTTTGCATAAAGTCATGTTGACTGGCAGTAATTATGTTACCATTTTCTATTTCCTTATGGACAGAGTCCCATCTCAGCTGTTCCATTCTTTCACAAGTTAGCTCATCTAGAGTTACCGCGGTCATCCTGTTTACGTTGTTGAAATATCAACACGGCATTAGATTTTTCCAGGCCTCTTGGACTCCTCCAATATGCCACAGCTTTTTGCCAATGCACAGCAGTACAAATTCTTTTTAAAATCTTTCAATCAAGTTATCTGGTCCTGCCAATTAAAAAAAATTAATAGATGTTCTTTACCATCTGCTTTGGAGAATGTCAGAATAGATTATAGTTTGGCAATGCAGACACTGCTTTTCTTTCTAAATGCAAAGCAGAAATATTCAATGAATGTTTTTTCTTTTCCCCAATTAGTGATAGAACTATATCAGCACTAAGATTTCTATTGTGCTAAATAGTCTTTCAGAAATTCAGAATAAAATAAGGACATATTCTTGTTGTCTTTATCCCTACATTTTCATAGATATGTTTAGTTTGCATACCAATATACTGCATTTATTAATGTATGAAATTACAACCATTTGTACATATATTGTACAACATAATTGTCATTTAAGCATCCTATTAGCATGTATATATGCACACATATATGTGTATATACGCTAATATATATTGATGTACTGCTGTATGCAGTAATTATAATACACATAATAATCAGCTCTGAATTCTGTGTGCACATCTTTAATTAGATCGTTGCTGTGTACTTCTTGGCATGTGTTTTAAATTTAGTGAGAAATCACTTTCACAAGTCAGAATGAAGGATGCAGAATGCAGTATTATAAGGTGCTTTTCTCTGGGATAGAGATTTCAATCTTTAAGTTTTATATGATCTAGGTCATTGTAGGGAAGGTGGAACAAGAGCTTTAGCACATATCATTCTATTAGAAACCCTTTTTTATAGAGGCAATGTTTCTTTCTTTATAGATATTTATTCTTGGTCACAAAAGTTACATGGGGTGGAAATCATCTCACCTTACTTGATAACATAGATATCCACATCTAAGCTAGTGATTCCCCAGGATGACCATGCCTCTGTCCATAAAGAAAAACAGTCATTTTAGAACTCAATGAACCTGACCTGTTTTATGCATCATGCCTTAAAATGTTCCTTCTTTCTCCATTTTTCCCCCAGAGACAATAAAAGGAGCCTGTGGTGATTAGTTCTGATCCAGTTCTTTTGCACAACAGGCTTCTACATCTGGGCATCCATGTAACATTTTTCTTTTCTCTCTGAGAAAAATGTAAAAAAAAAAGAAAGTTTGTTATATAATGACGAGGAAAAGAAGCAGCTGAGCCTCAGAATCTTCAAGATACAAAAACTATTTTAAGCCATTAATTTTCTATACCAACTTTGGAGTTGAACACTGAAATGCCCTAAGGTACAAGACTTCAGTCCCACCTATGTAAAACAATTTTTAGATGAAGTCTGCTGAACAGCCTTTCAGCATTGTTACCTTTCTCTCCCATTGTACCATTTCCATCAGAGACATGCATATCTAACAGGGCAACATTGTGTGGTCTAATGAGTAGGAAGGTAAGTTAATTGTAATAGCAGATACAGGATAAAAAAAAAGGGATAGAATAAATATTCTGGCTTATTTTTATTATACCTTCAGCTTTGGATGGAGTTGTTACAAATCATCCAACTCTGACTACACAAATATTTTAACAGCTACAGAGATTCTCAGTATTTTATGTCTTTAGTGACAGCAGAATCCTATTTATTTAACAGATTACTTTATACTGACCCACAGGTATTAAAAGAAAAATCTTCAGGCAAATATCGTTCTCTGTTTTGGCAAGGATATTGTGCAATTAAGTAAAGAGCTATATTTTATTATTTTTGGCACAGAGGCCATTTCTTTGGTAGTCTTTTCTTTTTATCTTTCTCATCCATGCTACATTGCAGCAACCATGGCCACAGGTGCCTACACTGGATGAACACCTGTCCAATCTACACAAAAAGGAAAGGAAATCAAGGGGTAGCATATTTACTGATTCTCTGTACAGAACAAAGTGACAAAATTACGGAAAAAAATTAAATTGAGTATGATTAAGAGGAGAGAGTAGAGGAGAGAGTAGAGGAGAATGGTCATTATCCTTTAGAAACAGCTATTGCAGGAGAGAAAGAGCAGATAAATCTTTTTTTCAAAGATAAAACCCGTTCACTAATAGTGTGTCTACTGACATGGCAGTTTGCAGCTACAGGTTTATTCTTCCACATTCCAGACTGCAAAGCAGCAAATAACATGTGCATGGTGTGGGACCCCATAAATTTATTCATCTGCCCAAAGGGGTGGTGTGTTTCTGCAGTTGCAAAGAATATTTTCTGCTGCTAACTAACTTGCACTTTCTGAAGTGATTTTCCTAACCTTGCTTGATTATATTAAAAGCTTTGCAGAATTCAGTAAAATCCCTGTTGTGTGATATAATAAGAACCTTCATATATTCAAATTTCCCTACTTCTGCCCCCAGAGGGCAGGCATTTTGTTCACAAATCTGCACTCATTTTACAACTTAATTGTGGGGCATCACTGACTGTAGTCTTTCCAATCAGTTGGAGGAGTGAACCATCACTACTTTATTTACTTCTCAAAATTTCTCAGTGTTTCTGTTTACTTTGCTGTGAAAGAATCTACAGAGATTCTTTCTACAGAGAAAATAATTTTCATGAAGCAGATATCTCCAATCAAGCATCCAGCTTTTGAGTATTATTACTGCACAAACTAAAATCACCCCATTTGGTTGAGAATAAATAAACTTTTCTTTACTTAAAAGATCCTTTGAAAGTCTCCAAAAACAGGGGAAGCGTAGATATGTGGGTATGCTCAGTCTTTTGAACAGACAAGAATAATCATAGCATTATTGTTTTCTGTATTTGCCCTTAATGAAAAAAAATAGCATGAAATAGTCTAGCATTTCTAAAAATGTAAGTTTCTTGGACCTACTCATCATGTCATTCTAGTATTAGTAAGTTTCCCATAGTAATCATCTGCTATATTGTAGGAAAATGCTGCCTTCTATTAGGTACAACCTGAAATGAGAATAATCTTATCTGTCACATTAATTGTAGAATCATAGAATTACCTAATGACCTAAAAAAATTTAGCTAATTTCAAATACTTAACCTCATCAATGAATTCCTGTGTGTTGCCAACTCATAAATGCCACCCAGTTTTCTATTTGTTGCATACAACCCATTCACAATAAACTTGGCCATTTCTTCTGTGGACTCTCTGCAGAAATGGTTACCAAATGAGAATGGTGTCTCTACAGATGAAAATGGATGAGTATATTTCACCAAGCCAAGACAAACTCTTATGACATGTTCCATTCTTGCCGTTGTGGGGTAATTTCTCCATTTAAGGCTCCTGGAAGTTAATGTTCCCAAATCTTTTGAAATTGCTGGCTGTTCTGTGTGTTCTGCATCACTACTGAGCCTCACTATTTCATGAATTAGTTCTTAGTCAGTTCTCTTCTCAGCTGTGCACATGTCCCTGTCCCTAAAGGCATGCAAATAGCCCTAGGAACTTCTCAGTGATCTTCAGTGCTTCTTGCCTGATGATCAATAGTCCTTTAAAAACAGGGCTCCCTTGGAACATTGTGATGAAATGAGAGAAAGCACAGAACATACTCCACTACTTTCTGTACTGGAGTAGTCACAGTGCGCAAGCAGCATGGAAAAAACCAGAAGGGTAAGGCAATAAACCATGGAATCTCCCAAGAATGCAAAGCAGCAATGTTGTAACAGCTGTGTAGGCACAGCAATTCCAGAGCACTGTGTGTAGACATGATTATTCCAAACGCAAATTGCATCACCAAGGATAATGAAATACCCTGGACATACTGCTCCCTGTTTCAGAGACTTGTCATAGCCACAGATGTCCACAGCAAATTTCAGTTGCATGTAGAATTTAGATTCTTTTATAAGCTTTGTGCTATGTGGACAGTTAACTGCTGAAATGCTTTTGAAGTAACAAAACAACAGACTACAAAGACTAGTTCTTTGCTGCTAAAAAAAAATACAGTGTTTTTCCACAAAAATCACATGGATATATCAGATATGCCAAACTGGAAACACAGCCAAATGCTGGATACTTTACCACAAGGTTACTTTAGCAAGGTCTACCTTGTCTTTTTAGGTTGGGTCTGACCTTGGAAAATTCCCCTCAGTTCAAAATTAAAGCACCTTATCTTGACTGTGTTTTTAGGACAGGAGAGCTAACACATGTTGGTTTCTCCAAGGTTAAAAAACAAATTAGTTAATCTTTTCAGCAGTAAAGTACAGAATCAATAGTCATCTTTAATGTGTATCTCTGCAAAACCAATGTGCTACCTATGTGTTATACATTATCAGGTGTTACATATGTTCTTCAGTGTGCTCACTATTGCATTAAAACTTGTTCAACAACCATGGTATGGATACAACAATAGTTGGTCAGGTGGTGTCTTTATGCACCACCAGACTAGTCTTGAGAATGACATAAAATGTGGTATAAAATAAGATAGATGTGAGTTTAAACAGACAAAGAGGTTGATATAACAAGTAATCTTGGTAGCCATACAAATGGCCAGCGAGGTGCTTTGTCTTGCATCCTTTTTATACCAGTAAAATCCCAAGGGGAAACACACTTATCGTTGCACAGAGGTGGTACAGCTATTTGGCACTTTTGCACTTGTGCATGTTACACAGGTAAAGCACTTTTGTTGCCCCTACAGGATCCCCCTGTCTAAAGAGAGCTTTCTGGGAAGGCTATTCTGACAAATGTTTCCTGACATGGATTTGGCTCCACTTTTTTATCAGAGCAAGCTTTCATGTGTGCATTTTTATAACAGAGTAAGCATGATTTTTTCCCATTTATTTTGATTCCATTAATGACAGGCTGGAAATGAAAATGAAAAATGCCCTCCTCTACCAAGAAGGTGCACATCAGGAACAGGCACTGCAGTAACTATGCCTGCTTCAAAGCTAATTAAATTTACCTTAGTGTATCTTTCCCCCATAGACAAATCCACAAGTGCCAACCCCATCAGTCATTGCCTCACTCACCTTCCTGACCTATCTCTAAAACTAGAAAAAAAGAGCTGATCAGCTCCTCTCCATTTCAATTTTGTGCTCGCCAGCCTGAAGATCTTTTTATGTCCTAGCTTCTGGCATGATGCCTTCCTGTCACTAGTCAGATTCAGCAGTGGCAGCTGCTAGCAGAAAATCCTCCTATTCAAGAGATGACCTTATGTGCTCCAAACACTGCTTTCTCATTCTGGCTAAGTTGCTTCTCCGTGTTCAACATGCCTGCACTAACACCATGATGCAGATAGATAGGTTGCAAGTGCTCTGGAGCAAAAGGTATTATTTAAAAGGTAAGCAATTTTGCATTTTAAATTCAAAGTGATGGTGAGACAGTCTTTTTGACTAAAGAAATCAACAGAATTTCACACATAGCATCCAGATTTCATTTTGCAATCAATGCCACATTATCCATCCTGATTTCCTTCTAAAATCCTGTAATGCCTTGTGAATAATGTTAGTGATTCACTCCCATGCAAATCTCTTATTTTCCAATGCAAATATTGCATAAGGATAGCACAGTACTCTTAAACGCGAACAAGACATAAACCAATTTCATTCAGATTATGATTGTGTCATAAATAAGGCTCTGTATCCACTCAGTTCAAATCGGCCTCCTTAAGCAGGCTTGCACTCATTAAATCCTGTCTCTGACCTCAGGCAGCCTGTACTAAATGTAAGACTCTTGCATGTGAAGAGAGGAGCTTGGAAAATAACACTAAACTGAGCTAAGGCTAAAACTGTTTGGATTCATTACATCTGTGACCAGACTGCCTTTGTAAATAACACTTATTTACATACATTTTAAGAACTGTTCGGTTTGCATATGGAAAAGACAATCACAAGAATATGAAAAACGCATTCAGGTTTAGGTGACCCACAGCGACAAAAAAAAACCCCTGGGTGCTTATCCTTCATATTTTACAGAAAATATAGTCAGTGCATGCCTACTAAAATGATTGCATTTCTTCCATCCCCTTTTTTTTCCACACCATTCTTTTTTTTTTTCTGCTCATCATACTAGCTCGAGTACTGAGTAGATTTTACGTATGCAATTCACTCTCTGCGCATATGTCTGAAATTACTACCATTACTGAGGGATAAGCCAGAAACTTCAGGAACTTTCCAGCAGCACAAAGTATGGCAAACTAAAAAAAGGTTGCATACAGGAAAGGGACTGTTTTTGAACAAACGTTTTGTGATACTTTTCCTCACTAAAGCATACCTATCAGGTAACAGTTTTTCTAGATGTTAACTTGAGTTTAATCCTGTTTGAAAAGGTTTAGTTCTGTTAGCCATTTAGTTTCAAAACAGAGGGCTTTTTGCTACTTTAGGCTTGGTTTAGGGCCCCAATAAGGTGCCATAGCTAGAAATCTCTAGAGGTTGTGCTGACACAATTAAGGGACTTGACTCATGCTCACACAGGACTCTGACTCAGGAGCTAGAATGGCTTATGCTGGTGTGGCTGTAATATTTCCTGCTCACAGTCATCTATTTTGGTCTAGCTTTCTCCCTTCTTTTTGAGTTTACTCACTCCACTGCAAGATGGGCTAGGCTCTTTGGGAAGCAGCCATAACCCCAAAGATTTTAGGCTTGTCAAAATAAACCAGCACTGAGATGCACTTCATTAATTCATGGCCATCAGCAGCTTCATTCATTACTTAGTCACCCTGCAGTAAAGGCAGGGATGGAGAACTGCACCTGGCAAATGCTCTCTCTTGCCCAATGTTGGTCACGTATAGGTGACCATTTTAAGACATTAGCTTGAGGACATGCATCCTCTTCAAGGGCTGTCCATGGTATCAGAAATTACTACCATCCGTAGATGGCTAACACAACCATCTTTGGCAGGTCATGTTAACCGAGCCAGTTTTACCCAAGAAAGATTAAAAGGGGTAATGGGGGAAAAGAGGGAGGTGTCTGTCCTGAGAGGACACTGAGTATCTAGGATATTAAAACATGATCAGAGTTTGCTGCTGTTTCCAAACTGTCTCTTATAAACAGTGTCAGGACCTCCCAGCCAGGAGCCAGGTGGGTCAAATACAAGTCCATGTGTTACCATGTTGGTCCAAAATCTGACAGTTTATGTTCACCTGTATGAAAAGTTTGTGCTGTGCTCACTGACTGCTGTAAAGTGGCTGAGGATCACTCATTGTTGTGCATGGCTGTTTGCCTGAGGCAGTTGTAACCTTGGTCAGGGTCTAGAAAAGGGCAGAGAAGCAAATAGCTGTAGGTGACAATCTCTTTTGATGCTAGGGTTCACTTGTCATCTTTCTAAGTTTTCAGTAGCAAGAACAGGATCAAATGGACATCATGTGACTGTGTAGAGGTCCTAAATAACACTGCACAGTTAGCGTGGAAGATCCACCCTCTGCTTTGAATGGAGAGTGGAACTTGTATGAAGAACATAGTGATAGTGATGAAAATAAACCAGTTTGATTTTTCTTTGCCTAAGGACTGTGACCCATTGAAAAACTGAGATTTTTTTTTTTGCCAAATTTAGTAAGTATACATATTGGTTCTAAGTGTAACCTTAGACAAGTCAGAATGGATTTCTGCAGTCTAGAATTAGGAGTAAATTGGCAACTCAGTTAACACTTCTCATTGGAAAAGGTAATATATGAACAGGATGGATTAAATTGCCAGGCAAGATGAACCAGATGACAGCCTCTAGAAAATGTGAATGATAATTTTGTTCTGTGTCATTTTTTTCATCAATTTACTAAGAAATAGACCTTTTACAGGACTGTTCTTATGACAGCATAGCAGCCTTCCCAGGAAGCGGCTGTAGAGCTACTGGCCCTAAAGGAGAAAGACAGAGGAGGTAAGAAAATAAATGTGATCACTGTCTGAAGGTGAGCTCTTTGTCCGGGTCACCATACACACCATTTGCCACATGAAATGCTGGAGACCAAGCCTCAGGCTTTTTAATGATAACTTAATCCTTAGAGAAGATTTAAGAAAAAGGCTCCTTTTTTCATGAACAACAGTAAGCCAACTGCATAGTGGTGCCTTAAAGTAGAGTGACACCAGAAAATGTGTTTTGATTCATGCTGGAACAACTCAGTCTGTAGTGCCCCCGGGCTCTGCTGCACCTCTCTGTGGATGTCACCATGCCCAAGGCAAAACCACTGTGTTTGCTTCCCAGCCACACCAGCCCACAGTCCAGCACATTATGTTTAACTGGGATTCATGGCTGTTTAAGCCAGTCTGCCAAGCTTGAGGCAGTGGCAGCTGCAGAGCTGCGAGCAGACCCTGTGCCTGTTCTCAAAGTTTACAAAGGGGTAACAGTTCTTCCAGAAGAGCAGAGCAGCCAGCAAGAGCTATAAACTATTCTAGCTTGTCCCAGCTGTGCTCTTTTTAAAGCTCAGCTTTTCTTTTGTTTGTTGCTATTCTGCATTTTCAGCTGATACCATATGAAAATGAAAATACATGAAAATTACATTTCACATACTTTTCCCAAGTGATACTGTATAAACACTGTTACTGCCATTGCAGTTGGTGTGGCCATACCTGAGCCTGAAAGTGCGTCTGGTGCTCTGCTCCCAGTGTAACCACAGCAATGAGAAGCTGTGCATCTGAGACACAGCAGAAGCTATGTTAATATCTTCTTCCCTAGGAGACAGTTGGTATAAGCTGAAGTACAAGCCCTATGCCCATTACACGGTATGTTTTGACTGAGAAACACCAGGAAAACACTTGGTTTTGGTAGGCCATCTGTAATTACTGTGTTGCCTAGATTGTGGCCACCTCTGAGCTGGTGTATTTAGCATGTTTCAGGAGTTTCCTCCCTTCTCCAGTTTGAAGATTGAGTGGTCTTCTCCAGTTCCCTGGATAGGAACATCACATATTTTTTTCTTTTCATATTTAGGAAAGGGGAAAGTTTTTAGCCAAATGTTGCTTCACAGGAATCAGAAACTTCTAAAACTATCAGGTAGGTTTCAATTATTTAATTCATTTCAATTCAGTTCAATGGATTGGCAGCCTAGGAAGATAAACAAAAGACTTCTTGCAGAGGTTCTTCTACCTGCTGGAGAAAGGCTCACTGATGCATCAAACCTCAATTCTATACATGATTAGAGAAAGTCCTGTTACCACATCAAAGGCATAAGGTGTCAGAAACAGTTTAAGCCAGTTTCAAAAGTCTGGCCACTGATGGAGCTAGTTCTTCCACTTTGTCCATGGCCACATGTGCTGCTGTCCCTGTCATGTTGGCACACAAGGTGACGTTGATCAGTTCTTTAATATGACTAAATTATGATCTTGCCAAACATAAAGTTTATCTTTCACCAGGATCAGAGGAGGAGATGTGAAAGCATTTTCATGACAAAAATCACCACTTGAGCAGTGCAGTCTTAGATCACCTCCCCTACACAATGACTGACTAGTGACTTCTGTGTTCAAAGAAATCTGGTCTGCCCGTAGTTAAAAGTTCTTTTGAACACTTCTTAAGAAAAGACTTGGTGTAGTCAAGTTGCTTTTTGTAACTCCTATACTTTATAACACAACAGTTAAAGAACTTACCCAATTTTCCAAAATTCTATAATTCTAAATATTCTAAGTTTTGGAGTCTTTATGATATTTTTCCATGATAATAAATACTATATCTTCTGTGCAGGAGGTGTGATTTAAGTCAGATGGGCCCATGATCCTAATAGCTGAACTACACAGCAAAAGCAGAATGGCATTCAGGCTGAATTCTATGTGCATGTGCTGGCTTTATGCTAATTGTCAGAAATTAGCTGATACAATCAACAATTGTTAAACTACACTCAGATCAATATTGAGCTTCTAATTATACTGGTAATTCCTCTGTCTAGCATATCTGTTGCCAGGAAGGTATTCTTTAGCATTGACAGATCAGAAATTCATTATAGGATTAGTCAAGTTAGGAGTCAGGCTTATAGTTTTGGCTCTGAATAACTGTAATAAAGTTTAAAAACTTGTGAATTGTTCAAAACAAAATTCAAATCCATTTTGCACAAAGTTCTCTCCTGAAAACCAGTGCTCATGTGGTGTAGCAGCTATTGACACACATTTTCTCTTACCTAACATGAGGCTGAATTTTTTATACTATTATATGTGTCATCAGAAGTAGAATGGCATAATTTTAAATATCTAAAATTAAAATGAAAATACATCTTATAGCTAAGATAAATTAGTAAAAGGAAAACTATGACTTTTTGCAAAAGTATTCCTTAAAATTACTCTAAAATAAAAAACTTATTTTTATTAATTCATTAATAAAATTAATTATTTTATTAATTTATTAATTTAAAATTTAAAACTTATTTTATTCTGTATCTTCTATTAGAAATTGATCTTTATATTTTTAGTTTATTTATGTCTTGTTGACAGGAATGCTACAATAAACTGCAGAAAACAAGTCATAATTTGATTTGTGTGCCTCATAAATATATTATAAAATATCACATTAAAAAACTCTTTTTGAGTGGCAAAGCTAGGAGTAGTTGTCATTTCACATTTATGAAATGGAAACATTTTCTTGAAAACATAATCTAGTTTCCAAATGAATGCAGAATGATTTTTTGTATAATTAGCACACATACTTGCAAAGGTTCAGATAAAATTAGAATTCAGTCAAGATGGAAAACTACTTAAAATGCACAAAAAGGGACCCACAATCAGAGACTGGAAGGGGGATATGCACAATAGTGGGAATACATAATTCAAAATGTCACTCAGCATTCAACTTTGGAATAATATTAGTTGTACACTGATTCTCCTGTTTGGCAACTCAGAACATACTTTGGCTCAAAGCAGGAAAATAAAAGATACATCACATGATTCACATGCTTCACATTCAACGATGGTGAAAAATGGAACATTTTCTGGCTGTTCCAGGAGACATCCTCATCAGATTAAATAAGGTTACTGCCTTTCACCTGGTTATGCCTCAAAAACATAATTTGCCTGTGCATGGAATTCAGTGCAGGTTTCTGAAAGTCCTCAGCTTATCTGCCCTAACATTTTAGCTCATCATGTAATGCAGCTTAACATGGGCTAGTTTGAAACAGGAAAAAACTNGTGCTCATGTGGTGTAGCAGCTATTGACACACATTTTCTCTTACCTAACATGAGGCTGAATTTTTTATACTATTATATGTGTCATCAGAAGTAGAATGGCATAATTTTAAATATCTAAAATTAAAATGAAAATACATCTTATAGCTAAGATAAATTAGTAAAAGGAAAACTATGACTTTTTGCAAAAGTATTCCTTAAAATTACTCTAAANTCTGGCTGTTCCAGGAGACATCCTCATCAGATTAAATAAGGTTACTGCCTTTCACCTGGTTATGCCTCAAAAACATAATTTGCCTGTGCATGGAATTCAGTGCAGGTTTCTGAAAGTCCTCAGCTTATCTGCCCTAACATTTTAGCTCATCATGTAATGCAGCTTAACATGGGCTAGTTTGAAACAGGAAAAAACTGAAAAGCAGGGGGGGAAAAAGCAGAGGAAGGAAGTTAAACGAACATATTATAGACATTTAAAGTCTTTTCAGCAGTCAAAACACTCCATGCAGTTAAATTATTCTTACCTTGGAGTTTCATTCAGATGTTTCCTCAAGGCCTTCAGAGAAGGAGTGTTGAGAAGGAGAAAATAGCACAGGGTAGAATAGCAGGAAAATAAGCAGAAAGGACAGTATATGTAGCATGAGTGGTTTTGGGAAACTGGCAGATAGTGACAGAATAGTCAATGGACAAGAGCAAATGTCAGCATAAAAGAAATCAGTATTAAGGCCCTGAAGCATGGAGAATACTGTCTACACAGTAAACAATATTGTTTACTTAGTTTTGATTTATAGACACTGCATCATGAATTTCAGTTGCTGCATGAGGCATTTCTCTTCAATCCAGACCTTGCCAGTAAATGAAAATATCTGATTTTCAAGCAACCTTTCAGAGAGAGAAAATATCAGATAACATATGATTGATGAGTATCTATAGTGTTATTAAAATTAATGTAATCTAATATACTCCCTAAGTCTAATAGTCATTGAGTCCATTGTTGCACTTTCAAAAGCTGGGAAAAAAATGGACCAAAACACATTTTGAAAGACAAGTTAAAAAATAAAAATAAATTTAAAACATATAGCTCTCAGTCTTGCCTCATGTTTTCAAGTAGCATCATGGTTACTTATTTTTGGATGGTTGGTGAGGTGTCTGATCATGAGCCTTCCTGGATGCTATAAGACATTGAAAATGCCTTGAATCCTAACTCATATCATCTGGTACTAACATTTCAGAGCTCTTTAGTTTCTTGCAGCCACTCCACATTAAATTGCACTGCAGCCACAGATAGTTGTTCAAGGAGCAGTTCTGGCCAGAGCTGGTCCTTTCTCAGCTTCTTCTTTGTGTCTTTTATCCATAGCTACCCACAGAAGAAGCTCTGGGGGTTTGCATTATCCAGACTGACTGCCCAAAGAAGTTGTCTGTTTATAGACTGAAGTTGCATTGTGCATATGAGAGCAAGGTAAAATTGAATAAATTAGCATGGTAATATAAATACATGTAGTTACTGGCTGAGGGAGGGATTGTACAGAAGCCCTTGTCTTCATTTTTGCACACCCGTGAATAGCTGAGAACACAGAGAGTAGCATTGCATGTTTTGGACATTTAACATGTAGGACATATCTCATAGACTTTCAGAAAAATAGGAAACAAATTCCATCATATAGAAAATGCCTTTTCAGCAGACTGTCTGATGTGGTCCGGCCCCCTGGGACATGGGGAGATGTTCACTGCAGAACACATGGACTTCAGTATGTTTTACTGTCTAGCTGCTTAGCATCAACTCTCTCTGAGATGCCATTTCTATGGCAGAACCAACCATGCGAGTATTCTTCATCCACTGCAGTGCAAAGCCACTTAAACTGATACAAGCCAGCTTTTCACTGGAGCAAGTGAGGTGTCTTTATTAGTCAGTTCTAACATAGCTCTACACCAACCTCCAATAAAACTTCTAAACTACTGAAAGTGGCAACTTTTTAAATCAGTCCATTGAAATTCTGTTCTGATCACTTTCTGCAGGTCACTGCAGAACTCTAAAACCAGCAATGTCTTCAATGGCTAAAAGTGAGGAATTTACCTTTTTAGCAATTCTGCCTTTATTCTTAGTAATACCAGAGACAGCATTTGGAAGCCACTTTGACTTTTATTTAGGTGGCTTCTAAAGCCATATTATCTCATTTGGTCAGGTCATTGATTTATTGGTTTGTTTTCAATACTGATTATAGGATGCAATAGGCCCTAGTGTAAGCATGTGGCAAAGTAGTTGCCTGATTAGGGTTACAAGAAACAGGAATGTTTAGGAAATAAAGAAAACAAATGAAAGGACCAGCATAAAACTGCTATTTTGAGTTGCTTTCAGAAAATAAAATGCAGAACTTCACCTACCATGAAAATTTAATAGAATGAATATTAATGTTATGAAGAGAAGTAGGATGGATTTGCATTATGTATTTGACTTGTCCCTGGAGTGAAGAGGCTGACACAGACTTGTAACTGCGTTGACTATAGCCAAATTTTAATTGAAGATGATTGATTGTTGAGCTTTCTGTTAAATAACCTCTTATTCTGCATTTTCCTACAGAATGCCCTTTCAAAATAAGTTTTTTCATTTAACCACCAAAAATACGGTCATGAATTTCACTTACAAAAGATGCCTTGTAATAGCAATCCTGGAAAAATAAAAGAATGCATGACAAATAAAATACAAGTGGATTTGAGCTCACAGAGGTTTTCATGAAAACCAAAAATTATTTAAATCTAAGCTAGTTACTTACCAGTTTAAGCCCAGTCCTCAGAATCTCATAGGAACCTGGTCATTGTAATACAGAGGTAAGCTCTCACAGATTCATTTTAATAACAGAAAGAAAGTAAGTTAATTTTTTAAAAAATTATGCCTGAAAACCTCTCCCCCATCTAGTTGCAACCAACTATGTTTCCTTTCAGCTTTCATTTCTCCCCTTTGTCCTGGATTTAAAATTAAATGCATATTCAATCACAAAATAAAATTTCATTGTCATCTCTGTATGATTTGCTAACAGGGTTGTGCGCTATGTGTGATTCCTCATCCTGGCATAATACAAAGGTCAGATTGGCAATATGAATGTTTAAAATAATCTGCCCAGGATAAGCAAGGATACTCGTTTCCTAATACAAAACAGTTTCTTTCAAAATCACTCAATTTTTTCAGTTTTGTGTACTATGAAGGAACCTTCTGCATACAGTGGCATAAAGAAAGGGAGGGATTCTTCTCTAGTCAATACAGTGAAAACCAAAACAGCTGTTCTACATCTAATCAGGCGTCACACGATCACTCTCTGGCTGCCCCACAAATAGCACTTTTGAAACATCTTGTCAGTGACAATCTAATGCAAATTTCAGCACCTTTACTTCACAGTGCAAAACAGATCATGATTCACAGAAAACCAGAAGGAAAACAAGGCTGTTAAAATGATTTACCTGTTTTGGGATGGAACACTGTTCCATTCAGATTGAGATTTACGGAGGGATTAATCTAAACACTGAAGTCATCTCAACTCTGGAGGACTAAGCCGAATTGTTTCTCTGCACTCCATCAGTATGTGTCCAGGAAAAGAGATAGACACCACCAGACAGTGATCACCTCATTTTTACCCAAGTGTCAGGGGTAGTGTGATGAATTGCTTCCTAAGGTACCTTTCTCTTTTCACTGACTACAGGGGAAGCACAGACTAGACATCTTGTTTTAGAAACTAAAATCAGGTGAGATTAAACTCAACAAACTTCGTGGGAGGTGTAAAGAGCAGGAAAAGAACAGAGCACAATGAATGCATAGTTGTTCAATATTTCTTTTTAGACTCACCTCTCAATGTGTGCCCTATCCATTATTTACTGCTCTCCATCCACATGCAGCACTGAATAGAGAATTACTAAATTTCTCATGGGCTTTTCCATAGTGCTCTCATTGTAATGCTCTAGTTCTCCACAAATATTAATGATTTTATCTTCCTGACATGCTGGTGGTGTTGTTATCTTTCTCTTGCATGTCGTGAGTGAAGACTGAAAAAAAGGAAAAAAGGTCCTTTAATGCTGTTTCCCCCATATAACATACCTTTCAGCTATATTTTTCAGAGAACTTCAGGGTTTCGTCAGGGTTTCATAAAGTCAAAGTACAGTTCCTGTTCACTTAAGCAATCAGCTGGATAGTCTCCAGATGTTTTAACCCAGATACCTCTGGATACCCAGAGAAAAATTAAGGGAAAGCAGGGACCCAGATTTTAAGTTCTCTGCCATATTCATGGCACACTTTCCAAGATTTACAACCAGATTTGGACCTTTTTCACTGTTCAGCTGTTCACAGTTCAGCTTTGACTCATTCCCTGTCTGAATGTTCTTCCTGCATTTCCCCTCCTGGCTGGGAGATCTGTAGTTTTTTGGGGCATGAACAATTGCAGTCAATGATCTTAGAGGTCTTTTCCAACCTTTATTATTCTATAATTCCATGCTTCGTATATCCTCAGACATAAACAGTCACAATCCAAGCCACATCCCTGGCCCCTTGCCAGCATGAACAGGCCGTGTAGGGCTGTGCCTAGGCAGAGCAGAGAGGTGTGCTGGGCTGGGGACAGAAAGGGCCATTGACAAGTTAAATAAAAATGCCCATAAATTGAACCTGAGCATTGGACCCCTGACCATCGACCTTGCTGGCTCTTCTTTCTCTGAAAGAAATTCCCAGGTGTACAGGGGTGTTATCTGTTGGATGTCCTGGCCATGGCAGAGATCACAGGACAATGTGCAGCGTGGCACAGACACCCATCCTGCTGGAGGAGCTGTGCCTGGGCAGCGTGGGAATAAGCGTCTCAGTGCCACTCGGCTTCAGCAGCAGGGGCTGATCCTTGATCCTCTTATTTAGCACAAACATTCCTCCAGGGCTGTGCAGTGAGGGCGTCCTGGCTGTAAGACAGAATGACCTGTGGAAGGGTGTGGCTGCCCTCTTTCCACAGCCCTGCTCCATGGTGTCAGCCTTGGAATACGTGCATTGAAGAGTAACATAACATTTTATGAAAACACTGGTGGTAGTGTTGTGGCTGTGATGGGCTAGAGACACAAGACTAGCAGAGTTTGCAGGAAGAAATTCAATTTTTTATTAATTATGGAATAATGGAAAATAAATTTTTAATCACCTGGCTCTAAATGATGCTTGTGTTTCAAAACCAGGGTGAGGTTCTTTTGGTGTTAAACAGCCCCAATCCCTGAAAAATAACAAAAGGAAGCCTTTTTTTGTTTATGAAAGGTTTGCTGCCAGAAAAATGTTTTTGTCAGTGCTGCGATCTGTCCAGGCTGTGTGGCAGGGGTACACCAACTGGATATGTTAATAAATAAGCTTTATTATTGCAGTGAATTTCAATTACTCTATCAAAATAAAACAGACTGTTCCTCTTAGGAGTAAATAAAAAAATGTTACAGGAAGAACTTAGAATGAAAGTCATCAATACCATGGTCTGATTTTAATTTAATCAAAGTTAAACCATGATAAGCACAAAAGGTAAATTAAGATAAGAACAAACAATGTCTATAAAATCAGATTAAGTCTTGGCTTGTAACTTGATATAAAAATAAGAAGTGAATAGGATATTCAGTATTGCCAAGCCAGTAGGTTTCCAAAGTTGAATATGGGATTAATCAGAGTCCATTAATCTTAATTTTCTGTCTGACCAAATATAAAGAAACTTTCCTTTTTCAGCCTCATTGATCATTTTTACAATTAACATTTCTTAGTTTGCACAAAACCCTCATGTATTGCTGCATTCCTGCTTTTAATGGGAACAGTTTCTGTAAGAAACTGTGCAAAAAATAGATTTGACATTGCACTGCTTCTGTCTTCACAAGTCCTTCTTTATCTTCTCATCCATTAGCTGACTGTTTGCACTATGGATTTATTTCAGTCTGTTTCTTACACCATCAAGGTCTTTAAATGAAGTTCTGCCCCTCTACATGAAAAGATTGCTTAATTTGAAGTTTTATATTATACAAAGATTAACAGCAGAAGGTTATTAACTGTGCAAGGTTATTAAGAGCGTGTATAATATTATTTGAAGGATAGCAGAATCCCATGGAATCCCATTTCAGTATAACTTTATTAGCGACAGATGTATTCTGTGCATTTTCCTAGAAGGACTGATAATAAATTACTGCAAATCAGTATGCATTTTAATCTCCTTTTCAGCTAGCAGCTGACAATTTTGTGGTCTAGTAGAAGCCGTGGTTGCTCAGAATAAATGTTGAGAAATGAATGTACTTTCCCATTGGCAAAGCTAATAATAGTATCACTATTATTTCAAAGAATTTTCTTTCTGGTTTACTTAAAATAATTTCAGGTACACTTGGAAATTTTTGAGTTTCGGCCTAGGATTCATTATGCTAATTTCCTAAACTCTGATGAGAGCCAGATCCTGTAACGTCTCGCTTGAGCATAATCCAGGAAGGAGAACAGGGGAAGCACAGAAGTTTTATTTGGTTTGTAAGGGGCTAGAGGTGATCATTTCTGCCTCTAAATGGGGCTTACAATTAGGCACTCTGAGATTTGTTACCAATCCTTTGCCCCCCGAGCTCAGCTGATATCAGGGATAGCTCAGGAGTGTGTTTTCCTCTGCCTCGCCACAGGCCCCCACAGGGACAGCAACCCAACCAGAGCTGTGCCTGGGAAACCCTTTCAAGATTGCTCACAGCACCTGCACTGATGGTTCCACCATCAAACCACAGGGCAGGTGTACACATCTTAAACTGCCTTGACTTTTTATAAAGTAATTATAAAGGTCTAAGCTCTTAATCAGCACCTGGGCTGAAAGCACCATAGATTAGAGGACTGCTAATGCATCAAGAGCATACACCTACACACAGCAAACAAAACTCCTCTTGTCCAAGCCAAGGCAATACTTTCCCTGTAAAGTTTCAAAATCTCACAATTGTTCTCAATTCCTACTCCTGTGAGACTTTCTCATAAATTTCTTGCAAAATCAACCTAGGTGCACAAAGATGCACTTTAAAAACACTTGTTCTAGTTTTCCACTAGAAAAATAAAATAATGATTTGCAGTTGAAGATATGATAGACGTATCATAATTTTGTAACCAAAATATCCTTAACCCTAGGAGCCTTGTTTTACCAGCACTTCATTTATTTAAATTCCCTTCTGCAGCATATCCTGTGGGATGCTCATATAGATGAGCCCCTGGCTGCTATCGGTGCTTTTTAATCTTTGTATTGTCCAGCCCTACTCAGACAAGGGCTGTAGTGCAGTTCCAGACTTCATTTTCTCTGGTGACAAAACCAATTTAATAAATTTCAGTCCTTTCTCAGCCCAGTTATTCATTCCCTCCATGTACCACAATTTATCACCTCCTTAGTTGTGCCCCTGTTGCAGGACAATACGTGTTCAGTGCCATGCTCTAAATTAGATTAGTGAAATAATCTGTGTTGAAAAGACTCCCCTTTTTTTTTCTTTCTGGAGCATTTTTCTTAGCTTAGAACATTTTGTTGATCCTATTGAGTAAAATCTTATCAAGGACTCCACTGGCAGAGCTGAGGAGATAAATATCAGTAAGGGAATGGAAGCAAGCAGCTTGAGAAGAAAATATTGTCAGACGGAAAATTGTTCACAGACCTCCATCCTTAGAGACTGGAGAGCCAGGAACACCTGTTCTCTATGATACAGAAATCCTGCAGTGCAAAAACAACTTGAAAACAAATTTAGTCATGACTATGAAATCCACAAATATCAAGAGCTCTGAAAGTCTAACAAGTACTTTGGAATTTTTATCCAGAACAGAAAGTTGTTATTTGTTTCCTAATTTTATTGTCCATTCAGCTCTCTGTCTGGGTCCTGAATTTTCAGATCTGTAAAAGATGACTTTGCACTTCCCATTTGAAAAACTATTTTTGCTGATTCAGAAGCAGGTTCTGTACCCTCATCACTCACAATGTTTTTGTTGCATGGCTTCATTTTAGCTACGAGTGTGAGGTAAACTGACTCAGAACAGACGAAGTCTTGAAAACATAGCCTGTAACATTTGTGAAACACAGAACTTCTGTACACAGTGAAAAGCAACAGCCAAAAAGTCCATGGCTGAGATCCCAACAAGTGATGAAAACCATGGAGACACCTCTCACCCTTAGGCTTAGGTAATTAGGGATGTAGGGCATCCCTACCCCAGCTCAGTGGGACCTGAGGGCGGGGCAGAGCTGTGTGGAGCTGGGCTCTGACAGCACCAGGGCAGGAGCTGACAGTCCAGGGGGGCTGGTGTATGTATTCCCTGGCTACTGGCAGGGAAAGGAGCTTCTCCATGCCCTTGGGGCCACGAGAGGTCAAGAGTCAGTGATGGGATGAGGGAGGATAATGTCATACAATAAATCTGCCAGAATGCATTTGCCATAGGTTAGGTGAGAAATTGCAATGAAAAATCCTAGCAGATCTCACAGCTTGCTGAATGCAATTTGTTGTGATATTGATATAGAAATAAAACATACTCTATGCCTCTAAGCCACTGAGAAGCAATCATAAAATTACTGCAACTAATAAACATAGCACAATGGAAACAGAAACGTAAAATAAACTTTTAAGGCCTTGCCTTGCCTCCTGTGAGAGGAGGGGCATCTACTCTACTGTTATAGAAATCACAGAAAATATTTTGGACAAAAGTTATTGCAAATATATTTTCATTCAAGCCTGACTGATCCTGCCCTCTTCCTCCTCCCACTGCATTCCTGATTTAAAAAAACAGGGTTTGCTATGTGGGTCTCTCATTCCTCACTGTTCCCTTTAATCTCATGGGTTTCTTTGGGACACTAGTCCCCAAGGGGAAGATAAATATTTTGCCCCCTTCTGCTTTATTTTATGAATAGGTAAAGCAGGTTTTTTTAAAACATGATGTTAGTAGAGAGCCGATCAGTTGTTTGGGGTCTTTTTCCTACCTTGAAGAAACAGTTTAGCATTCTTACAGGGAGGTTTTCTGAAGGACAGAGAGCAGCTTTCAAAGCAGGGGGACGGGCAGTTTCGGAAGGGCAGCACCCCGATCCCCCAGTGCCCCTTCCCTGCCTGTCCTGGCCGCGGCTCAGCCACTGCGGGGCAAAGCGGGCTGAGAACCGCAGACATTTGCTCGCAGTGTTACCTCAGCTTGTCCCTAGCAAATGTGCCCACCTACGAACCTCTGAATGGGAGGGCTTTGTCCAGAGAAGCGCCGGGATGTGCGAAGGACCTGCCATACCTGTTACACAGCTGCTGCCTTTACTGTGCTTTCTTCTGAGTTTCCCTCATTTCAGTTCTTTTAGCAAAGAAAACCTTTTCTCCGTTGTAAACCCTACTGTACATTGTTTGGAAATGGTTATGAGAAGTAGCACTTGTTCTAAGAAACAGGGTTTAACATTTTGTTTTGAATTTGAGTGAGAATGGGTCCTTTGCAATTCTCTGACTGCCACTTTTGGACAGTTTATATTTTATATGAGGCTGTATCACATCAAATAGCTGCAACATATTTTTTCCCCTGTGATAGTTTCTAATTACTGCTTAACTATAAAACTGAATGAGGAATTAGATGAGCAGTAGAATGACAGAGTTCAACAAGAGCATTCAAAATGAAAAATAAACTCACCCAGTTGGGGAGGTGGGGGGGGAGGAAAACAACAACATGTGCAACCTATTTTATAATTCAGGACAGTCGAGCATTTCAGCTATTGCTTCAGCTTGGCAGAACAAAAGGCAGAAAAGGCCAGTTTACAAGAACATCCCAGCTTTAGGGTTTGTATGAAGACAAGGTGTTTTATTTTGTGGACTTTCTCTACTGAGATTTATGTTCTGATTTGTTGATTTATAATTCTGATAATAGTTCCATAGGTCTAATGCAAAAAGTCTTTCATTTTCAGGTATCACTTTCAAGCTGTCATTTCACAATATGCAGTCCCTAACCACTCTTTCCTGCCTCCCTCTATGGTAGCACCTCCACAGTTGTGTCAACACAACTGTTTGTGGAACTGCAATCTAAACTGGATCACTGAACTGATTTAGATTACAAATAACATTTGCTTTGGAGGGGACAGGGCGTGGGAATGAGCAATTGGGGGCAGAAAAGGGCCAGCTGAGATGGAGAGGAGGAAAAAGAATGGGAACTCATTAAACTAGTCTTACCACTGAAGCTGAACTATTGTGAAACTGAATTCATACTCATCCTTTAGTTAGCACAGCCATGCTTTTCACCTGGTATTAATAAAATTGGACATATTGAATTATTGTTCCCATTACATTTCTACAAAAAAGAGGATAAATTCCATGAAGAGTTTTTGAACCATCAGTCAAGACTACATTAATCCCATGCACTGCCCCTGCTCTACCAAGTAAGTCAGTAACAAACACGGCTACTGCAGATGTCTGGCCCAAACCTCAGGGAGTTCAGTGAAGGTACACCTGGCTAAATAAGCAAGACTCAGGGAGTGAGTTCTAGCCCTGATCTTAATCACTGCCACAGTGATTTGATAGTTCACTCCCCAGCTCTGCACTGACCTGTCACATCTTGCTTGTTAAGGCAATTCTTACATAAGAAGACTAACCTGAAGCAGTGTGGCTACAGGTCAGACAAAACACGTGAACTTCAGGCCAGTTACTCATTCCAATCCCACTTTTGTTAGGCAATATCAAGAGATCTGACTGCCCTTCCTATGCTTTCAGAAGGCTTCAGGTCAGGATCCAGAAACTGGATTGCCAAAACAAGTTATTCATATTTGAATGGATACTGAATACTGAAAGCTGGAGAGGGTTTTTTTCCAAGGGCATGTAGAGATAAGACAAAGGACAGTGGCTTTAAACTGAAGCAGGGTAGAATTATATTAGATATTAAGAACTTCTTTACTGTGAGTGTGGTGAGGCCCTGGCACAGGCTGCCCAGAGAAGATGCAGACCCCCATCCCTGGAAGTGTTCAAGGCCAGGCTGGATGGTGCTCTGAGCAACCTGGTCTAGTGGATGACATCCCTGCCCATGGTGGGATTGTTGGAACCAGGTGATTTTTTTAAGTCCCTTCCAACCCAAACCATTCTATGATTCCATGAATTTCACATGGAGAAGTGTAAGCAACACAAACACACTTGCAGCCCTGTATATTTTGCTTAAAATAGATCTGGAGCTAAAGGAATTCAGGGACTGAATTAGAAGCTGATTCCATGAAAGGATGATTCCTTCTTTTAAAAATTACCCGGTGATTACCCAGTGTGATTACCCAGTGACCTGGAATAATAATTCAATGACATCAGTATGTTAAGTAAATGATTTCACAACCAAACAGTTGAGTGACCTACATGCAATTCCTTATTTATAGCACAAGTACCAACAGTACACAAAATTGTAATTAAACATACTAGGTTGTTTCTCATAGGTTGAGCAAAGAACTGCTAAAATGATTGCTAATATGTCATCAGCTTGAATAATGATTTTACCATATCTTAAAATATTATTTCATGGATTTATGTCAGCTTTCTCCTAAAGAACAATCTTATCCAAGCCACCCTATCAATCCACATAAATAAAAACCTAAGAAATTTTCTAACGTGTAACAGTGATACAATGTAATAATTTGACTTTTGTTATCAAAACACCCTTGGGATTATGGGTAGAATCAAAGTATCTCTCTTTAATAGAAACGGATAAGATCTTATGTTCTCTTGAGAAGAAAATCAGCACCAGCAAATTAGTATTTCATACTTTTCAAGTAATTATTATTTGACTAGCCATAGACCCACAAGTAGTTGTGGTTTGCAGTGTAGTCTTTTCTGTCCTAGGATAGAACTAAGTACAATCAAAGTTAAAATATCAGGCATGTTGAATGGAGAAAAAGAAGTCGAGATTTTTGATTTCTCTGAATGCCTGTGAACACTGCTGACAGTGGATAAGGTTTATGGGCAGAGACATTCATATGCTCTTAATTAATCCTGCTTAAACAAAGGTTATTTTTTGACAAGGTTATGATTGTCACTGCCAAAGACCAATTGGTGCCCCATGTATTATCTTTTGACAAAAGTGCTATGTAATTCTTCATGTATTGGGGCTCCTATTGGAGGCATTTGACAGCAAATGACTCTCCAGAAATATTTAATCAAGCTTGAATTTACCAGGAGAACTACAGACATAACAGATCTCCTTCTAGCACAAGATGCCATGGTATGCAATTTTTCCCTCCTATACTGAGATGGAGAAATGTGACTGTCCAACTCCTGCTTCTGATCATGAATGTCTTTATCCTGTTAATAAAAATCATCACTTTTCTCATTCTGGCTTCATCCACAGCTAACAGACAGATAAATAACAAAATCAGAATTTACAATACAAATATCACACTGCAATTCTTTTGCACAGAAGTAATTGCCAGACTCTGATCAGATACAGCCTGTATCCTTTTGGAGGAATGAAGCTACACCCTCAGCCTCAAAGAACAGTACCGGAAGGAAATAACAGTATTTGCCTGCCTGCAATGCCTCCACATTTTTATTAGATCTGAACAATGCAGTCATAATGGAAAAGAAAATCCAGTGAACAACAGCTCTGTGAGTGTGCTGTATGAGGAGACATGTATGAGGAGTTCGAAGACTATGATTTAACTGACTCTTAGAGGTGGAATAAACAGAGCAGGATGATTTTCCAAATTCTGGAACAGGAAGACCTGCATTGTCTAGAGTGACAAGCGATTTCTGGGCCATGGTTTCACACTATAAACAGTTTATCTGTAAGATTTTTAGTTTTGTGTGCAACCTCACAATGTGGTACCACAAAAAAATTTTCATCAGTGCTGAGGGTCTGTTTTCAGCCTCATGCACTGTACAGGGTGGTGGGATAAAAAAGGGGAAAAGAATATCTGGGCACAGTTTTTTCACTGAGCACTTTATGCCATGAAAACACATCTTGGGTATGTTTTCAAATACTCATATAAGGCAAATCAAAATAATGGAAAACATAAGTTCTTCTTAAAAATTCAGACCTTTAAATAGCAGCTCAGAATAAACGGTCAAAGACTAACACACCAAAATTCATTAGTCACAAAAAAAATCCTAAAGGTAAAGTATGCCACCTAAGAAGTATAAAGATTATTGTTTATGGATTTTGATCTGTCCTAAGCAAGAAATTGTGTTTGAATTGCCTTTTCTGATGTACAGATATCAGTTTCTTCTTGTAGACATTAAAAAACACTGTAGAAAAGTGGTGGGTTACATAAATAAAACAAAGAAATTAAAACGTACAATACCTTACTGGCAAGTCTGATCAGCGAGTTTTTAAAGCTGTAACTGAAGTCACTGCAGACAACAGCTGAAGTTACTGCAAAATAAATTAATCATTGAAACAGATGGCAGAAATGATATTCCCTTATAGGTGGAAAAACAAAGTGAGAATTATTTGTTACCTAGAAGCAAAGTGAGAACTATTTATTACCTAGAAGCTGTGGATTTAAGCCAGTTTTCCAGCAACTTCATAACTAATAGCATTTATACAAGACATAGGATATCCTGTGTTTCTAAATTTATAACTAGAAAAAAATTGGCAGTGCTGTCCAAATACATATATTTTATTTCAAAATTTAGCTGCAAGGTAATACTACTGGTTTAGATTTAGTTTAAAAGTCACTTTTTGAAACTCCAGCGTACTGAATGGGGAGTACCATAAACCCCATTCCATTATCAATGAAAAGCTCAACACAGTTTTATTAGCCATTAAGCATAGTGCTGTGCTCTCAGTTTCCCTACTGTGAGTCATGAAGTCAAGTAGGCAATTATATAAGACAGCTTTTGGTAAGTATTGAATAAAATAAAATGGATCATTTTGGTTACAAAAATCTCAGACCACTTGATGAAATGCTATGTTGTCTGCTCCCATCACCTTCAGTAAGTATTAAGTGTTGTCTGTATCTCAAAAATTAGGGCTTGTTTTGCTAAAAGTTATGTTGATAATTTTTCTAGTTAGATTACTGTGTTGCTAAAATTTATTAAAATTAAATTGCAAGATACTAATAGGAATCCAGAAGAACAAAAGGAGCAAGATGCTCAAAGACAAGTTTCCTGTGTAGTGTAAATCTGAAGAATTTCTAGATTTCAAAGACTTCATATTAATCCATATCTGCTAAAGACTTAATTCTTTAAATACACAGACAACACTTCAGTGAATTTATTTTTCTGCTGAGGCTCTATATACAGATTCATGCTCATCTCACCCGTTCCCACCTAAAACAATCTACATGTTTAGAACCTACTCAGTGTGATCAAGAGTAGGGAAAACAAAGTCATGAGTTGTCAAGAATCGGAGACCTGGAACTCTGGGGAAGGAATTTTTCTTTCCATGTTCTGTTGCACTTGAGGACTTTCCTATTGAGAGTATTTTCCAGGCTTCAAGCAGGAGCTTCTCAGTTTTCTTTCAGAAAAGCAGCAGTTTGGCCATTGTCCCTGGCAGCAGGAACATGGTTACTGCAGAGCACAAAGAAGGCCTCAGAAGCCAAAACACTGCTCACTTCCCCACCACTATGAATTGCCATCTGAAAGGTGCCAGATCAACAAAACTAGGAATTCAGGTAGACAGTGGGCTAATAGAAAAGCACCTGGTTTTCCACTGCTTTTTCAAATCCATCTGGAAGCAGATGGTGCCCATCTATGTCACCAAAGGCTGGTTCCTTGCCAGAAAATCCTGTTGAAGTATGGCCACTGGCAGACAAGCTTCATGTCTGAAGAAGTGTGATACAGAGCAATGACAAGGATAGGCTGAACTGTTGAGAAATTAATGTATTTCAAAATGTATATGTTTCAGACATGAGGTCACTTCAAGAGGGCCTCAGGAGCAGGTTAACTGAGTCAGTAACTTCACTGTAGGAGGAGGAGAGAGAAAGCTGAAATGATCTGAAATACGTGGGTAAGCACTTACATTTTGTCCTCTCAAACTAGCTTCTGGGGAAATAAAAAGCTTTAGCAAGAGTCTGAGAGGAGTGATCCCAAACTTTTAGTATCAGATCTGTCTGTTCTTAACCCTTTAATTTTATTTGCAGACTGCCCTATGCCCTTTTATTATGCAGGTTTGTGGCAAGCAGCTTAAATGTTTCTAAGGACCAGCTGCAGACAACTTACCACAGTCTTTCCTTACGCAGTATGTGAATGGCATAATTTTAATCTACTGTTGATTATAATTTAAAAATATTTTATTCTACGGAGAACTTATTGGACTACTTTCAATGGTCTTGAAATAAAACTGCAGTGTTGGCTCAAGGTCCTAGTCTTGAATAACAGTTCATGTGATAAAGTCTATGTCTACAAGGAAGTCTAGACTAAAACTCATCCTCCAAACCACCTCCAAGTTTGTAGCTGACATACCAGGAATTTTATTTGCTGTCCTTGGAGCTGAGTAGCAATTTTAACTCTATTACTTAAATTCTTAGTAATTTTAAATAGCACTACACTGAATTATTCTTTTAAAAAGGCTTAGCTATCCACTAGATGAGACCATCAGAGAAAGCTTTATCTCTCTTCTCCCTTCTTTGCTGAAAAATGACAACAATTATTAAGAGATAAAGTAAATTGTGATAAGCATTTCCACTTTGTGATATCAAAATTTCTCTTCACATTTGGTAGAAAAACTAATTACTTAGTTTAGTCATTACGAGGTAGACTTTAGAAGGGGGAAATGCATACATTTGAGAAACTGCAAAACAAAATACATCACTGAAATTCAGTTAAAGGATACCAATGTCACACAAGGCAGAGGAACTGGTAGGGGACACTTTACATTCTGCTTCTAGTCACCTGGCATGTGTCAGCATCTTCAAGGTTACCCCTCATCACATGAGAGGCATCAGTTTCCACTGAGCGTGGGTGCTACTATTACAGCAAGCTTAAACCCAGAATGGGTATGCTCCCCCATTCATAACAATATTTAAAGTATTTGTGCCTATCTCATAAACGTTTTCTGGCCTAAAGTTATTTGCTATTTTACAGTGCAGGGTACATTGTGTGCTGCGCTCTGGAATGTCTGCTATCTCTATTTCACACACAATTCAGACATGAATCATTCCATAGTAAGTCAATTACTACATTTCAGACTTTCTCTTGTCAATAGATTTCTTTCCACCCATGTCAGAATAGCTAAATCTTTGTCTCTACTCTTATTATACCTAAGCCTTGCAGATATTTTGCCTTAGTTGCCTTATATATTTTGTATTAAGCCAAAGTATAATAATAATAATAACAATAATATTTTTAAAAATTCTTTTATCTGTTCTGAAAATTGATACTTCCTCTCCCCCTTGAAATATACAGCTATTTAAGAGACCTCTGAACACATGATCTTGAAAGACTTTTGGCATACAATAACATCATTTGAACTCTGAAACAAAATCACCTTACAATGTCATAAATTATTGAATATTGACATTCGTATCACACAGCCTGTTTCTGAAGCTCCAACAAACAGGTCCACGTATCTTTTGAATTCATAGATATTTTTGCTATCTAGTTATCATATATGGTATTTTGGGACAATCACTGAAGCACAATAAACCACACAATTTGAAAACCCCCTTATTTCCATGTCATTAATTGAAAGAAATCAATGGGCTGCTTTTCAGTGGTACTTGCCACCTAGCAGCAAGTTCCTCTGGACAGAGTAGAAAGATCTTGCATTGAAGTAAAAATATTACTTTAGAAGCAAGAGCTTCTCAGTACTAATTTTAGAAGATCTGGAAAAGGCAAATATATTACTATACACATACTTAGGTGTGTATATGTTGCTTTTGTATTATACCATTTATTTATAAGTAGTATAATATTATATATTATAATATCATCATTCATATGACTTGGGGAATTTGTGGACTATATCACATATACAGACATCCTTGTAAGGCTGGTAATGGAATGAATGAGAAACACAAAAATGCAGTCTGTGCTTCTGTGTTAGGGATTTAATTACCAGAGAAGTATGCATTTGCCTTTTTTTTCTGCTTAGGGATGTGATATACAACAAAGCACATCACTGGTGTTCAGAGCAGTTTCCCTCCAGAGGTAATAAAGGTTGAAGAAAAACAGAGGGCCAACACTCAGGGGCACCTCACATGAAGTGTGAGCTCAAAGTCCTCCAGCAGTCACCTGCCCTGCATGCACCATGTGTGCCATGGGGCACAAACCTCACTGTCCTTCTGGCTACTGCTGGAAGGCACTTCAAGAATAATGTAATTTTCAGGCACAAGTCAATGTGGGTTCACAAAGGGAAAGTCCTGTTTAACTAATTTGATATCCATCTCTAATAAGCTCTCTCATCCAGTGGATGAATGGAAGAGGGTGAATGTAGTCTATCTTGATTTTAGTAAGGCATTTGATACTGTCCTTCACATCATCTTTGTACAAGTTGTCCAGCTATGGGATGAGCAGGTTCATAGTGTGCAGTGTGAGGAACTGCCTGAAGAGCAGGGCTCAAGGGGTTGCAGGGAATGGGGCCACATCTGGCTGGTGACTGGTCACCAGCAGTGACAGCCAGTTCTGTTCAATGCTTTTATCAACAATCTGGGCTCAGGATTGAATGCACTGTTAGCAAGTTTGCTGATGATACCAAACTGGGTGCTGTTGACTCTCTTGAGGGAAAAGAGGACTCACAGGGAGATCTAGATAGAATGGATCATTGGACAATGATAATTAGGATTAAATTTAGCAAGTCTAAATGCCACATTCTGCACATAGGATTGGAAATGCCACACACAGATATGAATTTGAAGAGGACTGGCTGCAGACCAGCCCTGCAGAAAGGGATCTGGTTGACAATGGTTTCAGTAGGAGTCAGTAGGGAGCTTAGACAGCCAAGAGGGCAAATTCCATTCTGGGGTTTATTTCCATTAGACAACAGAAGAGAATGCAAAGAAATGTTACTGCAATTTATTTTGCACCAGGCTGTAACATTTCTGCTGTGTATTGGCTCACAAATTCCCCTATATACATTTTTGTTGGTAAACTAATGTAAGATCACTGAGCTGTGATAGTTTCCAGTTCAAACAAACCAAAACCAAATTTATGTATGAGATGTATGCTTGGCTTTCATGTACTGCTTTATCAGTAGGAGTTAACAAGGAGAGCCATAGTTTCCCCATGCAGAGCCAACATTCCACTCATACCAGTGGAGAGTAATGCTACTGAGGTTACAGACAGCTCTTCTGATGTTTCAAACTTCAATTAGAGATACGGTTGGCAGGCAGCAAAAGCCTAAGCAGTATAAAAGGCCCAGAAACTGATATAGGAGCTTAAATTAATAAAGGGTTTCATTCCATTGTATTAACCCCTCCTTTTCACAGTGAATTCATGGAGCTCCCAGTTGCTGCAGTGACAGACTTCAGCAACAAAACTGAGCAGACACTCCTTGTGTACAATGTGCATCTTCATGTTTAAAGCAAATGACATCATAGCACAAAAATCAGGAATAGTCTCGAGATACAGGCATGGATTTATGTGGAAGCAGTAGGAAGATCATTCTGGCAGCAAGTTTTATCTATAACTCAACCACAAGGTGATAAAGATTAAATACATTTGTCAATTGCCATTGATGCAAGCCAAATATGGTATTGCTTAGAGAAAATGTACACTTGGAGTGCTGACACAGAACCCATCCTCAAGGCAGGCTCCATTTAGGGAGCACACCTGTGTACAGCATTATGCCACAACAGTATCTTGGCAAATTTTAGTTCCTTTTCCTCTCCATGTCTGCACAGACTTGGAATCAAATATTGTCCCTGCAGTGAGCTCTGTGTACATGTTTTGTGTGCTGTTTTAATTTTAGTACTTGGCTAATAGTAAGTTCACAGCAGTAGTAAACAAAATGAAAAGGCCACCTTCCATCTCAGACAAAGACAAAACAAAAATAACCCAAACAATGAATATGAGTTGAAATAAATTCTGCAGGCCATGAAGATACTATTCTTATGAAATTACAAGGGACTTGATGATTCAAAAACCTATTGCCCTTAACTTCAAATAGCAGGTGTATTTAACATGTCGAAATACTAAGTATACTTTCTAAATCTGTTGTCCTTATTCCAGCATGTTTACAGCAAAATTAAGGAAGAAAACAAAAATTAAGACTTCTGTAATTGTCACGGTATGAGAATGCCAGGAAGGACAACTTGAAGTCAATGAATTTCTGAAATAGAAGCTCTGTCAATAATTTAGATTTTAGAGAGAAAGGGAGAAGTACTTCTAGGACAGAGTGTAAGAGATTCTTTCAACCAGGAAAGCCAGTAGTCAGTGATAAATGTCATTAAATTAAAGGTTTCTTCCCTGTTTTCTGTAGGAAGTGGAAACAGCGTGCCAGATTCCTGCCCCTGCTAAAGTCTGATTGTACAAGCAGCAAAATATCAATGAGAACTTGAGCTTTCATGTCATGCTTAATGCCCTTAGGCCTCAAAAGAGATACTACAGGAAAGCATTGCTCTCTTTGCTTTTTGGACAAACTCTGGCCTATTCCTGCAGTTCTTGTCTCAGGCAAGACTCCTGGTAGTGCCAAAATGTCAGCAGTGCTCATCCTGAGGGCTGAGATGATGTAGCTCCTGTCGTCGGGGGATCAGATCCCCTTTTGCTAACAGGACATGTGTGAGAGGTAGAACATTTGCCTGGGGAAACAAAAATTTTCTTCCTGTCATATAAACAAAATACCAGCAGCCAGATATCACCTTAATAAACTGTGAAATGCTCAGAAAAAAACCAAGGTTAATAACTTTTTTTTTTTAATGGAGGGGGGAGGGGGAGGAATTGAGCTAGAAAAGCACTGCAGAAAGCTTTTAAGCCTTAACTTCTAGCAAATAATTGGCAGCAAATGCCTAACAATTTATATGAGGGAACAAAAATATTCATTGTGTGTGTATGTGTGTTGGCTTTGAACACCATGGTCACCCTCCAGCTAAGGAGCTGTTTACATCTGCCAGCCAGCAGCCAGACACCAGCAGGGAGCTGGCAGAGCCCTGATGGGCTCATTGTGTGCAGGTCCAGCCAGGGAGCAGAGCCAAGGCTCCTGCTCCAGCCCTCCCCAGCAGCCAGGAGCAATAGCTCCCTGGGAGAGCTAAAAATGACCTCCCTACCTGCTGCCTGAGCCCAGCAAGTGCTGAGCTCAGGTTCAGGTGGATGCTGCTCCCCACCCTGCACAGCCTCCTGTGACTGGCAGTGCATTGTCTGCTCGGGGCTCTTTGACAAAGTCTGAGAGATTTCACTTAAAATTTTCAACGCCTCAGAGTTTCAGGCTGTGATTTACTAGCTTTTGGTATATTGCTGCTGTCTTTATATGCAAAGCAAAATAAAATTATCAAAAGATTGTCTCTTCTTAAATCTCTTAAAGAAATTTCTCTTGAGCTCAAAAATGCTAACAAATGATATTTTTACTGACCTGTTTATTTTATTCAGATAAGTGCTCTGAAAGCAAGATAAGAAAAATCATTTTTAAACCCACTAGGAAATAAGGTGGAGAAAGGTGAGTTACAACTGAGATTTTCACAGATTTGAAAGGAGCTTTGTATTTAGAACCGGAAAAAAAATGAAGTTAGATCTCAAGGCTGTTAGAAGAAAAATGTGAAATTTTAATGAGTTTTTATATAGTGTTTCCAAACACATCAGTCAAGAATCAAGAAAAAATGAATAAGATAGGCTTAAACATCAAATTTTTCCTGTGATAAATTTGTAGTTCTTTGTATTTATTTCTATTTTAAAGTCTTGGGCATTTTTAATAATGATTATGGCTAGGAAACTTCTAATAAAAAACTGAAGAATCTTCTATGTCTAAGGGAAATGTATAATGTTAAAGAGAAGGATAAAGTTACAAAGCTCTGTAAACTGAAGTATTATCTAAAGTTTTAGAATTGTGGAGTAAGTTGAGTACTAGAAATTTCTTTATGATAAGAGATGATTTGGAACTCTCATTACCAAAAATGTTAATATCAGATTTCAAAGTCTAAAAAGTTTCATTCTGAAGGTTTTGGGGTTTGCCTATAAAATAATTTAGAGCAGGGTATGCTGCAGAAAGTGTTTAAGCTCAAACATCATTAATAAAAAAGTATTGCGATTTATTTTTGTGACTAGCCTTAATGGTAAATTAAGTTTTGTGCATTTCAGAGGCCAGCACATGCTTTGTAAGAGTGGTGAGTGAGAAATCTCATGGAAGCAGAGAAGTTCATCCTGCTCCTGTGGAGTTTCTGTTGTTCTGATGGCAACAGGGAGGAAAATAGAGAAGGTCAAAAGCTCGGTGCCCTGAGGCATTTCTGGGGAGTGAAAACTGCTAGGAGAAAGCTCCTTCCAAGTTCCACAGGTTTCTGCACATTCACTTCTGAGAGGAAGCCTTCCAGAGTGCAGGAAAAATAAGTTTAAAACAGAAAATTAAACTCCTTGAGCTATCTGAATCCTTCCTTCTGTAAGTGGATGAAAGATAATTTTTAAGTAGGTAGTGAATGACGTTAGCAAATGGATAGATGGGAACGGGTGAGTGATGAGACAATGAGTAAGTGAGGAAAGAATGACTGCTAGATGTGATTTGAAAGGACATAGCCCAGAGCTATCTTCAGCCTTAACAGGACTCTCTAGGAAAAGGAAAAAAGAAGCAGGTGAAGCACCTGAGTCACCTGCACCATCAGCTGTTGTCAAATTTTTCACTGTTTTTTTTCTTTCTTTTCTTCTTGGGTTTGTTGGGTTTGTTTTGTTTCATTTTGTTTTGTTTTGTTTTTTTAACATCAGCATCTTTGATGCAATAATTGTACCAGTTAGACCTCTGAAATATATACTGCCAGCCCCAGTTCAGTCCAACTAGGACTGATCTACTTGCTTGTTTGGGAACTCATAGTCTCTGAATGGAACTTCTAGATATGCACATGGACACACTCAGCTCCAATAAACTTGCAACACAATTTCTAAAAAGGCTCATGCTTGTGCTCACTGGCCAGTTCAGCTGGGATAGCTGAGGCAGCACTTACAAGTACCCCATCCATCTCCCAGCAGTGGCTGAGCAGGACAGATAGCTGAATTACCTCTGTTTACAGTTTGTCCTACAGCCATAAAAAAACCCTGGTAGTGGAGGGATGTGAATGCTAATCATACAGTTAAATCATGCTGGAAGTTACATCAATAGAAGATTGGATGTCAATCCCATTTAAACTTCTTTGTTATTATGGTTGAACTTTGAGTGGTGTGCAGCTGGGACAATGGCCACTTCCCAGCTAAATCTATTTCTAAAAGCAAGTCAAAGCCAAGATTCAAACAGTCTTCAGCTGAAGTCAATATACTGAAATCTTAATGAGTTTCAGGCTGTTTTGTGACTGAGACTCCTGCATATTATCACAGATGGTAACAACCACTTAAAAATGATTTGAAGTCAGTTTTTAAAATATCCTCTGAAACATAATTCTGTGGGACTGCTAGTGTAAATAATTTATGTTTATCAAACATTCCCATGGGAAATTTGACTTTCATTTCTAGCATCATTTACCTGTAGTATTACTTACTTGGGACTGTAAAGAAGAAGAGAGAACATGAAAACAATATTTGAAAATAGTGTGGCGCACTGAAAATGTCTAATTCTTTCAGTGTTTTCCAAAGTTCTGAGAACTGTGGTTTTTATCTTAGCCTTGTTTTTCTTCTATACTTTTGACAACCTGAAGTAGAGTGTAACCTCCTTTATAGCTGTATAGCTTTCACAGAAATATCTGAAGTACCCAAACAATCCAGAAATTCCACTGTCAAAGATAACACCTGTCCCTTTTGCATCTAGGTCTACTTTAAAGAGATTTAAGATTTCAGGCCTTCAGAGAATAAGATTTCTGTATGAATGTGGACTATAATGCATACTGGATTTAAAAACAGAAGGAAACTAACATTTAGTTAAAAGCACTTTTGAATAAGACTGCTTGTTTCTTGATGCCCATGGCAAGCTCTGTAGTTTGTCATGGCTCCTTCTGTTGCTGCTTGCAAGATTTCCCTTGGTAAAGTGGAAGCTGGTGAATGATTACACAGGGTAACAGAAAATCACTACCCACAGAATGTTGCTTCAAGCAAGAGAGAAGCCACAAAGTTTTTCTTTTATTCCCATCTTTTGGTAGTAGAGAAGGGAACTACATTGAAGGGAGAGAGGGAAAGAGCCTTTGTCAGAAAAAAGGAAGAAGAAAGGAGGATACCTACTGAGCTACTCTTGAGAGGGAAAAAAGGGTTAACTGTTTTCTGAACCAAATGCCAGATTAAGCAGTGAGTTATGACATACATGAGTATTGTATCCCACAACATAAAAGAGGAAAAGATATTTTAAAATATGACAATAAATGAATGAATGAAAAAACATTTGCTATTCAGGACAAAAGTTAACATGAGATGCTTCCTAAATTCTGAATATAAACATTTAAATAGAATCTGACAAAAAAAAAAACAAACAAACAACCCCAAACACAACACTGTAAACTGCTAGTATTACATGTTTTGGACTACCACAAAGCTTTATAAAGGATTTGGCAATAATACTGCACAGAGGTAAAATGAGGATGAAATCACAGCTGCTTCAGCTCTATTGCTTGTTCAGTGGTCTTCAGTAAGAGTGACTGCAGACCTCTGCAGAAAAGTAGAGAGAAAAGCAGGGGGAGTTATTTTTTTCACGTTGGTCAACAGTGAAATTAAAATCCTTAAATCTCTAAATTTTTTTGATTTTTATGACCTCATTACTTCACCAATGCCTACAGTAGAGCATAGTTCCTGTGAAAAGCATTGTTCCTCTCTAGAAACAGGACTGTTACTCAGGTAAGGTGTTTTTGTGAGAAAGCCAGTCTGGCAGTCATCCTATTACAAAGCATCCCAGTGAAAGCAAATAGAAACCCACAGCTCGCCAGAAAGAAAAAAAAAAAAATCCATTCTGCTACTTGTGCTCTCCTACCTCCATGAGTAAGAAAACAGAGTACGAAATAAGTCTTCTTGTGACGCACAGTTCAGTATGGTTGAAGTGTTACAATGTGCTGCTTGAGTCATAACTGACAGGGTGCCAGCCTTACATTTGTGAGAGCAAACAGAGCTCAGCTTTAAATTTCCGTGCTCTTGCACAACTGCGCTATTACTTAAAGGACTGCTTGTACTCAAACAATAAAGGCCATCTATTTTCCTGTTAGTGTGCTGATAGAATTGTCCCTACAACAGGCACATTTTCATACACAAACATATGCTTTTAAATACACACACACATTGCAGCATTTTAACTGCTCTAAGGGTATGCTCACTACTTGGCCTTCAAGGATCTTTCCTTGTTTTTTCAGAAGTTTGAGATTTGAGGCTGCTGCAACTAGTGAGAGAAGAGGTGGCCGTGCAGTCCAGCTAATGATGTGATTCAATTCCCTACCAATCTCAGTAGTCAGCAGGATCCACACACTGAAATGTCAGAAAGCAACAGCCATGTTTGCTGCTGCTGGTTTCTCAAAAGGTGGTGCCATTATAACTTGTCTCTCGCTTCCATTAACTAGCCATTAGCACAGTCACTGCACTTACCAGGTCTCTATTGGCTTTGTGGGAGATGCCCACTGATAGCATAGTATACAGAAAAAATACCTGCAGTAACCCTGTTTGGAGAACTCTTAGCAAACACATTACTATTGAGAGCAAGTTGGGCTCTGGGTTTCATTGGACAGTGGGTTACTTTATTGGGTTATCCTAGGATCTGTCTCCAGGAAATCCCAGGAAATGGTTGTGCCTAAGTGTCAGCAATGCAGTCAGAAGGCAGGACAAATGGACAGAGCCTTCTGAAGCCCAGGGAGGGCTGGCCATGGGACAGCTGCCAGCCTTTAGATGCTGCAGCAACCAACTTACTTCCTTTCAGAGCCTGAATCAAGACAGCAGTGCTATTCTAATTTAGTTTATCAGAGCAAATCATATGACTAATGATTAATCATTCAAGTATTTATCACTTCAGTATAATTTCTGCATACTATTATTGGGGTTGCACCTTCACTAGTGCGGCTCAGGCATGATTGGATCTGACACTTGGGGAGCATCTTTCAGCAAAGAGCTTAAAGAGCTTGAGAGCCTGAATACTGACAACAGGTGAGGCTGCTGTTGGCTTGGAAGCAAGCAGAGGAACAAGGCACAACAGCTGTGAGAGAAAGCAGAAGCAACACAATTTGATATCATCTCCAGACTGCCCCTTGAGGTCATGCCTGCAGACCCAGGGCTCTTCATCCCCCATGATAGGAGAAGGGAAGAAGGCTGGTGGAAGGGACTGTGGGCAAAGGGCCTGAACTAGACTGCCCTGAGGCATGTGCTGTTCTGGCAGTGATGTGATACAGCTTGTACAGCCCCTGCAAAAGTATTCCTCGTGTGGCTGTGCTCCAACTTTCCACCTTACCATATGTTCCCCCATGCAAGCAGCACAAACACTTGTGATGTCTTCTTTCCTCAAGGAATCCAAGGAAGTTTGTGCCTCACCTACTCTAACAGGATTGAAGTGAAGGAATACAGCAAATTGAAAGGTCGTCAAATGATGGTATGTCTTGAGCATCCCAAGCTCTTGTTTGTCCTTTTTCTTTTCAATCCAAATGCTAGTAGGCAGAATTTCTGAGATGATTATGTCACAGAACTTTTCCCCTGCTTCAGCTTTTGATGGAGTTTACCTCTCACCTGATTTTTCTTATGATATACCTGCTTGGGGACAGTTAATGACGGGAAAATCCTGCTATCATACCAGTATTTCTGGATTTCTCTACAGCCTTTCCATTGGCACAGCTGACTCTCCAATTTCATTTTTGTGTGTTTTTCTAGGCAAGTGAACTGCAATCATTTCTCCAGTCCAACTCCTTCCCTAGCCTTTCCCACTAGTTGCTTGTGGTTCAGGCTAAGAAGACTTTTGTCCTACCAAATGTGTGTGAGGGATGGGGGGAAGAAAAGTCTGTCCTTTCTCAGCTCCCTAAGCCAAGCTGTGATTCTGTTAGATTATTTCAGGGGGTTTTTTTTCAGAAGATGTTGCTACTGGTCTCCACAAAGGCCCCAAACTACCTTTCCTTCACCTCACTGTGAAGGGGAAAGCAGGGGCTACCACAGAAGTGAAAGGACTAGAGACAAGAATGTAATACAGACAGAAGAATTACTCTTTGGCCTATTGTTGAAGGCACAAGAGAGTATTTGTGGATTCCAGTCCCTTCCTAGCTTTAGTCTAGTGTTTTAAAATACAATAGCAATGGGTTGACATATAGAAATTGTACTGGAAACAGGAACAAAGCACTCCATGCTTTCAAGTCAAGGCAGTACCTAAATGGGAATCTAAAATTGCAGGCTTGGTCACATACATTTGAGGTTCCCTAAATCCTGTCTCACATCTTAGCCCAACTTGTAATGGTGCCTCCTTGTGACTCCTATCATAGAGCAGGAAGCTTCTACCACGTTGGCTGTTGACCAGTTTTGTGGAAGTGTAACAATGAATAGCACAGCACATAAGAGACAACCATATTTGTTGTAAGAAACAGGTTAGATGGCCACCAAATAAACAAGAGCAATTAACACCCATCTTCCAGCTGTACCATCTGTCTGGAAAATCCTTGATTCCTAGGTACAATCTCAGTCTTTTTGTCTACTGTTATTGATGTCTCATCCTCATAGGAGGAATTTAACTTCAAATCCTACCTCATTCTCTTCAGAACTGAGTCCTCTCTATTAAATAATCTAATGTCTCATCACTTTGAGTCACATTCAGACAGCTGTTACAAAGTCCATGCTCCCAAAGTGCCATGTGGCCAGAGGGTTGTCTTTTCCCTCCAAGAATTCCCTTCATAAAGACAGAGCAGGACCAAAGTCTTTTGGTATGATTTAAGGTTCAGAAATTGCCCAGCCCTGTGTTTGTAACAGATAATATTTTGCCTGGACAAGCCAACATGATGCACATAGAGGGCAGTGCAATGGTTACTCTCCTACTTCAGGCTACAGCTGGCATTTGGCGTTCATTTGTTGGAAAGGAGCCAATTATTTAGCTACTCAATTACTATTGCATCTCCACAGGGGCTCTTACAGAGCAGCAGCCCAGCCCTGCCTTCTCTCTTGCCCTCCCAGCGTGTGACACGCAGTGCCCCGAGCCTCCCCCTTCACATGGCCACATGCACACACACACACACACATCAGACATGTGCCCCTGGACCCTGGCCACAACCACACACACACACAACAGACATGTCCTCCNGACCATGGCCACATGCACACACACACACACACACACATCAGACATGTGCCCCTGCCCCTGGACTGTGGCCACATGCACACACACACACATCAGACATGTGCCCCTGCCCTTGGACCACAGCCACCCATCACTTGACCCAGTTTATGGTATCTTGCAGTCCTGGAAGTAACTGCACAGCCTGTGCTCACATTCCTGGGCAGTCTGTTTAAGCTTGTGAATTGCACAAGATATGGCATGGACTGTTTCTCCTGTTCAGGGTATGTGTACATATTAAAATAAAGAGCTGTCTGTAAGTGTTTGTGTGTGCTTGTCTGGGGATGTCCATGCAGAACCAGGATTTAGTCCTAGGGCAAAAATAAAAGAAGCACTGCCCTGTGGGCCTTTTAAAAAATATGACTCTTAATAAAGAGATGATAGTCCTATTTTTAATTTGGCTTCTGTGTCTGCTCAGTTATGATTTTTCATAACGATTTATCTGCCCTGGCTTTTTACTGTGGTCTTCCTGCTAACACTTTAGGAACGATAAAAAGCCTTGGTCCTAAAATATAGTGCTTTATAGATGTCTTCTGGAGAGAAATATCAAAAACTGTCGAGGGTTAGCCAGATTTTTTTGGCTGCCTCATTTCTGCTTGGCTCAAGGCTTACTTATTAGACATTTTCACGTTCATATCCCTGGCAATGGAAGAGCTATACATTCAAAAATTTGGCACATGCACAAAGATGTGCACCGACATCCACAAAACATTTCCTAAGGTTGTAGCTGCTTGAATTTCAGCTCCTTAATTAGCCAGATGCCTTTGAGAAGACATTTTCAGGGTTCTTTTCACAGTTGACTGTTCTATCTTAAAGGCTTCTCTGAAGATTAGATTTACAGTGGGGCTGGACCTGATATATCCATGTATTTCTAGACTGGTTCTCAATTAAAATATTTGGCCTGCATGAAGAAGACTGATTAATAATCAACAGTCATTTTTGATGCAAAAGTCAGGTATGAAGTAAAGCCAGCACAAGCCAGAACACGTTGGCCTTACATGTGAGTAGTCAGCCTGACACTATCAAAAAATAATGTTCTTAGTGCATGTGTGGGGATAATCATTAGGTCTGCCTGTCCTCAGGGTGCTTGTTCTGCATAGCAGGAGTGTGGAATTTCTTGGAGACAAATACAGAAGCCTTCCCCCATCCTGACAACCTTAAAAGGTTTTGCCTAGACAAGGGAGCATTTTTGGCATAATTATCCTCTTGCATTTTAATTTTGCTGCAAATAATTAGAACTATGGTGTTATAATTGCAAGCCGGCCATGCTACTTGTAGAGACCTGAACCAAATTCTGAGAGGCCATTGGGAAAAGAAGCTAGAATATTGAGAAGTTAGCACAGTATCTTATAAGGAAAAAAAAAAACCCAAAACTAACATAGTTTTAAACACAACACTTATTAATATATATACTGAAAGCTGATGAAGGAATATTACCCTGTTTCACAACTGTGCCTTTGGACTGATTGACAGCAACTGGATATACACATACTCACTCATCTTTGCCTTGGAAATTATTCATTTCCACCTTTAACAGCAGAAAGTTTTCTACACTTACATAAAGCAGTGGAAAGCTCCAACACAATAGAAGATGGGTTGTTATTGCCAGTCTGCTTTTCATTTCTCTTTGTACATCATGTGTGGTACAACTTTGTGAGGCACCAAACAAGGCCCCCAAGGTGGAGTGAGGAATCAATACAGATTAAAAAGGTGTATTTTTTTCTGTGTGTTTTTCTGGGTTATCAGTTTCTCATCCTGGTTCACTGTGCAGCTGTACAATGGGAGAGCATACAGACGGGGAGATATGTAATGTGAACATGCTCTGCCACAAAAATAAACGTTCAACTAAATGAGGCCTTAGTCAATTTATCATTCAAGCAAGTAAACTAGTTCATTACATTGGATGTGCTGTACTCAAACTATTAAAAAATCCTTATCTCCATAGTAAATATGCAAACTGGGAACTCAAACTCAATTTATTTTTTACTTGGTACAAATATATCTGACATAACCATCTAGATTTGTAGATGCGCTTGTAGCAACCTCACACACTCTAAATGGCTTTATGAATGTAGAAATATATGACTTTTTAGGGAAATTACTAACAGCGGAATTACATGAGTAATCAAAATCTTTGCACACTC
The DNA here is from genome assembly GCA_013400955.1 of Drymodes brunneopygia. Classification (NCBI taxonomy): domain Eukaryota; kingdom Metazoa; phylum Chordata; class Aves; order Passeriformes; family Petroicidae; genus Drymodes; species Drymodes brunneopygia. Next base: position 323,572 of record VZTZ01009922.1, on the reverse strand, counting down.
TCCATACTTCCTTGCTATTCCTATATAACAGAATGACTCCTCTATAAAGAGAGTCTAATTTGGAATAGAAATTATTTCATTTTGGGATATTTACCCTGCTTTGTGAGTAGAATAATTATTCTGGAACATGCTCATTTACATTTTGGATGAGCGCCTGAAGAATGGCTCAGCGGAACAATTTGTTTGGAAGAGCTATTCTGATCAATTTCTGCATCTGAGGCCCTGCAGACTGTATGTGTCACCAAAGGCAGTCCAGGGCTAATTGAGGCCTTTGACTTAAAAGACTTCAGTGCCATTTGATGTAATGTTTAGAATTAACTATTTGTAATGAAAAAATACAGTTAACACACTTTTAAGGCGCTATTTATTAGTAGTGCCACTTAAGCACAGTACATAATCATTAAGGGCCTAGTCAAGGAATTTCAGTGCAATGCAGAGGAAATGTATTTGCCTAGCATTAGCAATCTTTATGGTCCCCATTCTTTGTGGATCACACACTGGGTATCCACTGATAAACAAAAACTCAGAAGAAAGATTAAGCTGGCCCTTGGGTGTCAGCACTTTTACTGTGTAAAAACTGTGGCCTGGGTGTCAGGGTTTTATTGAGGCGGTCGACAAGCTAAGTGATAAATCCAGACCAAGCTCTTTTCTTCATCACAACACCCACAGGTGGCTAAGTAAAAAGCCCACAAGGGAGATATCCACCAGCACAGCACCAAGGGTGAGGGACTTTCTGGGGTCAGTAATGCTCCCTGGTAGCGTGTCACTCACTGGTGTCATCACACTCTTGTATCTATCAAGGAACAAGAACAGTAGGATGATTCCTAGTTTATTTGTGCTGTTGGAAAATGTTAAGACTTTGTATACAGCATCTCCCTTCATTGCTAACATGGCTCACATAATTTCTTCCCACAGAAAAAAAAAAAAGAAAAAGCTAAACAAGATAACACATGCTAAGAGCAAAAATCTCCCAGGAGATGTGGAGAACTCCTCTTTCAATTGGGATGAAAGAAATGCCAGTCCTACAGGAATAGTTGTGGGTTCTGCCCCAAAGAGTGTGCTTAGCAGAAGTTCAGGATTTATCCCAGTAGGAAGGAGAAATCAGAACCTATTCATTAGTTGCTCCATAATAGATTTAAAAATACAAACTTGCAAGGTCACTTACATAAAGCCTGCAATACCATATGCTCAACACATTCCAGAACACCAAACACATGAATCACTGCAGTTATATTCATAAAAATACTCTTCTACTCCCCCAGCACATCACACAATGATGTAGCTAAAGGAACTTTTTTTCAGGTGGCAACTGATTTAAGAGGTTCTTGCATTTGCTGCTTTTTCTTGCCCCAAAGCTCTAACTGATCACTTCCTCAGCTATGCTGGTTTAATTCTATGCAGGTGAGCCAGCCAACAAACCTTTTATGTTTAAAAACCTAAAACAACAAAAAAAACCCTGCACTAACACATAAAGTTGTTTGAAAATAGCTCTTAGGTTATTTCAGTGATGTAACTGTTGCTTCAGCACTGCTGAGGGGGCAGTGACCTGCTGATCAGCAATAGTGGTGAGCAGCCAAAGGTGGGGAAAGGCAGAACTCTTAAACCATCTTTGCAACCTGAGACAACAGATTGATCAAGCTGGATTCTTAAAGAGCAGTGAGAGAAGGGACATAACTGAGCATGCCACCAGAAAGTGTCCTTCTTAAAAACATTTGCATGGTTTTTAAACAGTAAAGGATATCAGTAGCTGCACAAGGACATCTGCATAACAGTGACAAACCTGTGAATGTCCTAAGTCATATAAGGGAGACATGCATGAGTTGGTCTGAGGCCTGCATGCAGGAGCTCTACAGCACTTTTAATTATTAGACCTTCTGAAAAGTCTTTTCAAAAGATGTATAATAATAAAAATACTGAAGCTGAATATTATCAAAACAAATTTTATTAAGTCAAGCTTTTTTAACCTGGACTTTACTGAAATGCAATTTTACCCTAGCCCTTTTTAAAAGCTTGCTGTGCATATTCTCCCTCTGTGTGTTTACATTTAGAGATGTATAGTTATAAATCGCATGAATCCTCATTTAAGGTTGCACTGTTTGCACAAGCCTTCAGACTCAGTAAGCCTCTGGGGTTTTTTCTCACTTTCACTGGAGTTAGACAAGAAAGCCTCAGTGGAACTGACAGAACAAGCCATTCTTAAAAAAACAGTGGTGAAAGATTAAGCAAAACCTCCATGCCTTGGATTTAAAATGAGGCCAGTTGGCAGAAGAATTTCCAATTTAACTGACTTACTAATCAATACAGAAGAACTTCCAGGTTTTCTGTAAAATGAATTCCATTTGTTTAAGAAAGTTAAGTGTTCTGAACACTGAATACTAGAACAGATGAGGGAGTGTGGAAGATGGAATGCAACTGTGACCAGTGTGTTTGCTAGAAGTTTCTTGAAGAAGACAATACCACTTCAAGGAGAATAGAAAAAAATCGGTATTATTTTGGATGTTTTACGCCTCTCAGCTCATCAGTGTGTTTTGTTTCACAAAAGTAGGAATGCAAAAAACCCTCTCCTCTGAGAGAGTGTGAGCTAAGACATTCACAAATGGAAATCTGCTGTAACTTACTTTTCACTGAAGAACAGTTTTTGGTACTATTGCTTTAAGAAGGAACCAGCAGGAATTATGGGAATTAGCTGTTTTCCTACCATTTGATGAAAAGGCTAGCAGTTGGTGTCTTGAGAGTAGTTCTGTCTAGAATAATAGCTTGGTCATAAATACAAGGGCCTTTTTCTTCTTATAAGAAGGTATTAATCTACAAAGTGAGCTCACAAGAAGTCCTGTTTCAGTAAAAAGAGTGGAAGCAGAAAGATGCTGTTTCCCCACATGGGCTGTGATTTACTGGTGGGGATGGCACGGCTGAGGATGGCTGATGTGATTGTCCTGCTGCTTCCAAGGACTGTGTTTGCTCATCCATATGAGAAGGCAAAGGGCATACCTTACTGCTGTCTGCAGGTGCTCCGTGGAAGAGAATAAGCCACCCTGGGAGCACTGCTCAGTTGGTACTAGGAATCACCAGCTTTGAATTGTCTGAGAAGTTTAGGCAGTGCTCTGAGGCACTTCAGCACCCAAGTGATAGGTGGGGTCAAGCTGAAGGAGCTCACTGAGCATCAGAGCTGGAACGGCTTATTAGAGCTCTTCACTTATGCCTCTCTTTCCTAGTTAGTTACAGCTCAGAAAGGTCCCACTCATGTCTCTTGTCATTGTCTTCTTCTGTCTCCAGGACTCTTAACTGCTGAATTGTGGACATGATGAGTTTTTTCAGTGATCTTACATGCAAGCTCCCAATGTGAACACATACCATATAACAAGAGACAAGGAAACAAAGCTCATTTATCTCTAGGTACTCTACCATCACCTCTCTCTTTGGCTGCAGAGCTCATTCCCATTTGGTCTTGTGCCTTCTGTTTTTCATTCTTACAGATAAAGGAGTAGTCTGGGCTGTTATTACCCTGACTGCCTCAAAGTCCTCTTCTCTGGCCTCAGCAAGACACACTGACATCTGTCCAGTATTGCTGCAGAGATGGCTTTGACTTATCACTATGATAACATCATCCTCAGTGTTACTTCCCAGCTCGACTTTTGCTTTGTCCATTGCATCAGTCACTAAACCCTCATCTGCAAGTCCCATAACTTTTCCTCCAGGATGGAGCTCCAGCAATGCACAACACTGAATTTCAGGTTTGGGAGAGGAAATGAGAAATTATAGTTTATACAATGTTAAATCAGGATGGATATGCATAGGTGGAGTGCAATAAACAAACAGGAACTGAAAAGTTTCTGAGAAAGATTAATTGTATTATTACTTTCTGACATGTTAAATTTTCTCACTCGGTTTTGAGACCTATGCAGATTGGGGGTGAGAGGAGGGCAGGCAGGGATGAAGGCTTTTTTAAAAATTTCTGTGCTACTTAAACTTGTAAGTACTTTACTTAACTCTTAGAAAGCCACTGACTGTGCTGCATGTGACCCCAGGAGTGATATAGCACTAGACAGTGGCAGTAAGCCTTAGACATAACACTCGCCTTGAAATACTGTCCACTTACATCCTGTTCTGACTTTAAAAGCTAAATGTTACATTGCTTTTAGCAAAAAAGCTTAAAACTGAGACAAAGAGGACAACAGCACCTTCCAATATTTTACACTGATAAGTATGTATGTGCAAATTTCTGTGTTTATTATGTACCGAACCAGAAACTTGAAAAAGCATTAATTTTGTATATAGCACTTCTGAGCTGTGCTTGATGTAGTGTTGCATTTGGCTACAATTCAAGATGTGGCTTGATATTTATATGCTATTTTACATTGAAATATGATTGCATGCTTTTAGATTTACAAAACTCTAGTCTTGCCAGGAAATTCTTGCCTGTAAAGCTATTTTAGGACTTTATCAGTTAAAAGGCTTAAGAGCTAAATTTTGTCCTCACACTGACTTAAATGGATATTGCATATGCATATTCACAGGCAAACTTTGGCCTTAACTTTGATTTAATTGTTTAGCATAGTTAGAAATACATACTTAAAAATCCAGGGTGATTATCGAGACTCGTAACAGTTTGAGAACTCCTAAAACTTCTCTGATGTTTGGAAAAAGCTCTAAAATTCTTTCTCTGACATATTACACAAACAATATCTTAAATCCCCATGTGTGTTCTATTTGTCACAAATACAGATGATTTAAAAGTTTTATTGAAAAACTGACTTTGGAAAAAAAGCTTTCACATAGCATATTTCCTTCCTTCACTTTTTCTTAGGGACCAGTTAAACAGCTGAAACTGAATATTTTGTTCAGAATCAAATGCTTTTGGTATTCCACAGAAAATTTGAAATACACCTTACTTTATTTATTTTTTTCCCTCAGAGCAGTTTTTAGTTCCTTAGTAAAATTCTATGGAAAATATTTACTGTTTTCTAACTGACCTGGAGACCTGAGCCAGAAGAGCACAGACAGCTGGTCAGTAGCAGCTCCTGGCAGCCTTTACACAGTTAGCAGCCCATTGGAATCCCCCAGGAATCCAAGTCTTAACATAGGAAAATGAAAATGTTTTCAACTCTAAGCACTCCAGAAAACACTGAAAATATGTATTGGGAGTAAATCCATGCATTGTTCCTTTACTGACTGTGCAGACAGCCTGAAATAAAGCCTGGAGAGATGAGGGTGACTAGATCACAGTAGACTACTAACTCAAAATCCTAATATGATCATTCAAGTCTTAACATCAAATGAATCATAACTGTTTATCATTTTAGCAGCAGCATTCCACTAATGTGCATGCATTATAATCCTCAACCAAATGTCAATCTTCTCTGTGTGAAGACTGCCAGAACCTCCCCCAAACCTGAAAAACATAACACATTGATTTTTGTGTCACTCAGAAGTCAAGTCACAGAGGCCTTGTTGCATAAACTGCTAATTAACACCAAACAAAAGGCTAGTCTCTGCCCTAAGGAGCTTGCAGTTTAATTATGACTGGAGTCAGCATGTAAATACCAACAGAAAATAAATGAACATAAGGGTTCACTTAAGATTTCTCCAGGGAAGCAGGTTCCCTTTCATCTCAGCTGCTCCTTTGTAGGATCGAAGGAGTGTTCCCCACCACCACTACTCTTAGGGCAGGACTCGGGGGGGCTATTAGCTTGGATCTTTTCACTTTTCAGGTCTGAAGTGTAACCCTGAAGAGGGTTGGATCAGCAAACCTGATGGGATGGCAAGCAGTGTCCCACAGGCAGTTGGTGCTTCAGCCTGAAATTCAGTGGTGCAATCAGGTTGCTGCCTTTGGGATTGCAACAGGGCACAGCTGCCAAAGAACACAGCAACACAGCAGGGTCACAGGGGGCAGCTCAATAAGCAGCAGTGTCAGCGTGCCAGCTCCAGGGAAGAGTTTCAGCACCATTATGGTGTCCTTGCACAGTGAAATAGCAGCACTGAAAGCACTTAGTCCTTGCTGGAAGCATAACAGGTGGAGGTCAGTGTCTTTGACAAAGAAGAGGTGGAGGTCAACACTGCTCTACTACATGAGGCCAAAGAGGAAGAAAATTGGACCAATCTAGAAGACAAATCCTGGTCAATTAGGTACTGGCTGCATATTAGCCACTGTTGGTACAAGATCTTGTGATGGTGGAGTGAAATGGGCACGAACTGAAATTCTATGTTTTTTCATCTTAAAGCAATAAATGTGCATTTGTTGGAACACTTCAGAAGGAAGGAGCATGTGAAGTCAAACAACAGAATTTGCCATATTTTGCAGCAGAACAGGACAAATTTCAGCATTGTGATATATGACAAACTGCACCTGTATTACAATGTCCAGGCTATGGGACAGGATATCTACTTTGCTCTTTTATTGTCGCATAGATAAAGGAGCAGCACTGTCTTCTCATTATTACATGCCTGACTTAAGGGATAGTTGTTATCACAGTGACATTTTCTTGTGGACTTTATACACACAGTAGCTATTATAAAAGGTAGAAAGAATTCCTCTCTAAGTGTATTATCTATACACACCAACTGGGCTTTGCTGAATTCCCCATGTAATTGTTATGCTTTCTTCAGCTTATAAAGAAACCTCTACAGACCTCCACGAATTTATGGCACATGTCAGCTTTAAGCTTGTTTGTAAAAGTTTAAAGACAGGAGTTGAATTCCCTGGAATAAAATTAATTTTAAATGCTTTAATGGGGTGAGCTCTCTTATTGAAGACTGATGTGCCTGCAGGCTTTATAAAACACAGGCATTCTAGGATGCAGAGATATTTTCTGAGTCAGGTTGCTAAAGGATATCACACACCAATGGCAATTACCATTCTCCCTTTTGCGGTCACATACAATGCCATAAAAAGGGCCCCAGACTTCCTTATTTAATTACCTGGTTTCTTTTCATCTCAAGCACAGGGCAGAAGAAATGCATTCAGTTCAGCCTTGTAAAATAGCACGCATTTTCTTACTGTTATGCCTTTGAAATATCACACATGACAGCGAATATTTAGAGAACTCCATGAATGGGAGGCTTGTAAGCAGCCTTATCCTGGGGATATTTATTGGCACAAAGCTTTGGTGGTATCATGCTTCAGTGGTGCTGAAGAGGTAAGACAAGTTTGTGCTGGTGGATGTGAGTGTGTGAAGACTTTTTCCTTTTCAGAAGGGTGACTTTTCTCCTAGTCTGATTATCTCAGGATCATGCAGTTCATGTGAAAGTCAAACATTTGCACACTTATTGTTAGACCATTTTGAAAGAGAGATGATAATGCCACTTTGTAGCACTATTATCTTATTGCAACCTGACAGGTGATACAGGTTCTGAAATCCAGCATGATCTTGGGCGAATTGCTTCATGGAATGAAAAAATTGCATGGTTTTGCCTCAGTTCAGCTGTGTATTAGGAAGAGTAGAAATTATAGAAATCCTGCCATCCCCACTAGAAATAGTCAGAGAACATCTGATGAAGGTGCGAAGCTCAGGTGAAGTATTTAGTACTGTTATACAATTCAAAATTAATGTAAGATGTTGAAACTTTTCACTAGACAGTGAATGATCTCAGGAGTCCAAGGCAACCCCAGTGATGAAGACACTGCCAAGATACCTAAATGATGTCTAAATGTCTGCATGATGACACATAGCAACTGATAACAGTCACTCAGCATCAGATGAAACGGGAATGATATAAGAGAGGTGGGAGAAGATGAGGGAAGAAGAAATGCTCAGAGAAAGGAAATCAAATGGAGAACAAAGTGAAGTGAGTCTCTGTCCTGCTACAGTCTCTTCCAGTGAGAGCCAAAGTGGAAGTGCAAGACAATACAGCTCCAGCTCAAGCAGCTGGCATCAGATTGCTGCAAAGCATTGGGCACTGCACATCCCTTTTACGTGGCTGGGACCTCTGTTCAGAGGCAGAAAACCTGCAAGGAGAATTGTTCTGCATCTGTTAAGCAGTGCCATCAGTAAGCTGCCTTCCCTGCACCCCTGTGCTGACCTGCCAGTCAATCCCCCATGCAGGAGGCCAGTGGGACCGTCACATGCTGCCATCACCTGCCCACTCACCTCCTTCTCTCTACAGAACTATAGCAGGGCCTGGAAAATGCTGCTCTGAGGAACCACTTATTTTCTCTGGTTTTTTTCCCTTTTTTTTCTCCCAGAAGTGGTAAGCAGGCATTTTGGCCTTCCCCTTATGCTGTTATTTTCTCCCAAGGAAGTGTCTCCTGGTCTGTATGTAGGCCTGCCCTTGTGCTAGGCAAGGATGAAGAAATGTGGGTTCCTCTGATCTCCAGGCAGCAGGATGTCAGTGAAAGTTCCTACAGATAAAGAAGGACAGACTTTTTTGAAATTACACATTTTCACACCTCAGACAATAAGGGTTTATCTGTTAAAAGTTATGAAATAATGTTTAATATTTGCCCATAATGAGATCTGGACTGAAAGACAGATTAAAGGTATCATTCTTTTTACCCATTTGGTTTATCACAAAAACCAAAAAAATCAAAACTAAACAAACAAAAAAAAAAAAAAAACAGGGAGAGTACACAAGCAGCAATAAAGATCTAGGCTTTTAAACTATGTAATCACTCTGTTTTGCACAGAATGAATGAGTCAGAAGCTCAATGAGCTGCAGAAAAGAATTTCAAGGGGAGCATGAAAACAGTCTTCCTCCATAGCTGAATAATTTCACTTATGCCTGGAAAAATAAAACCTCCATATTCTAAGACTGAATATTTCCTATTCCTTCCTATACAAATTTATATGTCAATTCCCTAGCACATATTAGCACTAGACTATCAGTTGTTGTTTTGCTGAAAAGGATTCAGAGACAAAAGTATTAAAAGAAATGAAAAGACAACCAAAACCTTCACTGTTTAGGTCACCACTCCCTCTCTGTTAGCTGCAGGGAGAAGTGGTGAAGAGCCCACTGTTCAGGGCTGTCACTGCCAGACTGCCAGAATTTACTGTCTCAGGGACCTGCTAGCTGAGCTACTTGGATAGTCAGTCCCTGACCCACATCCATCAAAGTGAGCCAGGTTAAAGCTGAAACAGGGTAAAAAGTGCTACCACAAGCAAATCTTCACGGGGGACAGTGGTGAGGATTGCCAAGCACTCCCACTTGAGGCATTGCTGCTGTCAGAAGAGGACGTGTAGTTGGTCTCTTGGAGCTGAAATCTGTAGGGACCTAACAGTCTTTAAAGTGAAGGTTTCTTTTACTGAACTCATGCTGAGCTCAGCCTGGTGGTACCTAACAAGCTCTACCCCAGGGGTGTGAAAGAAGAACACATGCAATTAATTCCTCTTGGTGATATTTGCATAAGAGAGTAGTTGCACAGAACATAAATGTATATTTTGGGGAAAGCTCAGCCATGAAAATATGACTGCTAGTAGTTAACCTAGTTGATGAAAACAGGAATGATAATTGTGAGTCTAATTTTAGTGTGGTAAACTGGGGACAGAGCTCTAGATAAAATATAAGTGCACTGAAATTTCTGTGTTTCACTGTACTTAATACAAGAACTGATATCAAGAACAATCTTTTGAGGAGCTCATTTTTGCAGTTGAGGCAGGTGAGAAGCATGACTAGGATTTTGTATTTGTTTATTTACACACCAGCTGCGCCTAATATTGCACTTAGAGCCTAACTGTGCTTAGGGACATTGAGATGCTCAAGTCCAAGAAGAGCATTTGTAAGAGGATATAGGTCCTTAATCCTGAATCTTTATATGCCAAGCACAGCTTTACTTATGTTGCTGTAGAAGGGATGGCCAAAAGGTATGTTGGGCAAACCTTGTAAGAATATGTAATATCTTTTATTAAACTAGCCAGCAAAAAAACAACCAGCCTTTTGGATAAGGATGCCTTCTTCAGGCCTGAAATCAAAGTTTTTTATTGTCTTCAGCAAATGCTACATTAGGATTGGATAGGTGTGGGAAGTTGTTTCTGCCATAGGTAAGAATGAAAGACAACTAATTAAACACTCATCTGTTTACAGAATGAATCCCTATAGAAGAGAGTAGGAGGAGATGTGTTGTGTCTGGGGGCGAGCCAGATCTTTTCTGTAGAAGTTTCTCCCAAGAAAACAAATAAATACATTAATATGTTCATATAGACATTTTAACTTCATTATATACTTGGTATCTCTGAGGGTGATTTTCATTTTCAGTTCAGAGCAAAAGTGAAATATTACAAATCATATGGCACAAAGTGAGTATTAACTTATGAAATGTGTCTGGTGACTTATTGAAATGAAACGCAAGGGTCTGTAAAACAGGCTCATGAAGTCTTATTGATTCCAGCATATGATTCCTACTTTCACCACCACTAAGACCCTACAACAAAAATTTATGCAAATTCTCTCTTCTATCCATATTAACTGGTCAGCTTCTTCTACGATCATCTGAACAATCGTATTAGAAACAGGAAGGAAATAAAATATATGCTGAAAAATTCAAATCCTCCCAGCCTCACATCAGAGAGTCTCCCTTCCCAAAGCACATGAATATGAGGGATCTTCCAGTTCTGCAAGTCCAGTATGCAGAGGAGCTCCTGTCATAGGGACTAAGGTAAAACACCTTTTGTACTGGGACAGAAAAGACTAAAATCCAGCTGAAAGATGGTAAGAGCTACTGACAGGTATAGGTGTGCTTAAAGGTAATTCATACAGTAAAGATCCTTCCTTCAGTGTCTCCTGAAGCAGCAATTAAATATTCCTTTGGTCTGTGGTAACTGTAATACTGAGATAGTGCTCAACAAAGCAAGAGCAAACCCAAAGTTGTGTGAAGTGGTGTGTTTCCCAAGGGCTTGCTTGCAGAAACAGGATCTGGTAGCACTGATCTATTTTGCAACTGGATGGGTGACAGTCAAAATGTGAGTACCATGCCAGAAGGAAGACAAAAATCCAAAATTTTGTATTTCCTTCAGCCAGTAATTTTTTGGTAAAGAATGTTTCTTTGGAGCGAAGTATTAATCAAAAGGCCATGTCTGAATTCTTGAAAATAGAAGGTGCCTCTTTCTTAATATTACATGTTTGGGAGAAAAGAACTTTGAATTTGTTTCCATTTTTTTTAGTGCTAAATATTTAAAGACTGTACCAAAGAAATTCCCTGTACACTACTAGCTATTCCTGAGATAAAGCTATTCTGGGAGTTTCAAGTATCAGCATTGGGTTCTTGAACCAAGAAGCAAAACTTAGTTTCCATGGCAAACAGAAGCATCTCACAGGCATCTAGGATGCATTTGTTTAAACTGTTTTGCATTAGCAATTTTGCAGGGACTCTGCAACAGTGCCACCTTGGTTATTTAAGACCTCGTAGGGCACAGAGCTGTCATGGCAGCTTTTCTTTCATCAGGTTAATTTTGAGACAGGATCAGGGAGATGAAACTGTAAAGATTTTGCAATTTTTAATTAAGAAATTGTGTAAGTATATGAACAGCCACATGATGAACAAAGTAACCAGACATGAGAGTCTATGTTTACACAACATGTACAGTAATAAGAAGAGTCATATAAGGAGAGTGATACCTCACTTCAACCTACTAGAACAGTGTATCCTGAATTACCTCTCCCTGTACTTTCATTAATACCCTCTTGTTTCTCACCAGAATCTTTATCAGAATTACCAGCAGAGCTGAGCCATACAAAACTGTTGTTGAAAAAAAAAGGACACTGTGAATTCAAATGGTATGGCACCTTGAGAACAGACATGTTTTCTGTCAAATTAGAAAGATGACACGGCCTATGCATGCTGATGGAAATGCAGAAATGGCTGGAGGAAGAACTTGGAAGTTTCCATGGGAACTTTACTTCTACCCCCAAACCTGCAAACTTCCCAAGCTGGCAGCTGGCTGGCTGCCCACTGCCTGCAGTCCTGCAGGGCCCAGGAGGGGCAAGGCAGAACCACAGAGGTGGCAAAACCCAGTGGGGACAGGCTACCATTAATGGCACCGTTAAGGATTAACCTGCAGCAAGGCAGCAAGTCACACTTTACCTGGCCAGCCCATTAACCTTTCTTTCTTTCTTTCTGAGGAAGGACTGGCCCTCATCAGGAAAGGTGGGACTCACAGGGATGGGGAAACTCATGGCATTTGAGAAAAAGGAAAGTGGCAAGATTCGAAAAGCATGTCATATTTTAAACAGTGAGAGGATGAAGCAATGACATGAAAGCACTTATGCTTATGAAGCAGATAACCTTATATACAGAGATACAGTCTCATAAAAGTCATGTTGATATGGCCAGATCTTTATGAAGAGGCATGAAAAAACTTGGGAAATTATCATCTATCTCTATGTCTTAGGCTCAAAAACCATACAAACATGATTAATTTGGCCAGTGTTAGAATGTAGCTGCAGTCCGTGGAGTTGCTGCTGCCTTCTCCCTTGTCCTCTCTCTGGACCTTTTCCTCTTTTAGATTTCTTGGCTAACTGGAAGATCATTAGACTGCATTTGGGTAATGAACACTAAAGAGAAGTCATGAGAATGGAGTGTGTAAATAAATGATGTTCTAAAAGGAAATGCATGTTTAAAATATGTGTTAATATGGCATTTTAAGTAGTCAAAAGAAAAAAAGTATTTCAGAAAATAAAAGAAATTGTTGATAAAAACTGTGATTCCCTTTGTGATGGTGAGCAGTTTCTTACTCAGTGAGACCAGTCAGACTGCTGACAGGTTATGAGATATCTTTATTGTAACTCAAGCAATAGGAACAAGCAAATGGCTTGAGTCTTATTAAAAGTGGTGATGACAAGATAAATCTCATTCATTAAATTTCAAAAGCCTTTCCAAGGAGATTAAAAAGAATTTATTTCACCCAAGAAGAACAACTTGAAAGATTACAGCTGAGTCAAAGGACATCTCTTGGGCAGTTTTTACTCCAAGGTCAATTTGAATCTTTCTTGAATTATTTGAGGACTAAGTCCAGAATTTGTCTGGTTTCATGCAGTGTAATTGAGATTAGAACAAGGTCAGAGGACTTCTTAACACTACCTCAGCTGTTGAATAAACATGAGCATATTCCCTTTTTTGGACCAATACGGAATTTTTAAAAGGTTTCTCCAGCATTAAATATGACCAGTAATATTGCAAGCATCTTTTCAAAAACCACCAAAAAAATATCTTCTCATAGGAAGTATCTTAGTTTGTAAAATGCTATTTCTCAAAAGAAATTGTGATCGTAGACTTACATATCTTTTAACAGCTTCCTATACAGATGTATTCCAGATGCTGCTTCATCAGAAAGCACCACCTCTGATGACAGGTATATCTTTAAACTTGTCTTTATTTCAGTTACTTCTAACTAAAAATGAGGGCATCTAACATTTCTCAGCCACATCATTTGTAATAGAGTCATAAAAGAATCTCTGTATCCTGTTGCACAGAGCTGGTATTGAGATCTTTGACAGCTGCAAAACATGTTTACTTGAAACATATAAATTGGAGAAAAACAGAATTAAAATTGTTGAAAAATATGTAAGCAAGAATAATAAATCTCTGATAAGATTTTATGATATGGCATATTGGTCTTCAGTTGGAAAAGTACAGATTCCTAAAAATATCCATGAATTTTCATGTACACATCCCAAAATTTCAATTACTTTTTGAGAAAGTAACAGAAATACCCAATAAAGAATAATGGAGTTTTAAAAATATGTTATATCATTATGGCAATGTGCAGAGAAACATCAAAGTTGCTTTTTAATAATTTAAAGATGTCATGTTTTTATTTGCAGATTTTAAGCCTTTATCTGTTATGCTCTGTGTATGCCTGCTTTTGTAGACTATGCATGTATTAGTCAGATTTCACTTTGTGAAAAAAAATTTAAGTAAGTAATTTTGTTTGTCTGATTAAATCACACATATCCTCTCCATGTATCCACGTTTTGAATTTTAAAGATTTTTTATAATATTTTGTCCAGTTATTAGGACAACTGTGAATTCTATTACATTGACACTAGGGTGCAACATAATTTATTTGCTTACTGTATATAAGCCATAAAAATATACTTCCCAAAGTTATTGTAAGAATGTAAGTCTTTTTAAGGTCAAGCATATGTTTCAACATTACTTTTACACTGTAGTTTTTAAGAGAAAAGACTTTATTTCAAATCTTAGTTAACATAAGGATTTAGGAATAGAAAAATCTCTTTTTCAGAGGATTGAAGAAGACAGTGTATGCCATTACTGTCTCTAGGCCTGACTACAGAAGAAGCATGAAATATTGAGTAAACAGAGCTTCTCAAATACTACAGACTGGATTTTTCAAATCCTATATAATCTTCTAAGAACAATGCTAAAATAATGGGTGGCCAGACTGCTGGTAAAACAGCCAGCAGAGGACCTTATCTCATCCTTCAATAAGACCCATAGAATGACTCACAAATGACTTACAGTCTGTTTATTGTAATTTATTTCACAATGCCAGATGTAATTAGTAATCTTACCTTTTTTTTTTTTCACTGCACTTTTAAAAATAATTTCCCAGCCTTTGTAAAAAGACTAAAATTCTTCTGTAACCCTCAGCTGATCAGCATCCCACCATTATTGAGAGTAGGTCAGTTTGTCAATTCTGTGATCATAGCAACACTCTTTGAATAGCAAAATCATTGTAAATACTGTACAACCCTGGTAAATTAATAGAAAGACTCTTCTCTGTGGGTACATTTCCCTGAAAAGGTAAAAGAAACTTGTGACACAGAAGTAGAGAAATTCATACCTCACTGGATTGGGCTGAGAGCTATAACTTTCTAATCCTTTTAAAATGCACCAGTTCAACTCTGAGACTGTCTACTCTCAGATCAGTGATTCCTTCCCAACCCCCAGTTCCAGGTAAGTGCTACATCCAGCCCTCAGTTCTGCTGTGAGATGGAGGAAAGAAAGCCTTGTTTTTCCTGTTCTTCCTCTTCATTGCTTTCACAGAGAAGACACCAAAGGCCAGAAAGGAACACAGGGAACTAAGACCCCAAGGTGCCATGAGACACTCAGCGAACTACAGGTGTCTACTGAGCTGGTTTTGCCTCTGCTGCCAGAGGATACATCCATCAGTCACTGTAGGCTCTGTCCTAGGGCTCATCTGGCTCAGTGTTGGGTTGTTTTCTTTGAAAAACCCTGCTTAGATGCAGCAGCCCATGCAGGTCTTACCAGACTTTTTTGGGAAGGCACGAGCCCATTTTGCCCAAGTCCGGTAGAGAGCAAAAGGCTTCCAAGGTCATGAAGGTCTCAACAACTCAGCACATTTTCTAAAGTGCAGAGCAAAATACTGGTTTTGTGCTGGTTTCAGCCTCTCACAGACCTCCCAGATCTAACCTTCCTGCCTTTATGACACGGTAATTGGCATTTGCCAACACAGTATTGATCCCCAGAATGGTTTGTCATCCTGAGTCTGACAGAAAATGTTTCAGAAGAAGGAGTACAAAAACTCAGAATGAACAAGTGCAGAATGATCTCCCTGTGAGGGTAATATCAACCTAACCTTCACTAACTGGTAGTTCTCTTATGCTCTTGCAAACCATAAGTATATCCTGTACATCACTTATCCTGTCTAATTAACTATGAATGTTCCCATTATCTGTATCTAATCATTTTTTAAATCCTGCTAAGCCCTTTGCTTCAATTATCTTTTAGCAAGTAGTCCTAATAGATAATTACACAGTGCAAAAAGAGCATTTCCTTTAAATCATGGTCAAACATGTTGTTTCCCAATTTCACATGCCATCCCTTTTCTCTTCTCATATGAGACCCATAGAAGGAGTCTCCCAATTTACATTCCATTTAAATTTTCAGTCTCTGGAATTTTGTCTCTGTCACTTAGTCTCTCTTACTTGTCTCCTTCCTTGCATGAACTATCTCACGCTCTCATGATGCAGAGGTTTCTACATAATCCCCATGATTTTAGCTCATCGGCATGAAACCTCAATTTAGGCTTTGTTTTGCTTTGCTTTTTTGTTCTTAGATGTGACTGCTATCATTTGGCAGACTCTCAGTTTACATAACCATATTCTCCTCCATCTTCTTGTCTATCTTAGCATTGTTTGATTTTTACTACTGATGTTGTATGCTGAGCAGAGATTTTCATTACAGTTCAGAAGGTGAAAAAAAATGCTTTTCCTGTATGCTGACAGAGACGTTTGTTTCCAGCAGTCCCTAGAAGCTCTGTTTAATCCAAAATAGATAACATTATTTGTCATACAAAGCTACAATTATAAAAATCCTGTGACAGGCTTTAACAAAAACACTTTGGGTCTCAGGACTGTGTGCCTATCTACTAAGAATGATTTGGAATCTTTCAACAAAACAGTTTTATATTGAAATATAACTTCTATTTCAAGTGTTCCACCCTTCTAGAGAAACATTCCGTGATGACCTCTCTATCTGTATTAAGCTCACATGAAATTGTGGCAAAAATAAGTGTGTTTGCGTGTGTATGCATGTAAGAACAAGAGAGGGAGGGAGGGAGGGGAGGCAGGGAGGAAGGAAGCTTGCCAGTGCTGTAGAGTTGGGTCTGTTCCCCAGGATGAAGAGTGCTGAGACTCAAGACTGTTCTGAATGCTGAAATCCATGGATATATACTTGGATTTCCTGTCTACCAGGACCTCCTGGCATTTCCACAAAAAAAATTGAAAGGATCCAAACTGCTCAAACATCAGATTTTCATACAAAGTGCAATTCTCTTTTTTTTCAATCAGTCCCATCCCTTGGAATCTATTGTTATCCTGAGATTTTCAGAAACAGACATTTTCTTTTCAAAGGCAGCACTTATTTCCCCCTATTACATTCATCACAGTATTTTGTAATTCTGTCTACAGGTCTAATTAATTTACAAGTTAATGAAGAATTGGTTTGTCTAGTTTTGATCTCATGAACATCCCCTATGATATTTTTGAAGAAAAGACACAGCATTTGCTGCCATCATATTGACAGGTGCAGAAACTGATTTTAGTATTTTGTGTCATTTCTACCCTTCTTTTTTCATATACCTCAGAACTTCTACCCCAAACCTAGTCACAGAACAGTGTTAGATCTCATTTATGAATGTTAGCTATTATTTGTAAGAAGAACACAAACTTCTCCTGGCAACCTTCCTGTTTTCCTATTAGAGGTACATTTCAATGGACATTTTAATTATTACATGCTACAGGGACCAGAGTGACAAATTATTTTTTGGATTGCTTTTGCTCTGTGGCTGGCTAAATAAGAATTAAGGGAAAACTGGCAAGGTATGTGAGTTCATGGCCATTTGGTTAGAGGGCTCTACATGGAGCAACAGTGCAGCTGGCAGCAGAACTGATATGATTCAATGAGTCTCTGTTGCCAAGAGCTCAGCACCAGAGATGGCAAAAGCCTGCCCCAGACATATGATACCTTTGGAGTAGGAAGTACCCTGAGAGGAAAGGGTGGGAGGAGGGCAAGCAGCTGCTGAGAGTCAAGAAATAATGGATCAAGAAGCATTTATAGCTCATGACACTACTTGTCTGGGGTGTTCAAATGTTGATGGAGGTGGGTCTATTGCAACCTTAATTTGCCTTTGCTAACAGCCATGCAAAAGATTTCTCTAAGTGGAACACAAAGCAACTTGAAGATGCAGTTGTACTGCTGTGGAAACCTGAGGTGATTTTTCAGACACCTAAGCACTACTTTACAAATACATTTACTCTGCAAGCTGTATAGACTCTTTAACCCCCTGAATGCCCCCAATGTGCATACTTAGGAATACTGAAGGAATTTCCACAGTGTTTTTTTGAAGTTGCACAAGGACAAAAGCTGGTATTTATGACCCTACAGGGTGTAAGGCACCTCCCTCTTTCCAAGGGTATTGTCACATGATGAGAGGCCTCCATGAGCTGGGGCTCAGCAGGTTTCACCTGGCTCATTCATGTGCATGTTTGGTATTGCTTTGTGCAGGTTTTTAACACCTGTGTTACAGTACTGCTGTTCAGCTCTGACCTGTCAGGGCAGTTCTGTGTGGAAAGATTAATGGCATGTTCCCTCCATATCATGTTGGGATTCTGTCATATCAGCATTATTCTATAGCTATCAGTAAACCTTTGCCCTCAGCCACCACAGATTTTGGCAGTATGTCTTCATTGTCTCAACAGTGGTGACTGCTCTCTCATCTCTACAAACACACAAATGCAAGCTAAAGTTGAATTTTGCCTTTCTAGAGAGGAGCTAACGAAGGAAGATTTCACCTTCACTGATGCTCTGCTTGCTGACCTCACTCCTGAAAGTGAGAGTGCTAAAAATGAAGACACAAGAAGGTGAGCTTCTGGATGCTGTGTATATTATAAGCAGCACAAAACTTGGCTAACTGGACTTCAGTAGCCGAATCAGCCAAGTTTTGGAACTCTAAGCCCTCATGTAATTTGATAGGAACATACCATCCTCTAAGTTCCAACCTTTTCAAGTGCAACCGTCCCTAATCCCCGTGTGAACAGCAAACCAGGGTGCTGCCAGTGGACACAAATTCTGGATACCAACCCCCTCCACACCAGTTGGGTGCACTCAGTGTCTGCATCTGCAGTGCTGCCAGGACTTCCCAGATGCAGATCTTCTGTCTGTGCTTCCCTTGGTTTTCCAGGCTCAAAGGTACATGTGGCTGAGCTTACCAGAGCACAGTCTGCAGTTCTCCCAATGCCTTATGCATGAACCTTTCATGGCAGGGGTGAGCAAGTCACATCTTTAATCCGTGATTAAATCTGGCAAAGTGACAGAGAAGAAAGAAAACTAAACTTAACAGGAATTTGCTGACTGCTAAAACTCATATATATCTATTTATACATGTAATATTAAAATTCTAAAAATTCTTTTGATATAAAGCACCAAAAAATTACTGAAATTCCCCTAGTGTGGCTTTTGCTCTTTAAGTCAGGACCTCAGAGCTTAGAGGGTGAATCCTTTCTGTTCATGCTCTGCAGCCACATCTGAAAGGCGTAATATTTACTCAAGTATTTTCTGTGCACAGTCGGGGACTACATGTTCTGGCCATTAATGAGCACTATTTTCCTATTTCTACAGTTTTAAATAAGGAAAATAGAACAGGTGCAACCCAGATTTTGAGAGCAAAAGCTGGATATTGCTGTGACATTAACATATGAAAGTATCCAAATTTTCTTGCTGAAATGATCCATTGAAAAAAAGCTATTAAAACAAATGCAATGTTTTATTTATTTCCAAGTAAGACAATTAAAAAGAACAATGAGGTAATGGCAAAGAAAAGACAGGTGTAGGCATTGAATGAAAAAATGGCATGGAAAAAATCTACCATTGTTCTTTCAGACATCCAAGGTGTGTGAATCTTGGATGTCTGAAAGGTTCAATTTCCTCCTTCGTCTGGAAATATTTGAACACTTTTCTCTTCATAGACAAAAAAATACTCATTCACTTATTCAGGGAGAATAAACTCGGGGGTGTTTTAGAAGGAGTTTCTGTATGACTTCAAATAACAGGGTCAGTGAATGTTTCAGGATCCATACAGATAGGAAAGCCTCAGCTCTCAGCTAGAGAGTCACATCACTCATTTCAGAGCATTCACTGCTTGTGGAGCTTGAGATCTAAGTGCAAATCCACTTAAACAGACAATAGAGCCAAAGGTTTTACTCCTGTATAAGGAGTGAAAATCAATCAAATGCCATTTATTTTCCTTGTTGCAAATATGTGAATCATTAAAAATATCAGAACTCTCTTTTTGTGTTCAGATACAGTTTCTTCATTTTTCAAAAATTTATTTAAGCTTTTAACTGTAGGTCTACTTGTGTGGGTAATGGAGGAATTTTCCCTTATGAATTTTTTCTGTCAATTATTCAGAAATGAAGACATAATGAGCTCTTATGCCAAACTGGATGTTGGCTAGTTGTGCAATCATTTCCTTAAGTACAGGTGATTTCTGGGAACACCAAGCCTCTATCATTTCAAACCAGCTACTAGGCTTCTCCTGGAATAAAACAAAGTCAGCTATCTTAAGTACTATTCACCTGTCAACATCCACAATACTTTTGTTTGCAAAAGAAAAAGCAACATTTCCTTTATAACATCATAAAGGACCCAATAAATGGCAATGACGACAGCAGGGCTGCCAGAAAGTCCCAAGCAAGTGAAATGTCACAGTTTATGGGTTCTGGGTGATGATTACGAGGGTGGATATTCTCAGGCATGTGTGCTAGTAGATGCCTGCAGCCTGGGCACTTTTGCTCATTCATTGACTGAACACAGCCAGAGTCATTAACTTTATATTTACATACACACGCACACACACACACACACACACACACACACACACACTCACATACATGTGCATACACCTACCCTGCATAGCCAGGCTTCTAAAAACTCTGGAGCTGTAAACATTACTAATTTATTTGTTCTGGCAGCTATGGGCACTATTTCCTTCTAAGTATTTCATAACATCTCCTAAAAGCCTGCTCCTGGCCTTTCTCATCAATGGGAATTGTTCTGCAGGCACACCCACACACGCACGCTCACGCCCGCATACGCAAACACACGCAGAGTAAACTGAAAATAGCAAATATGCCATTCAAGAAGGCTGTCATGGAAATAAAGTTCCAGGGCACCGGGCAAGTATCATAAAACAACAGAAGGTTGTGCTTTTACGTCGGCTGCCTTGTCCCAGCTTCTTTGCTTGCTAAAGAAAACAAACACACAGAAAAAGAATAAGCCAAAGGTGAAATGGCTTGTGAAATATTTGTCAATTCAACTCTTTCATTAGAGAAAATAGTTAAAATAATTACTTTTAAATGTGGAAATACTTTTCTTGGGAAAAAAAGAAAAGAAAGTAGCAGGCACCTGGCCAGCTTTGATATATTTCAGCAGAGGACTTAGATCAAACATTAAACCTGCAAGTGTCTTGTTTCACCTAAGGTGGTAATGCATATTCAGCATGGATTAGGAACCACAGATTTAAAGGTATTTGTGTGCTTAACTCTTGTGTAGTCAGGAACTCATATACTTTGAAAAAATATTTAAAATTGAAATGAAAAGTCTAATAATAACTAAAAACACCCTGACAGGCATCTCTCTGCCAATTTTAGCATAATTTCTGAAATCACTGCAGGGCAATTGGTTCTCCTGTCAATAGGAGCTGGATAGTGTATTTGAATGAAGAGGAGTCAATAAGTACCCACTGCACGCACAAGATCTAAAGAGAAGATACGCATGAGGGCTCCTCCCGGGAGGAAGGAGGGTGTTCTGACCAAGGGTCTCATTGCTTCACCATGAGAAGAGAAAGAGACTTAAAAAGGCCAGAGTTGGGGTCTGCAGCCTCCTGCCTAACATCAGGTCAGCATTGCCCTCTGACCGCAGCTTCTGCATAAACTCAAGCATTTAGTGTTTTTCTTACATGGGTGTCTTCTCAAAACTACCTAAGAGCCTTGTACAGTTGGCCAAGCTGAGAGGGAGAGGGATAGAAAGAGAGAGACAGAAAGAATGTCTCCTTTAGTAGGCAACTCATCCTGTCTTCATTTAGTGTTCAGAGAGACCCCTCTGATGAGGCTGTGGATAGCCTACATGAAAAATTCCTGGTATTTTATTACCTTGAAATCCTCTTTCTTTTTTTAGCTGGTTGATGTATTTAAAAAAAAAAGACAGTCGTGCAGAAGAAAGCTGTACTGTGTATTGGTCTTTGTTAATAATGTTGTAGGTTTATACTTGAGCATTAATAATTGCTGTTGTTTATTGATTATTTGCAAAATGGAGAAGACACCCCTTTCCTGTCTCACAAGTGTGCAGTGGCACCTAATGAATTCTTGTGTTGCATTTTCAGCTGCAGGTTAAAATGCCATGCATACTGTACCAACATAGCAGTTTCAAACACTTTGCTGGAATTCTGAAGGCTCTTATGGACCATTGTTCTAAAAGAATCCTAGGACTGTGATGGTAAATGAGCAGACCCAGGAGGTATAGATGTAGATGGAAGAAAATTATCAGCCTTTCTCTTTTTGCCAAAAAGCAATGATTCTATTTTTCTCTTTCACAAATCCAGATGCTATTGCTTCTATCTTTCTTTAATGGGTCTCAGTGGATATCAGTATTGTAGGTTCCATTTTCTCCTAGCAGGCTCTATTTTCTCTGGTTACCATTCTAACGGCCTATGGATGGGTGGAAGGAAACCTAATTTCTTACCCTGTCTAACATCTAGTCTGTGCCTCACCATGGATTCACACCATACACCTACTCTCTTTTTCACTTTATGATGTTAGGTAACTAGTTGAGTCTACTCTAAACATTAGCTCAAGGGACCAGAAAGAACAGTGATTATTTCTAAATAGGACTGAGGAATTTGGCAGACATTAAGAACATCTGTAGTTATGCTTCTGTCCCCTGCTTGATACTCAAATTTATGCTGCCTGTGATTGCCTGGAGGAACAGGAAAGCTTCCATGGCACACACCCAGTTTATATCTGGTCAGATAAGTTTCGGTGCTTTCACTATTTTGGCCATGGCCAGAAACATGAAGACTGATGGGCAATTTCTGTAATTGCAGGTTTCTGTGGAACTATTAGCCAGTGAGTAGAATTCCTGCTGTTACAAATATAACAGGGGGAAGAAGTGTGCTGTCCAAATGAATTAAACACAGCTCTGGTTTAATTAACAAAGTGGAGTGCACTGCAACTATCCAAGACTTTCTCCTGAATATGCACTGTAAGTTGCACGATGTAAAGTAGAAGAAGGCCCCTTCACTTGAGCAAATGAATATGCAGGCCCCAGCTGGAAAGAGCAGAAGCACGGCACCCCTGCCAGACTACTCAGAGACCATATTTTACTCATCCTCACTTCCAGCCCACAAGAACAACAACAAAGATGCCTTACTGCCAGTGGGCATGCTTAGTCCTAAAGCCTTGACTGCAGAGGCACGGAGGCTCTATAGGGAGTCCCTTTGGTAGGGATCCCCTCAGAGACTGCATAGACATTAGTGGCACAGGGATTAGGAAAAAGTCTAGCCTTGGCATGGAAAAAAATATTATTAAATGTTATATAAGAACCTGTGCACCCTTACATTTGTCTACAGCCTGCACAGCTGTACCTTGAAAGAAAGACTTTGCCCACCACTGACTTCTGCATTGTGCCTAACTGAAGCTTTCAATTTTGTCCTTCATCAGGAATAAAATAATATCAGAGTCCAGGTTTCAAATGTTTATATCAGATCTTCCGTAAGACTTGAATTGAGTGAAGGAGAGTTGTGGTTGAATATGTTCTCCTCTAGTAATTCACTCTGATATGCTCTGATTTTATAACATGGACAGTGTTTTGTACTGCACTCTAGCAGGCAGTACATTATTCAAGGATTGTAAGCATGCACTTTGATTTCCTTTTTCATCAATCAACTTGCCTTGCTATCATTCTAAAATCTGAATAGCAAAATGTGTAAGATACATAAAAAGCAGGAAAAATGAGACTATTCATTGATAGAATGATAGGGAGCTGAGATACAAGCAAAAGGGTCTGATGAAATGAACCTTTAGTCATGTGAGCAATTCAGATCAAAACAAAATCAGACTTCCCTTCTTTAGTTCACTACTTCATGGAGAGCAATTAATGAGGCACAGTATGCAAACATTCCTGAGTATCATTCATCACCTGACTAATCTGCCTGCCAACCTGCACAGCCATACCTTTCCACTAGAAATTTCCTCTCTCTCTTCCTACCATCCTTCTCTCCCCTGACTAGATCCCTGGTTTAGGGGAGTGAATATTGTGGAAGAAAGATAAGAAATTAGTAAGATAAGGAAATGAAGGAATACTTTCCTTAACAGTGCGGATGTATTAATTTACATAATCCATCAAGGTATGAGTGATGACTTTTCACAGATGACTTTTTTGACACCATCACCACAGAGGTTAATCCTAATATTTACATAAGAAGAAATTATAAGAAGAAGTCCTGTTTTCTATTTTAGGATTTCCTGATCCATCCTTGAACTCCTTTTCCAGATATATACAAGGAAAGAAAACTTTTTATATTACTGCTGGATCAGGAAAGAATACCATCAGCAGCATTATAAACAATCTGTGGACACTGGGTGTGGCTTTTTCTGAAGTATAAGATAGTTGTTGCTGCCTCTTAAAAAATGATTTCTTTTAATCTGACAACTTTTTAAAATCTCTCTGATTTCTCTGTGGTATAGTATCTTCCCCATTTGTTTTCCTCACCTTATCCCCAACCAGGTTTTCTGAGGGAATAAATGAGAAATGGTTAATATTCAACTACAAATTCAGAAATACTCTCACACTTGAAGCACGTAGTGTATGGTAAGGGATCGGAAAGGAATCAGAGGAGGCTCAGATGCACAAATGGTTATGTCAGTATGCTCCCACACCTCAGAGAAGCATCTAGTTATGTAGAATATCCCTTTATAGACATGCTTACTTCCATTCCATAGACATCTGATAGCATCCTACATTTCAGCATAGGAAATAATTGAGTGTTACAAATAATAGGAAAAAGAGAAGGATTATGAGCAGATTATTTCTAAGCACATGACTTAATGCAGCTAAACTATAGGAATCCAAATCAAGCAGGGCTCAATTTCTTGTTCACTAATTAAGAACAGGAATACCCACTGCCATTGGAAGCTAGTGGCTTCCCCCAGAGCTGTGGTACAACATCATAAGAAGGGTGCTCAGGGAAGAGCAGTTAGAAGGCACCTTCATGAGCTATACTGAGAATGTGCTTCCTTTTGCTAGTCTGAAGATTCTTCTCACCTACATATGAATGGGACTTGATGATCGATTAAGAATTAAACAAGTCTGATTGTAAATATGTTTGTCAGGCATTTCAGGACATTTTGGTGCCTCATAGTCTGCAAAATATTAGCAATTATTAATCTTGAAATATTGGAGTATCTTGTTTCCAAAGTAATGTATCAAAAGAGCAAACTTAAACAAAATCTCCTGTTGATCATCACACAATAAGTGTAAAAAGCTATATTAATCTTGAATATTTGTGCTTAATGGTTGAAGTAGATAAAACTCTTAATTTATGCTCCTGTTAATCCCTCAGGTGTGAGGAAAAAGTTTGATGTGATCATGCAGCTGAACCTCAGGCAAACATCTTGTGATAATTCTTTGATGCTAATCCAACTGGAAGATATGAAGTAGTAAAGAGGAAATGCCAGACATCAAATTGAGAAGTTTTAATTTCATGTTATGTTAATTATAATTCTATGTCAAAGATTTGCTTCTTCTTAGAAATGTCTCTTCTAAACAGAGGAAACAGAGTTGAATTAAACTAGAGCCCTTTCTTACACTTTCGTGAAATAAAAAAATCCAGTTCATTTTTTTCTACTTTTTTCAGTTTCAAAAGTATCATTTAAAGAGAGAAATTTTAAGAAGCACAGAGGTCCAATGGGATAAGTTTACTGTCTCCAGTTACTTAGATTACTTCTTTTCAATCTTTTCAATACTAGAGGACTTTTGGGAGACATCTTCTTGGATTCGGTACTGCCAAATAGTACTATAAAAAGACCATCTACATATAGAAAAGAAGGAAGGTTTGCCATCAAACTTGGCCTTTTTGAGCACAGTAGAAGTCATCCAGCTTCTGTGCAGCATCTTAGGTTCAGGGGAGGCAACCTACCAGTCATGTCCTTATTACTGACCTATAGATGCTTCCAGGTTCCCAGGTCCAGATACCAACCTTTATATCGGTGTGGGTCAGATGCTAAAAAGAATCCCTATACTCAGATTCTTCAGAAGAGGAAGTGAACATAGAAAATAGATCAGGGATCCTGTAGGTATTGCAATCATATACAGTGTTACAACTCAGCTATAAGGGCAGGACACCGACATAAAAAATCATAGCTTGTTTCCCCTCATCCTCCAAAGAGTGAGGAAAAAGTTCTGCACGGACACTGTGGCTTGAAACAGTTGTGCAGTTGAAGAGGCCTCCCTGTTTGCCTCAGTTCCAGCATCTTGGTTCAGACAGCAGTGTGATTTTGGTGCACACAAGTTAAATTCCCCTTGGAGGAAACTAAAATGAAATTATCATTTCACAAGTGTTCCAGTGCTCCATGGAGACAGTAGGTTTTGAGCCAGGGTGTGGGCCACATTGCCACTAGGTGTTATATAAAATATCTGTGCTGTGAGGAGGCTCTTGACTCTTCCACAGATCCCATAAAGCATCTCTTCTGACATTCAAATGAACAAGTGTCATCTCTGTCTTTCTATTTATCAACAACTGTTATGCCTCAGCTATTTTTGCAAAGCCATTTCATCTTCTACAGAGGCATCCCTGGGTTTGCTCCCTTTCCTTTTGGCTACCAGTCCAACCTTGCCACGGTTTCCTTTTCCAGCTTGCAATCTTTGCTAGTGTGTTAAAGTATCAGACACCTGCCCATTCTCCTGGAAGATGAAATGACTTGATGAAATGACATCTTTTGTCAAACTGTGAGATGAAGAGAGTGAAAACTTGGACAGTTGAGTAACATAGTGGCAGTACCAACAGGTTGCTAGCAGTGTTGCTTGAAATTTGAGAAGAGAAAGATAGCTTTTCTGAAGAAAATAATCACACAGTGAGGACAGGGGAAGTTCTGTGTCCATTACAGACAGCTTTAAAAGTTCTGTGGCTGGGAGTCCACCACAAAGTTGGTTGCTTGTTTGAACCTCCATAGCCCTGTGTCACAGTGCCAGCAGGCCAATACTGACCTACAGAGCCCACAACAAAACCTTGCAGAAGGTATGGAAGGACATTCAGAGGAGCTTCTGCTTTGGCCACTCCCACCATAACTTGCAACAGTCACCGTCTATCCGGGTTAATTGGAGCATGGGTACAGTTTCATACATCTCCATGCTGAGAAGAGAAGGGGTGAACCTCTAGTAACTGTATTACAGGTGTATATTTGTAGCTGTGGTTTACCAAAGTGGTGATCTGACCAGTATTTTTGAAGGTCTGAAATCTGCCAGAGTATTTTTTCATGCAGCAACTGTCTCTACATCCAAAGCTTTTCATCCAATGCCACTCAGCAAGAGCCTCCAGTTCAGTCCAGACATCCAGGAAAGCTGTGAATAGAGCACTCTGTGGTGATTCATCCTTCTTACCTTACTGTAAACTGACACTCCTGCATGGTCCCTTCCTGCAGGCACTGGATTATCACCTGAAGATGTAGTGATGGTACCTTTCACAATAACACTTCTGCTCCCACTTTTGCCCTCAGTCATGAGGCTGAAAAGTACATGCTGAAAGGCTTCCCTGTATTTGCAACACAAAGATGTTAGTGGGGTAGCAGCTGGCTACCACTCCTCTCCATCTCTCCTCCACATTCCCTTAAAAGGGCCAGGATCTCAGGAGCAGGAGAAGTGACAACAATGGCAGCTCCTTCACCTTTCTTCAGAGCTTCAAGCCCAGGTTCCTGGGAAGAGGAGAAAGGCACTTACAGAGGAACCTATACCCAACAGTGTCAGGTAGACAGCCTGGTGGAGAGAAAAAACTCTGGACAGCACAGTGACTTCTTCCCTCTTTCCAACAGACAGTTACAGGCACTGTATTGCCATTTTTGATTGGGCATGTTTACCAGGTTTTGCCAACACTGACCCCACTGAGCTGTGTTACAACTGACAAGTGGTAGGGACTGTTCCCCAGCTTTCACTCCTAGATGGAGTTTTTCCCACTCCCTGCATGTCTTCCTGGTCTCTCTTTCTCTCTCCTTGCTCCTAAGTAGCTCTTTCTTGGCCATGTGGATTTTCCCACCGATTTCCCTACCACACTGATCTCCTTAGAAGTGATGAGGCCTGTCAGTTCCAAAGATGAAGTCACCTATGCTAACCCATTTCTGCTTAGATACAGGTATTTCACCTTGAGCTAAAGTTCGAGTCATCCTAGCATGTGCCATCTTTTTTTTTCCCATAGGATAAGAGCAAGGTGCCTGAGAAGGGACTGTGGGTTGTAGGTGTTGGTGGCCCATCATGGCATGGGAAGGGTATAGTGGTTCCTTGAATAACTGTGTCATTGTGGAAAG
The DNA here is from genome assembly GCA_013400955.1 of Drymodes brunneopygia. NCBI lineage: Eukaryota > Metazoa > Chordata > Aves > Passeriformes > Petroicidae > Drymodes > Drymodes brunneopygia. Next base: position 295,591 of record VZTZ01009922.1, on the reverse strand, counting down.
CTTGGCCCCTAAGTGTTCATGAATAGGAGGACCAGCACACAAAGCTGGAGCTCCAGCTCTAACTCCCTCTGGGACAAGGAACTGGGGCAATTTGTGAGGCTGGAAGGGCTCCGTTTCTGTGAATCAAACATTTGAGGCAAAAGCCAAGGCACCAGGCAAGGCAAATCCAAGAAAAGATTGGAGACTTTTTTTCCTAAAACTTGAAAATAATTAAGGAGAACTAAGGGTTTTGTCTGACATGGGAGGAGAATCTTCCTGTTGAGGGGTCCCTTCCCACAGCTCAGGACCAGCTAAATCTAGTACTGCAACCTTTATTGATTGTTCCATCCCCAAGCATCTTCAGCTAACAGAACCTTCAACAAGCCTCTCTCCCACCACTGTGTTGCTGCCAGCTCCCTGCAGTTCCACATGCAAGCAAACCACCCTCAAGGCCCTCTTCTCCTGTCAGATCTTTGTTAAGCAGCAAAAAACACACCCACACACCATCCCTTTCAGCTGAATCCCATGTATATTCTGGCTGCTACATCCCCCAGAGCATCTACTCCAGGAAAGACCTGTGAGGGCAGGAGACTCATCTCAGGAGAGTGAGGGTGGTTTCCTGAGACTTATTGAGTCAAAGCACATGCTGATACACAGAAAAAGTCATAGGAGGCAGAAAGCTAGAGAAGACTTAACTAGAGTAACCATCTTTGCTGAAAAGGAATAGTGTATTGAGTGACACTGCTGAGAAATTGAAGCTCAACACTGCTGCTACAAAAATCCACTGTAGCCTCTTCCAGAGGAAGAGGATGACTAAGCAGATCTAAAAGACACTTTAGGATTTTTTTTTTCTTTTTTAAACTTCATGGTTTCCATTATGAAGTTTAATTTCTGGAAAAGATGGGGACATGTAAGCATCTTGTTTCAGATGTGCTCCATCCATGAAGGAACAGATAACATCCCTTGCATGCATGTCACCACAGGTGTTTCATGCGCAGAGTGTAACAGATTGTGAGCAGTTTTTCTGAAGAAATTGTTCCTCAGCGTTTCAGTCCAAAATGTGTTCTCCCACAATCCTGCAGGATGCAACACGCACCCATAATTTGGAGGGCACTGTCATCAAGGCTGCTTTTTGTGGCCCTCCACGTTGCAGCATGCTGCTGAAATGCAGGACTTGCACACAGGGCAAGAAGCTCATTGCAGTAAGGGAGCATTCCCATACTTGACAGTGTAGTCCTTAGCACAGACTCACGATCCAGTCATGCATGGATGAGCAGCATTGCTACCTGGCCTGAATGTCCTGAATGATTCTTGTTCAGCTTGAAAAGATGGTGCCTGCACCCCACTGGCTGCATGGCCAGAACTGCAGAAGGCATGAATATCCTCATTCCTTTTGGCAAATTCTGTGAAGGCATCTTGACCTGCCTTTGGCCTGAACAAGTGTTGGCAGCCCTTGCAGTTTTGGGGATCACAGCTTCCATGCACTGGGGAGCAGGGGGAAGAAGAAGGGCCCTGTCCCTCTCTCCCACAACACACACAGTAATGCAGCCCCTGAATGGAAAAGGTCTCAACTATTTTGCTGATGTCAGTAATTTGCTCTGGATGTAGGAAGCAGCTGTGCAGAACAGTCACTGCACCCTGCCTGTGGTGGACTTGCCCATCCCACTGTGATTAGCCACAGACCAGGCTTTGAAGCTTGTAAAGTTCCATAGGGTTAAAATTGCTATTCTGAATACAGATATCAGCTTGCAAAATTACAGGTCAGGATGGGAAGACGCTGAAGTCAGCTCACAGGAGAGATTCTTGGTGGTGTCCAACTGCAGTGGAAAATGTCATACCTGCTATTGGTCATCCCAATGTGATGCAGTCCCCCCAACATCAACCAAGCCTGGGCAAAGTCATCTGACAGAAATCCAGGCATGCTAGTGTCAGTTTATTGTTGCTGTCCTGCTGGGGTACCTGCTGAAGCCACAGGATTCACTCTGTGACTGCAGCACAGAGCAGCAAACACTGTGCAGGCTATGAGGAGCAAAGTGGATGGAGGTGCAGGTGGTTTCTTGCACAGCATGAGCAGGATCAGAAATGATAGTTTCATGTGTTTGATGTTAGACAGATAATACTAGGAGGAAACTGCTGTGAGTAGTGGCATTTATCTGCATGAGGCAGAGTGGTACTTCCTAGAGGAACCCAAGATCCAGGAAGAAAAGGTCTGAAGCACAGATTTCCTTTGGAAAACTTTGAATCACACAGGCAGTGGAAGTATTCAACTAAAGAAATCATATCTCAAGTGATATGACTCCAAAGTGCCTGTGAAGGATATAACACAAGAGTGTCATCAATGTCTGCTTTTGCCTACCAATCCTGTTGTGTTACTGCAATTAATTTGCTAATGCAGCCACAGCATGATTCTATTCCATTAGCATCAGAGAGGATCTAGTTAAGTTTTCAGGTATGCTTGTGTGAGACAAATTGGCTAGCAGAAATTTATATTGGGAGAGTAGAAAGTTTCTAATCTTGCAGTGAGATCCTTTAACAGCTTTCCTGTGTGGCAGTGAAACAAAAATTATTGCTAGCTGGAGTTGAATAGGTGAAGAGGAACAAAAGCTGTGACTGACTGTAATATCAAGAGACTGAATTATACAGCTCAGGCAGATTCCTTCATGTCCACTGTGCCATGTACAGCTGAGAAAATCCCAAAGTCCTCTTTGGAGTCTTCCATCCTGGGCCATAGCAATGGAGGTACTTAAGGGAAGTAAGAATTCCCAGCATCTTTTGGCTGCCTGGGAAGACCAGGTCCAGCTCATAGCATAACGAGCAGGAGGTGAAGGTAGCCTCTGGAAGATGTTTGTGTGCTCTGAGGTTGAGGTGATGCACAGGTGTCACAAAGTGTCACTGCAGCTCTGTTCCCTCTGCTAGCTCATGGTGTTGATAGAACAGGAAGGGGAGAACAAAGCAGAAGCAGAAAGCTCTGCTGTGTATCTGTAATAACCAGGATGCCTTAGTAGTTGGCAGAAGCACAGTTTCAGAAGTGGAGTTTGATTAGTGGTTTGTGAAAGCAATTATATGATATAGTTTATTTTTAGTTTCCCTTGCCAGTGGGAAAATCTTCCACTGCTTCTAAGAGGTTTTAGTGTAAAACCAGCATAACTGTGTGTATTGCAAAGAAAAATAAAGAGTAAACATCCTCATATCTGTGTTTATTAGTTACCTTTTCCAAAATGTAATAGCAAGTTAAATGTATATAGATTATGAGTATCTTTACTGTGCATATTTTTAAAACAAATAGTTCTCCATCTTCATTTATCTGTATTTCCTGAGGGTTGACAGAAGGAAAGATATCCATATTAGGGTAGATTTTCTTAACGTAGCAAGACCAGCTATAAGACTGCTGCCTTGCTTTGTAGATTTTAAAGACAATGTTTAGTTTTCTCTTAGCCACAGTATTTTAGATCATAGGACCTCTACCTGGTTTGTTTCAACACAGCTTCTCACAAGCAGCACCTTAGCTATCTTCACTAATGAATACACTTGGCATCTGTCTAGGTTCATTGAGTTAGAGACAGAGAAAGATCATTGTATCATCTAATTCAATGTTTGTATCTATATGTATGTGTGACAGAGTTATATTTCTATATATCTATAGTTATGTGACAAATCTTTGAGTTATATTTCATTCTGTTTCTGTTTCTTTTTTTTTTGCCAGTCCATGCACTACAGAACCAGCTCTGTTCACATGCTCATTATTAACACCTTTGCAGTTTGAGCCTTTGGGTCTAATCTTGCAAAACCTTCCTACACAGATCTTACTCAGAGCTATCTTATTTTTAAGAATGCGAATATTTTCATTGGCAGATTGGTCCAAAGATTTAAAATTAGTTCTTTAAGATGGATTCCTGTTAATTAGAGAGCAAAGAGCTCCATCTAGCTGTTTTGGGCTCAAAGATGGAGGCTGACATGAATTTATGCCAAAAGAACATAGAAATATTAACAGAAGGACAGAACATACCTAGTTCTGACACCTCATAACTCTATTTTGGAAAAAATTCACCTCTCTCCAGGCTCTTTGTCAGCATTGTATTAATAGTAAAATAATACCAAGACTAATAAACAAAGCTACTTTCAGAAGATATTTCGAGGCAAGGGGAATCTTTCCAACCACAAATCCACATAATTTGCTTTCATTTTAAGACATAATTATCCCCATAAGAAAATGTTCAATAAATTGAAGCAAAACAGTTCACAGCTCATTTTGTTTGCTATCTTTTTTGCATCACCTACTCTGCACTAATAAATAAACATCAACCACACAGTGAATAGTTTTCAAATGATTCAGCTGAAGTTATTAATTATTCATTATTATTTCTATTGCAGCAGTGCCTGAAGATCCCATTGGGGAATTGAAACAAACAAATAAGGTCAGAGCTGGTCTGTTTGTGTGGAGCCATGGCTGGAGCTCATGCACACAAGCCCAGTCTAACTTTAAACTCGCAGGAGTGATGTTACTGTGTAGCTATGGCAGCACAGCTCTCAGCCTGGGTTATGCAAACCATGGGAGAAGCTGAATAAATAACTGGAAGTGCAGCCTGCTCTGAACCCCGTGCTGCCTCAGCTATTTGTCGGGCCGTATCCAAGGCAGCTGCTTCAAAGCATGCCCAGATACATCTACACAGGCAGCTCTGACTGCAGCTACTCTGACAGATTATCACATTCACTGGTCACCTGCTGAAGTGACTAAAGCTGTTATGGGTCTCCTCTGTTGTGTACCTGCTTTTTTTTCTGCTGGTGGTCACCAACAGTGTCACAGAAGAAACTCTGCAGGAAACCACAGGCTTTGTACTTTGGCATCTTAAAGTCCCTTCACTGCCATCAGCTGCTGAAGTGTAAACGAGCAGCCAACCTGTGGGCCCATGCTCTGTTCTCATCCTCTTTGGGGAAATGATTTTATGCAGCAAGTAGGGGTGGTAGCATCCAAAGCTAGCCCGGTAGCCCACCCCTGAGCTCCTCTGACAGAGACTTTCAGTGACAGGGGAATGAAGGGGTAAAAACAGGAAAGACTGGCCTTTAACAAAACCAGCCTTTGAAGGCAAAGCATTTATTGTAGTCAACAAAGAGTGTTATTCTCAGAACTTGTAAGAAAACATTTGTGTAATTATTTTTAAAATATCATTGAATAAACTCTACTTTGAGCTCCATCTGGACTATCGGAAGTAATCCATCTCTACACCTTGCCAATAGCTGTTGATCAACCTCAAAGAAAATAAATGTGCAGTTATCATTGTCAAAGTGTTCCAGAGCATTAAGCATGGCAGTCAGTTTTTTCCCCCAAGTATTTATACACAAACACACACACACACACAAACCACTGCCATCAATGTAGCTGTTGTCAATAGTGAAAAAACAGAGTACTTGTAAATGTATTGAGACATAAGAAAATACAGCCAGTACAAGGGGAAGCTACACTCAAAGGAGGCAATTCTGCCCCTCTACTCCACTCTCATGAGACAGTACCTGAAGCACTGCATGCAGCTCTGCAGTCCCCAGCACAGGTGGGACATTGACCTGGGGGAATGAGTCCAGAGGAGGCCCACCAAAGTGATTAGATAGATGGAGTGTCTCTCCTATAAAGAAACATTAGCACAATTGGGCNTTAAGCATGGCAGTCAGTTTTTTCCCCCAAGTATTTATACACAAACACACACACACACACAAACCACTGCCATCAATGTAGCTGTTGTCAATAGTGAAAAAACAGAGTACTTGTAAATGTATTGAGACATAAGAAAATACAGCCAGTACAAGGGGAAGCTACACTCAAAGGAGGCAATTCTGCCCCTCTACTCCACTCTCATGAGACAGTACCTGAAGCACTGCATGCAGCTCTGCAGTCCCCAGCACAGGTGGGACATTGACCTGGGGGAATGAGTCCAGAGGAGGCCCACCAAAGTGATTAGATAGATGGAGTGTCTCTCCTATAAAGAAACATTAGCACAATTGGGCTTTTTCAGCCTGGAAAAGAGAAGACTCTGGGGTGACCTTATAGCAGCCTTCCAGTACCTAAAGAAGGTCTACAGGAAAACTGAAGAGGAACTATTTACAGACATGTAGTGACAGGACAAGGGGGAATGGCTTCAGACTGAAAGAGTGGATGTTTAGATTAGATATTAGGAAGAAAATCTTTACTGTGAGGGTGAGACACAACAGCAGGTTGCCCAGAGAAGTTGTGGATGCCCCATAGCTAAAAGTGTTCAGGACCAAGTTGAATGGGGCTCTGAGCAACTTGTCAGGGGGTTGGAACTAGCTGATCTTTAGGGTTCCTTCCCACCCAAACCATTCTGCCATTTTATGGAGTTTCTCACAACACAGGAAGACAGAGATGGTAAGGATTAGTCATCTGCTAACAAGAAACATTTTTATAGAAGAGTTTTATAAGCTTCAACACAGAAAGATTCATTTTAGATTTGTGAAGAAGCTGAGGGACACAGCTTGAAGATGAGAGTGAGAAGAGATAATGTCTGTCTTCTGCAACACAAAGAACCAAGAGAACCAACAGAACTCAGCCACAGAAACTTTATGGGAGGACTGAGACTGTTCTAGTGACTTGGTTATTTTGCCTCTGAAAAAATACCAGAAAGTTGATCAAATCTCCAGCTGGTGCTCAATGACTCCAGGTGTATTACAGAAAATTCAGTCTTCAATGCAGCCACTCTCTTTTCTAAAAAAAAAAGCAAATTAAACTTTGCTCCTCAAATAGGTTTTCAACAACACAACTATCTTATACTCCCTTTAGCATATAAATTATCTGCTTTTCCTTCTCACAAGTGGCAACCTTTTGATATTGAGAACTAAAATAAAAAAGAGATAATAAAGGGTTTTTTAAACCATTAAGGAAGATTTTAAGAACTTTTAAAGCCTTCTAATTAGTCACTCTGTAGGGAAATAGTATCTTCATTTACATCCTCTGTCCCAGCCATTTCTCCATCCAGTGGAAGTACAATGCAATCTGGTTTTGTGTAAAATGTCATAGACAAAGCTTTACACAAAGTTTTACATAAAAGAGCTTTCTGTTTCTTCTTGAAGCATCTAAAGGATTGAAAATGTAAACAGTGATCATATAAATATTACTGTCACTTCAGAAAAGGTTTGAAATTGCTGAGAAGCGTTTGGTAGTTTATATGTGAATTCTCCCTTGGTGGTATTCATGTGCTTCATGTGGGCCAGAAGAAACAGAATTTCAATCATAAAAGAAACATCCTGGCTTGTATGAGGTGGGTTTCCACAGCATCTGGATGCCATAGTGATAAATTATATCTACTTTGGTGCTTTCTAATATACATTCAGAGCAGCACCAGTGTTATTCTTGTTCCCATATATGTCCCGTTTGAAGTGTGAATGGTGACACTACAAAGAATGTTGCAACTGCTCCCCCTCCCTGTCCTCGAAACTGCAGCTGGGAGGAGGCTGCTCATCATACAAAACATGCCTGTACAATACTTACAAGTCTCTTTCCACGTGCAAGTTTTATGCAAGTGAAAAGTTATTAAATTCTTTCAAGTAAAGGGGCTGGCTTTCCTGAGCAAAACCAGAGTTATTTCTTATTTTCTGAAGTCATTTGCTCCTTGGCTGTGTTGCTGAAATGTTTTACTTGAAACTGTTTCTAGGTAGTGGGGTTTGCTCTGGTAAATGTTTTTTTTTTATTCTGACCAGTACACATGCAAAATAATTTCTTTCTGAATAGTAGTTTTGCTAATTTCCCCTGCCACACAACTTTTGCCATTGATTTCTATCTTGTCACCCAGTGTTTCCAGAACTTCTTTACAGATGGAAGGACCTATTTAAAAGAAACCATGGATATACTTTTAAATATCTTGTTAAATTCCCTTAAATTAATGTGAGTAAATCTATAAACTGTAGGTAAGCCTGTGAACTGAGGACTTACAGACTGGAACTAACTTGCATTTTTAGAGCTATTTCTGAACAAACTGTATTGACTTTCATTAGTGTTATGCAGTATCTGGCAGGGATTTCTACCTCTAGTCTGGATGAAATGCATCTTTGCGTGCATTTGCCTTTAAAAGCAGATAGCCAGCACTGAAGGGTGGAACTTTTTACAGTGTCTCTTGCAAAATTAGCAAAGTATGTTTATAAAATGGAGGATCAGAAATAACATGGAGAAAAATAGCAAATTTAAATCTTTAAATGAAGATGATCAGGGTCATGCTATATTCCATGACAATTCTAAATCTTGAGGATCTCTTGTTAAAAGTTTGGTTTTTTGGAATCCATTTTCATCTTCCATTACATTACTGGTTTTTTAAAAGGACACAAAGCTTAATACCCCTCTGCATCATCCAAATAGTTATATGGAAATGCAATAAAATCCTTAGATGGCTGTATCCTTTAAAGATGGCATTCTGCCCACACAAAAAGCATGTTTAGTTTGAAGGGAGCCCTTTGGCTTCATGACAGTGATACGAGGCACTGATGCCCTACATGGATCACAGAGCAGATGGAGGTTGTGTGAGTCATGCTTGTACACACCTGGGATTTTTAGAAGGTCCAGAAATGCAAGGTAGAACAAGAGATGTGGCAGATGGATGCAAGGTCTGAAAAACTGGAAGAAAATTTGGGGGTTATTTTAGCCTTTTAGCAGTTACAGACTCAGGCTTATCAGCCTGCAGTGTATTACTGAACAGTTGCTAAACCCTACTTTCATGAGATCCTTAACAAAATATTTGTGCAATACAAAGATTATTCTTGTCAAGAACACATCTCTGCCCCACTCTCTTTTAGATAGTCTCTAAAAAGGCACATCCATCAACTAAGATACAATCCCTTCAAAATCTTTCTTCAGCATTTTACCTCCAGTCCTGCACAATATTGCTTCCTCCAATGAGGCCAGAGCAAGAGATGCTTAAAATGAGCATGCCACAGTCTGGACACAGCTAAGACATCCCAGGGGGTTTTGGGGAAGTTTTTTGTCTTGTATTCTGGGATAAATACAGCTTGTTCAGTTGTCTTCCTCAAAATTCACAGTCCCAAACATTTCTCTTAACTTTGTTTTAAAATTAAAGGAGGTGAGGAGCAAGAGGAGGAGAGAGCTATGTCAGCAGTGTCCCCTCACAGCCAGCTGCTGTGGCTTTCTGCCTGGCTCATAGGCCCTTGGACTCCCTCCAACCTGAAATTGCTGAAGAGAAGGGCATGGTCTGATGGTCTGACCCAAATACAGGCTTCAAAGGGTGAAGCACACAACCTCTAAGCCATTTTGAGGTCTCAGGGTAAGGGTCTGAGAAGAACTGTTCGATCAATCTCTCAATAGTTTCTGCATTCTTCCTCAGAATCAAAAGTTATATCCTGAGTTTCAGATAGCAAGGGACTGAAATTTCCAAATTACACTCCAAATATTAACAGGTTATTGAGAACGGGAAGCCATGCCAGTCTTATTGGATGGATTTTGTAGTGTGTAATGTCTTATCAGCTTCATGTTGGCAGCTCCTGGAGCATGGACCCAGTTTTCCAGAAAGGCAATATATCAAAATGGACATGATATCTGAAACCATGATAAAACAGTATCTACTTTGCCCATTTTTTTCTGAGACTCCAGCTCCAATCTGTCTTGCACTGACTGTAACTTATCCTAACATATCATAACTTTATGCCTGGTAAAAGATGTCAGAGGTACAATCCATGATGCATGAATGATAGAATGGAATGGTTTGGGTTGGAAGATCATCTAGTTCCAACACCCCTTGACATGGGCAAGGACACCTTCCACCAGACAAAAAAACTCAAAATCCCTCCTAACCTGATCCTGAGCACTTTCAACAATGGGAAAGATATTTGTTCCTTGAAGAGAGGATGGCAGGTGGGAAAGCACCAAGGTTAGTGGGGAAAATTATGAGCAATGTCTGCAAAGTCTTAAGAGGGAAGAAGAAAATGTGCCCAATCAAAAAGCCCAGACTCACCTGCTCCTGGTCTTGCTGGAGACCTACTGCCAGGTGCTGCTCAGTCAAATGAGATAGCCAGATTTGCATACACACTTTAAAGAGATCTGTACTAATTTTGTTATTTTTACTGAAATGATTTTGGAGTGCCCACCTGGTAGCTGACTGGAATGACAGAACAAAGACATGGCATGCTCCCACTGCGTGCAACAATGTGGGAAGGTAACCTTTTCCACTGGTGCATTTTGATCTGGAAAATGACGTCTGTCTTCAGGCTATCTTGAATGCCTGGAAAGGTAGGGAAGGTACTATAACAATGCAGGATGTGAAGTAATGTAATCCAGAAACAAGGAATTTTCAAAAGATTGTCAAAAGATTGCCTAGTTCAACCCTTTCGTTCCTTCCTCTACCCCCCTTCCAATGTTTCTTGGCTGACGTTTTTGTAACCTGCTCTTTCAAATCTCCAGATGATCAAGTTTCCAGCACTCCTCCAGTGCTTGTCTCACCATACCATTACAGTCTATTTCCTAGTCTCATCTGTCTCTCACAGTTTAAGGTCATTCCTTCTTGCTTTATCAGCCATCAGCTTGGAAATAGATAAGTAGAGCTGCTTATTAAATATATGAAAACTGTTAAAACTTTCCCCCTCTCTCTGCTCCTCTCAAGACTAAACAACCTTGGTACCTTCAGTCTTTTCACATTGGTTATGTTTTCTGGACCTCTACTCATTTCTGTTACTTTCCTCCAGATTCTTTCCAACCGGTTCACATCTTTCCAGAAGTGGAGTGCCAAAAAATGACCTTCCAATATCTGACGTTCAGACCTGTTTGTATGAATAACATAAATTTGAATGACAAGCAGTGTCTGAACCTAATAAGTCAGTAAAATTTGCAGCATAACACAAAAGTGGTTCAAAACTGGAAATGGAAACTATTAGCTTGATTTTAGTTTTAGCAATACAGAAGTTTCTGTTGTATGTCTGGAATACTGTTATGTGTGTTTGTGTGTGTGTATTTATATATATATACATGTATACTTTTCTAGTAATTAATGCAAACATTGAGACCATAGCTGCTGTTGCTCTTCCTGTAACTGATCTGGAACTATAAATAAATATTTGAAAAGATGAAAGATTAACTTCCCAGCAGCGAAACCTTTGGCAGATCTCCCTGATTGTTCACATATGTAATTATATTCAAAAGGACAGTTTCCATTACTGCTGTCTGAAAGAAATCGACTGTAAGCTATCATGCAATTTTCCTCCCAATGGGCTTACTTTTTACTGCTAAAGGAAAAAAGAAAGCCTCAATTAAATAGCTGTTCAGCATTTGTGGGTTTCTTTTAATCAAAGTGTTAGTTTTCTTCCAATTAGGAATCATATTAATTATCAAAATACGAAGTTTCTTTTTCCTAACTTCGGGAAGCAATGACTCTTTGTGAATGGTCAAGGAATACCAGAAAGGACACAGAGCCATCATTTCACCCACTAATATGCTTGCCACTATCAAAGAAGTAAATACAGAATGAGTGTGCAGGACTATGTGTGCTTTTCCTTTCACACATAGTGGGTGGAAATTCCCAACTACAAAATTACTGAAATTACATCAGATTGTAACAGTTTGTTCCTTTCATGGTTTGTTTTATAAAATTCTCTTTCCAACATGTGTGCTGCTTATAGAATGTCAATCCTGTTTGTGGAAGAGTGCTGTTTATGTGATGAATACAGTTTCTGCTTGTATCATTTTGGTTTTGTGGAATAAATTGCTACGCAGTAATGTTTTATAGATCAGTAATAGCCACTCAGCCTTTAAAGGCTCTTAATGCTATGGCTGCAATCCAAAATACAGTGCCAGCTTCAGATGTACAATCTATCATTTACTGATTCTCAAGAGCCAGTTTGCTAGCAAGCAAGAAAATTAGAAAGCAAGTTTGCTTTCTGAACACTCGACCACTGTGCAGCAGAGACATTGCAGGCCTACCCTGCAGTGCAGGGGGTCTGCAGAATCACAGAACCATTAGGCTGGAAAAGACCTGTGAGATCACTGAGTCCAGCCATTAACCCAGCACTGCTAAGTCCACCACTAAACCATATCCCTGAGACAGCACCTCTGAAATACTGTTAGGCACCAGATACCGACCTCTACTTCCACAGTTTCATTGAAAATCCACACACTCCCCAATCTGAAACTATACGGAAAAGTCACTACAAATAGGTTCTAGGCAGAACCCAGATGAATGAGATTTTGGGAGAAAGAGGTATGGAGGAAAGTGTCTTTGATGCCAGATCTATTGCTCAGAATCTTTTTCTTTGAAGAAAGTAAGTAATATTTGTAAAATCATTGTTCTTAAGAAAAAAATGCAGGTCTGGAGTTTTTATTAACAGGAACATTTCCAACCTGCTCATGAAGTAATCCAAAACTGGGCTGAAAACTTCAAGTAGTTAAGGTATCTAATCAGAAATACAGCTTTTACTTACAGATAATTTTAAAATTTTGTTATGATTCCACAGATTACAAAATGTAAAATGGTTATCAACAGTATTAATTGAAGGAATAAGTTTGGAAATTATATTTCAGGTGAGGTGAATACTATGTGTATAACCCACTGATAACTGATCTTCCCTAATGGAAGAATAAAAAAACCCTCATGTTTTGTTTAAATTGCTTCAGACCTTATTTTAAGGATGCAATCCAAGAAAAATTCTTCTGATTTTTTAATGTATTTCATTACTTTTGTTTTTCTTTTAAGACCTCACCCAAATTCATTATCAGAACTCTTCAGGGCACAGTGAGGGAAACAGAAACATTTCAAAGCAGAGGCAGATGAAGATTATATGGGAAAAAGAGAAACGTCAACCCTTTCAATATGTACTTGGATTGTGTCAATCATCTTTGTTTTCTGAGGTAAAAAATTGAAACCTAAGTTGATAAAAATCATCCAGATGAAAAAGGAGGTGACACTTATCAGTTAAAGTAAACTGGTGTTATTGTCCTTGCAGTTTTCAGATGTTGTAAAGGGACTCCAGTTCCAGATGCCAACCTGAGAATACTGGTGCTCAAGCTGTCATAAATGAAGTCATTATTTGTATTGATTTGATTACATGCTCGATCACTAAGATTTAGCTGAAATTTTCTTGTATTCACCATAGTTCCTGTGTGGCTTCAGATGTGAGAAGTATGAACATGAGTGGAAGCTGAGGATTGACCTATGTTAACTAGTTATTCAGATAGCTGTTTGCAAAGTCTCATCTGCAACTCAACTGATATTGTATCTTTGTGCCTTATATGTGTATACTCTTAGCAACAACAAAATCTAAAGCCATGAATGAAGCTATTCTTTCCAAGTGGCAGTCTGGATATGCCAAGATAAACCTTGAAGTTCTGCTTCCAACAGACATTTCCTGAATAGATATATCTAATTTGGAAAACCACTAGTCAGTTTCTCCTCCATCCCAAAAGAAATGTCAAGTACAGCTGTTTAGTCTTTAATACTTTTCAAAAACATGTAAAGTCTAGGGAAATAATAGTTTGACTTAGACTTGGAGAAGACATAGGCCTCAATCAAATCTCAAGTTCCTAAGAAAATGCCAATTAAGGGGACAAGTAAAAGCCATTGAGAGAATTCTGTGAGACCACTGTGATCAAAGTGACTTCAAAAGACTGTTTGAAAGCTTTTGATGAGGACTAGACCAGCAGAGGAGGAACTGGTGAACAGGGATTTGGATTGTCACAGCTCTTGCTTGCCCTCGCTTTGACTTGGGCTCCATTAAGGATACAGTAATTGCGAGGGATTATGACATAGCCTTTACCCTCTAACAAAAAACCCCAACAAGCCAACCTAAACCCACAACATGACAGTTGTGCAGCCACTGCATTCTAATCCACACTGTCTCCATGCCATGAGATATTTTCCACAGATGCTGGTAACTGAACTGATTTCTGAGCAGTACAGCTCCGCCTGTGAGCAGGAGCTAGCAGCACAGATGCCAAAGCTGGTATGCAGGTAAGCTGCTGAGTGGCATGCAGCAAGGCAGGGATGGGGATTTGTGGGCATGGCATCGTGAACACATCACTGAGACAGCAGCTCCCAGGTCCTATGAGAGAGAAGAAGAATCTTGTTTTCAGGGGGAACTCCAGGGAAAGCTCAAGGGGTTTACATGATAAGTCCAAAGCCTGGCATGCTGTGGACCTCTGGTGTGAGAGAAATGTCTGACTTTTGATTTGCAATTTCAAGGTTCCCGGCCTAGTACTAGAACATGATTACCAGCCACCTTACAGAGGAACAGGATTTCTAAGAGCATCAGGGCATTTCTGTGATCAGTACCACGATGGATATCCACCCACACTGCACACAAGACAATTTCATTTTGGTGGTTTCATGAACAGATGAGAAGTCAAATGACCACATGTACATAGGTGCAAACTATACACAGAGCTTCATAACAGGAAATTCACCTCAGAAAATATGGGCCCAAGATTATGCAGAGTACTTCTAAATGAGTTCTTACTATGTAAGCTGGAATAATTTAAGAGGTTATTACTCTCAGCTGCCTGCCCACACAGCCAGGAGTTACTGCCCAAAAGCTAACTCTTATTGCAGTTTCAGTGAATACACCAAGCTATGACCTCTGTATCTGAGAGAAGGGTATATCACCCTTTCTGCTGCCTCTGCTGCTGGGGTAATAGTATCTGGCAGAAAAATGGAGCAGGTATTTTAAATCACTCCTATAGGAATAACCGAAGTTCATCTTAAGGTACTTTGTGTAAGGCCAAGCTAGAAGACCAATGTCCTTGGTTATTTGCTGCCCTATAGCCCTACTTGTGGAGATTTTGCAGAATTCAGAACCTATCAATTCATCCAATGAAGTCTTTAACACTAGATAGATAGTATTAACATGGGAGATAAAATTGATATCTTCTGTAGTTATCCAGGAAAGGAAAAGCAGGTAACTATAGATGAATTGCTTATCAGGCATGAAAGGGAAACCTCATTTTCTGGAGAGTCTTCCAGCTTTCACATTCCTCTGGAACATTCAACACATCTTGCTTTTCAACAGAGGGGTTTTAAATAAAGAAATGCTCTAAACTAGAGCCAGAACCTCAGGAGATCCAGCAGGCTTAGCACAGGTCCCATTTACATGCCCCTGATTGTATTGAGTTCTGCAGTTCAGGCTTCTTATCTCTTCTTATATCTTATAGAGATATAACTAATATCTCTAATAAGAGATATTAGTTATACTAATATGCAGTTAGTATAACTGCAAATTAGCACAATGTGTTCTTTAACCAACCATGTCAGCAGACCCCACATCGGTTGCCAAATAATTATCTTCAGACTTCAAAGTCACCCTGGGAGGCTTTCATGTATAGCAATGTATCTTTTAAAAATAAAATTTTGTATGTTCTGAATCTAAGCAATGATTAAAGGGCAGCTGATAGATTAAAGAATGTCCTCATGTGAATGTACATACTGAAATAACTCGCTTTGCAGAAGCAGGGTGATGCTTAGATGAAACTGAGACATGAGAGCATTATTTTGCAGTCAAGATGCTGTCAGAGAAAAGAAAGAGCCTTTTTCTGAGTGAGACAGTTGACAGACAGAAACCACCCCTCAAAACACAAGCAACACACAAAACACAGGCAACACACAAGGCTGGTCAGAATTGAGGGAGAGAATGTGTCTGACGTGACAAGAATGGAGGTAAAACCTAAAGAACAATTTAAATTAACACAGAGAATTTTTTCTGATATTTCCCACTGAAACAAAGGGACACCTTGAAAAAATTCATCAGATGTTGCACTGCACATTTCAATTGACTCAATTCTCTCTTAGATGCTGTCAATAAATGCGAAGAAAAGGATGAGTTGGACTCACAATACTGATAGAAGTCTGCAGGGAAGGAAAATCCACAGTTATTAAGGCATGTAGCAGGACAGGTGTCTAGATTCCAGCTATGCTACTGCCCACATGCACACCACCACAAGCAGGTTACAGAGTCAAAACTGCATTTTTTACAGAGATCATGCCAGGAGGTCATCTGCATCATGCCAGGTAGTGAAGTGTTTCTCTCTGGGTGATGTAGCTCGAGGTCTGAGATGGGAAATAAATTTGAATCTACAACTCCCCAGGGGCCTCCACTTTTGCTACAGCTACCTTAAGAAAAATGAAACCACACATAAAATAACCAAGTCTTCCCTGATTATCCTTCCTCCCACATCCCACACTGCCTCCAAATTTTGACCTGCCTTGAGCAGCTGCCCCAAGACCACTGAACCCACATGTAGTAAATCAAGTGTCTTCTCAAGAAAATAAAACAATCCCCCACTTCTCCCTGGAGACTGGAGATAAGGATTGAAGGGATAGGGACAGGTAGGAGACAGGAAAGGTACCACATGATGGAGGAATAAGTGTGTAATTTATTGCAAAAACCCTCACATGAGCAGGAGCACACAGGAATCTGATCGACAGCAGAAAACAAGCACTGAAGGTGACAATTCATGCCAAGGATGTGCTCCTGACGTGAAGCCCAGGGAAAACTCTTTGCATGGAGTGCTGTTGGAAGGTACTCCCAACAGTAATTCCTCCATCCAATTCCTTTCAAATTCATGGCTATAATGATCTCGTAGCAGTTTGTCCTGTTGCCAGAAACATCCTGAATAGTGACTAACCCTTGGTGACAAGCAGGACAACAGAACAAAGTCTGCAGCATGAGTAAGATCTGTGCTCCCCAGGACTCTTACACAGAACTGGCTCACCAGTTGCCTTTGCTTAGGTAAATGTCACATGTGCTAAATAAAGGCTGTGACTAACTGATTTCTACTGGGAAGGAATGAGGAAAAACAATTGTTTTGTTGTTGTTTTTATTTTTAATTCATCCAATTACTGTAGACTAGCAACAGTTGCCAGGACAAGCTGTTCCAGTTTCATTCCCAGTGCCAGGGAAACAGACCATTTTAAGGAGTGGTTCATATGGGCAAAGAAACAGAAATACACAAAAAGCTGAAGTGTCTATATACAGTAAAGCATGTTTAAGAAAGCTGGCAAACTTCTTGGGTTAAAAGCTCCTGAGAGAGGCTGCTGAGGTGAATTATTACAGATTTATTGTTGTTCTAAAGTTGCAAACAACATTTGAAAGCCTGGCAGAACATCAGCAGGACTTATCTTAAGGGGAGCTCCAAAGAGATCTAACTTGTTCCATTCAGTTAAATTGTTGAAGCATTTGCAGATCTGTCCTGAATTTTCTCTGGCCATGGCCTAATTACTTTATAAACTACAAGAAATAGGAGATTATTTCATGTATAGGATTCAGTTGGAAAGATACAGAGCTTGCCCAGACCAGCTTCTTAACTCCCTGAAGTAATGAGAAAATTCCTACAAAAGAAGGAGTTGTGATGCTACATCCCATATTTCCACTGCCTTTAGGTCTTCTTTTGGAATTTTATTTTATACAGAACCTCTGTGCAGGAACCAGGAACCTCACAGTACTGTCTTTTTATTCTAGACAAAAAGAGGTGGTTTCTATTCCAGAATACTCTCAGCAGAAGCATTTTAACCAGCATATGTGTTTAGCATAATAATCATGAATGTGTATTAATTATGAATAATATTAGATAATTCATCTAGGCAGGATTTCATTGCTTCTTGAGTTTGTAGCAGTCTCAGGCCAAGTTTCTCCTTCTCTTGGGTTTGAAAAACTATTCAGGCAAACTTATACTGCTAAAGTAAGCAACCATATATTTATCTCCATGACCTTTTAGAGTCAGCAGAACTTGAAAATGTTTGCCAGGTTATAATTCTTTGAAAAACAGCCACAGATTATTAGCAATATTGTCAGCTCCAACTATTTCAGCAACCAGTCTCTCATCATCCTTTCAACTGAAAATCCCCCACCCTTCTGGCTCCTTGATGTCCTGTTTGGCATGAAGACAAGTGTCCTTACACAAGGCAAAGACAGACAAAACCAATGAAATGAAATTGCCTCATGAAAATTTGTTGTGAATCTCTTTTTGGTGAAATATTTCTGTTTCACTGTGAATTAAAGTGTATTTGCTGTACGTTCTTCTCTGTAAATAATGTTTATTGCTTATACTACATCTTCTGTGACACAATACATGGTTCCCTATTAGCAAGAGACAAGATTGCATCAGTGGGACTGCAGTTCAGTTCATGAAGAGTAATTACACACAAAGAAAGAAAATCCAGAACAACCTAACTATAACTTTACAAGAATACAGCAGAATATTTGAACTGAAAGTTATGGTTAGTTCTTATCTAAAACCAAACCAGCTCAAACCAAGAATTTCTTGTGATTTTTTTTCTTGAAAACCCAGGTTTCCATCTGTAGCAATTTTTTAAATGTACAACTAGTCATCCATCTGACCCTGTAAGGTTTTTTTCTGAATTAGAAAAATTCTTTGCAGTCAAGATTTATGTGTCCTATTTTTTCTGTGCAGTTCTCAGAACATTTACAGCTCCCATAGCAAACACTTTACCTTTTAGATGAGCAAGTGTAAATACCTAGAATTCTGAACAGAAAAAGCCCTTTAACAAGACAGAACAATTCCTTCTTTCACATGATGACATATGCCAGCTAATCAGCCACATGGGACACTGAACACTGCAGGAGACACAGATGGAAATTTGGGGCTGATAGTTCTGCAGCAATGAAGCAGCACATTGTTTGTTGGCAGAATATATTGCCATTTTTGTCCTGATGTCTGTGGAGTAATCATAGCAGCTCTTGGTCTTGGTAGTTACAGCTTCTATCCGAATAGAGTCTAAGGAACTAATTTATTTTTACTTTCTTTAAAGTTCAGCTTCGTGGTAACAAAAAATAAATACACTACAGTTGCGTAGGATGTGATGGGAAGATCTTCAATTTATAGATCTATGCAGGTACTTTGGCTACATCCTACCTGTTTTGCAAAGAAGTGTACCATTTACTTTCCTTGCTCTTTTATCTGAAGACCATGTAAAGGACAGGACATGAGGGGGAAGATACACTGTCCAAATATGACACCAGATTAGATCATCAGCACACCACGCTGCAGGTTAGTGTATGACACACTACCTATTCATTTTTTGATAATAGAGCAAAATAATTATGAGATCTTACTTTAGTATTTGGGTACAAATGTCTTTAATCTCTCTCCGTCATGAATCAAATGCTCTCTAAGTATTCAGGGTCTCCACAGAAGGGGACTATCCTATACTGAAACTGTCATCCCTACATCACGTTTTAGAATGTGTTTAAAATTTATTTTTAAAATTATCACAGTGCTGGCACCATCCTGAAGCTCTGTTGGTGACTTGGCACCCTTGCCAATTGGTCATCATCACTCTGATAAGGGAAACTGGGAGTAACCAGCTCTAAGTTCATTGTGCAGGTTTCAGATGCTGATCTCATTCATGTCAGGCACAGTGGAAAACAGGAAAACCTACACTGCCTGCAAACATCCCTTCAAGATTCCACATTCATTTTCAGAGCTAAAGAATGATTGAAAAAAATTCTCTTCAGCAAGACATCCTTCTCACTCTTGTTTTTGAACTTCAGGGCACTTTCATGGGTTATGACTTTCCTGGAAAACTAGCCTGGACCATGGACCAGCCACACTGTGGGTAGACTCCCACTCACAGTTTAGGTCCTCCCAGCCAATATTCAAGCATAAATCATGGGGGGATTTAGACGAAGGCCTGCTGCTAGTACAGTCAATGGATAAGAACAGCCTATTTGATTGTGAGGAGGTGAAATGTTATCATTCCAATGAGAGTTGCTTTATGGGCCCAAGAATACAAATTTCTCTTTTCTTTTTCGGTGGGATACATGTACCCTTCAATCCTGACCACTCCAGAACTGAAAAAATTTGGTGAGAAGTAATGCCCTTACCATTTTGTTCTAAGTGCACCAACAAGATGTTGCTTAATACTTTTAGGAAGATGGGCTTACAGGTTGCCTGTCAGCTTGCTCCCAAACATAACAATCCTTTTGTTTCCTGGTCCAGGCTCCTAGAAAGAGAGTGCTCCCCTTGCAAGCCCAGACCTGCTCCTGTCCCCAGGCCAGAGCATGCGTCACTCCCTTTAATACCACTTCATACTTCTCTGCCAGGCTTCTCCCTTCTGGAAATGCTTCTCCTCACAATCTCTTTCCATCACATCCCTGATATTCTTCCAGACCTTCTCTCATTTCCTGGCTATTTTCCCCAAGCCTCCATTCTTTCTTACGTCGTCTCACATCCTTTCATCCTTTTATCTGGCTTCTGTTCTATTATTCTGGTAGACAGATTATTCCAAAACCCCATGATGACAACAATCTCCCTCTGAGATTGTATTGCCCAAAATTTCCTGTTATTAAATCCTCAACGAGGGGGCTCATAACACCACTTCTTGAGAGCTAGAACACTCAAGTTTGATCACAGTCTTAGATTGCATTGTCACTATAAGACTGGCAGATACACCCTAGAAAGGAAGAAACAGATCACTTTCTGCAGGACGTTTTATGTTTAACAGCATATGACAGAGGAAACCAAGACACCAAAGCCAGACCTAGCACAAATCTGTTGCAGTGCTCATAAAAAGAGGAAATGTTGTTAAAGATGTTTCAGTGACATGTTTTTATGGCATGTTTGTTCCTGCAGCACGGGAAGCAAGCTAGTTTTCATGGATCTCTAAGCCATGAAAGGTTATAATTTCCTTTATAATAAAAAGGAGTTATAATATTTATAACTCCTCCCACCAGAACCCAAAGAGTCACACAAACAGCTTTTGAACAGATTTCCAAAGGCTTGGGAAATAGTGTGGTGAAATACACTGAATTTGATTAACAGAAACAATTTTAAATATGAGATAAACAAGTGCAAACAGAAGCCACAGAAGTTTCACTTGCTCACACAGGTTTTGAATTAAAGACTCTTTAAGGAGCACCTCATAGGACAGCAGATAAGTCACTCAAGCAATAGATTAGATGGAAATCCATATTTGAAGACAGGAAGACAAGACAAAAGGTATTTGCAAATTGTTTGTTGCTACTGGGAATTTGCAAGAGAGGACAATCCTGAAATGTTATTAGTGGAGCTTGAAATATTGTGGACAATTTTTAGGCTTCATAAACATATGGAGGGAAAAAATTACTTCTCAAGATCTGAAAAGTCCTGTATCTAGAGAAAAAACATCATTAATAATGAATTTTGTATTTTGATGAAGGGAAGAGATAAAAAAATGTACTCCAGAGCTAACAGCCATTTAAAATTTCCAGGGGAAATGCAGGCACTCACAATAGTACATCACATGCCTGTTAAGCATGCAACTGCCTTTCAGATTCCAGAGGCCAAATATATTAGTCAAATGTCATATGCTTATGGATCCTGTTACCTTTATTCAGCACCTCACTCTTCCCACCTCCCTTCCTCCGTCACTACTTGGTTTGTACAGTACATCCAGCACACAGACCTCATTTCCCACTAGTGCTGAAAACAGCCTGGAACACAATTAGCCTTGTCAAGTCCTTCACTGGTATGCCATATAGGGCTGCCAGCTTTCCAAGCAATTCAATAATCCCTAGAGCACTGCCGCAGGGTCTGCGATTAACAGAGGTGTTTACATGTCTGAAAATGTACCAGGCTAAAAATAGAAGTAATTTTCTTAGCATCCTGGGATGCTGGGTTTGTTCTTTTCTCTTTCTTTTCATTTGTCAGGTTGATGAATTGTGTTTGCTTAATTCCTTCAACTGATGTAGAAGATCAACAACAACAAAAGAACAACTTCACAGTTCTGTGGTGGTACAGGAAAACAAATCCCAAATGAAATATTTTCTGTTGCAGGCCAAAATTAGAAAAACACCCAGGAGTGCTAGCAAACTGGTCTTCTCTGCAGCACCAAGCACAATTCCAGACTGGGGTGTCCAAAGGAAGGGATCAAAGAGAGTGCTCAGTATCCCCACACAGATGTGTTTGGTTGGAAGGTGAGAGTCTGCAGCTGTGTAGGGAGAGGTGAGAGGCATAAGCAAGTACCAGGAGTGTTCTGAGTTCCTGGTGTGAAAAGACAAGTAGGTAGATTGATATTTATTTGTCATTCAGTGGATCATGTGGGATAAAGATCTCTGGAATAGAGCAGTGTGAAGAAATATTACTCAGGGGTCTCCTGGATGGCTGGCATGGTTAAAAGAACACATTTTTGTTATTCCTTTCTGAGGTTAGTTTGCAGAAGGCTAGGGACAGAGTCATTCTTCCTCGTACCTCTTCTAAGGCAGCACATCTCCTGGAAGTCACAAACACAGGCCCTGCTGCTCAGCAAGAGAAGCACATGAGTTCAGCTCCTGGAGGCTTGATTATTCCCACTGCTTGTCTGCTGTTTCAAAAGGTTCCCATTTGCCTTTTGAATGGCAAATAACATCTAGAAGTGCTAGCCCTGGATTGGGTGGACATAATCTAGACATGGCACTAAGTCTTGGGCTGAGTATTTTTTACGGAACTTCTTTTCCTTTGCAGCAGAGACTTGTCCAGACCACTTTCCCTGTGGCTGACTGTTTAACAGATGAAAACAGCTCTTACAAAGGTAAGGTTTACTCTTCTCCTTGAAGCCAGAGCTCTGAAATACCTAGAAAACTTGTGCCCACTTCATGCCATAGAATGGGTAGGAAAAAAACTGTGCTCCTCATGAATTTCATGTGAGCAAAAAGAAAAAATTCCTTTGAATTAAAGTGCATGCAGTACACGCCAGAAACAATGTGCGTACAAAACCCACAGATTCCCAAAATGAGCAAAAAGCCATGGGTAGTACTATCATGAGACAGTACCAGTCATACTAGGATGACAGAATTCTCCATCTAGGTCCATTCCAGATCAGTATCTAGTACAATGCAGTTCGGGTCAGCTCTGAACTAGGACTTGTTTAGAGCCTGGTGCTGGTAAGCTTGAGTTTATGTATTCTGGGTCACTATAGCCAAATCTGATTTGATCACAGGAACTCCTTGTTCCAGGTTGTGTTCCAACATGGGCATTTTCAAGCTTGTCAACTTTGAGACTTTGGGCTTATTTATACCAGGAAATTTAATGTCAAAGAGTTCAGGTGAGTTCGTGCTTTTACTGATGTGCTTGTAAAATTTGCAAAAGGCTACCAAAAGGCTATGGACTCAGATCCTTCTAGAAGATGTTGCAGATTCACCTAATGTATTTATACGCTGCATTTAGCATTTGACACTCATAGCTGACTGAGAAGTAAATACATTCACATGTCAGTAGGTTACTATGGGTCATTTCACAGTTAGAGATACTGAAAATCACAGGTTGTTCCTGTCAGCACAAAAATAATATCTGTGTGTTTCAGGTGGTAAGTGACCCCTACACACATTCTAAAAGACATATTCATCTTGGAAAACTGAAACTTTAAAGAGGGACAGAGGTAGCATGTGCTCCTTTAATCTTAGAAATAAAGCAAAATTCAAGAAAGCAAAGTGAACAACTGAATTTTCCCAGATGAACTCATTGCTTCCAAACATCCAGGGCTCAAGACTCAGAGTGTTTTAAATGATGCTACATGAGGAAAATTCCTAATGAAATCAGTGTGAATTTTATCCCTGTTAATTATTAATGGAAAGAGGACTTATTTTACCTCCAAATCATAGTCCACTCTCTATCTGTTAAAGTCATCACTTCATCTTTCTCTGAATCTCAGCACAATTGCACACAGCATAATGTGATGTAAAAAAAGATTATCTGAGGACTCTTTTACTCTGGGATATCATTGACAAAATATGTGTCTGACATTTTGTTCCAGATTTCAGTATGGATAGTTATTCTCTTTGACCCCAGGTGGTAATCAAACTTAACACAAACGGTAAAATAAAGTTGTTCTGACTTTCAGGCTGAGGAAAACAAGCCTGTGTAGTTTCTCTACATTTGACAGAATGGCCAAATGGTGCATTTAGATACTTTATAAGCCAGTGTTTCTTCTGCTGTTTTTAGTCTCCTGAAGTCTGCCTCCTGTATGGCAACAGTAAAGCAGCAATCCCCGATGGGTTTGCTCCTGACTGAACTCCATCAAAGCACTTCTCTTTCTAGCTGCTACCTGTGGACAGGAGACACGAACTTATCCAGCAAGACTGGAACATGTTAAGACTATAAAGTCTTTTAAATATGTTACAGAGAGTGCTCACATTTTAACAGGCCCAGTTTGTAAAATGACCCCTTCACTCTGGCATCTTAACCCATGATTTCTGTCACTCAACAGCTACTCCTTAACTGGGAGAATGCTTCAGCTAAAGGAGTGGCCTCTACATGAACACGCAAAGTCTGATTTTTCACAACGATGTCTGATGTGACAAGTTTCCACCTCCAACACAAGCACAAATGCTCGTCTTCAGCTGACATTTTATTTTGTGCTTCTTCCCTTCCTACAAGAATACACATGGATCATACCTGCTAACAGTCACTTTGCCATGATTAAAATGTGGTGCAAGAGTTACATCCACAGTCTTAGCATGTATGATCAACAGCTGGGCTTCATACTGTGTAAGGAAAGAGCTGGGGACATTTGCAAACAAATCGAAGACAGTCCCATGAAGAATATAATTTTCTGTTCCTTTTCTTTAATTTCTGTAATTTCTTCTCCTTTCAGACAGTTTAATAGATCTTTCTCATGGCTGTAACATTGCTCTTATTTAAATATATTATCCACATTTTGCGTAGATTGTAAAGAAGATCACAGTGTCTTTCATCTCTGTCTCCAAAATCTGAAACATATCTTTCATTTACTGAGTGCCAATCAGCGGAATGATATCTTGCCACCAAAAATATTTGATCCCCAATAGTAGTTGCTATATAAAAAAATCAGTAAAGGAGTCACTTTAA
Organism: Drymodes brunneopygia; assembly: GCA_013400955.1. Classification (NCBI taxonomy): domain Eukaryota; kingdom Metazoa; phylum Chordata; class Aves; order Passeriformes; family Petroicidae; genus Drymodes; species Drymodes brunneopygia. Next base: position 270,828 of record VZTZ01009922.1, on the reverse strand, counting down.
TGGGAGACCTATAAATGGTAGACAGACTGCCCTGGAATAAAAATGTTACTGTATAGCCATTATGACAAAGATCACTAGTTCACAACTGTGGAAATACTGAGGTAACTCAGCTTTCCTAGATGGAAGTGTAGCATAAAGGAATGGGAACTTAATCCCATATTTATAACCCTTGGCTGAAGCTGTAGACATATGTCCTCTTCCAAATCCATCCAGGTCAGCTGAAGATAATGTCAGCTCCCCTTCCCTCCCAGCTCTTTTGGCACCAAAGCACAGACTGCATTAGGGGTGTCTTCTCATACCTCCCTATCAAAGGCTGCCTTAGGAATTTAAAGATTTTAATATAATACTGGCTTTTGAATGTCTTTGCCTTGACTTTTACAGTTCTATGTAGCTGAAAATTTCCTGTGCACCTTATGACTCTGTCATATCAGATTCAGTGCATCGCTGATATAAAACCATAGAAAGCAGATACAAAAGATCTGACACTTCCTGGAGTGCAGATGCAAAATTCTCTATAAAATAATCTTTACAAATAAATATGAAAAGTAAAAATCACTACTGTGTTTATTTCTGTCTTGATTGATAGAATTGAGTTTAAATTATAAAATCTAGATTGTCTGTCCCAGTGCTGCCAGTTGGCAAGAGGGAACAAGGATGAATCAGACTCCAGGCTGCTTTGGAACTTACCTTGAAAAATATAAAAATGGAATGTCCCAGTTTCTTTCTTCACTATTTGTTTTTCTCAAAATATATTAATTATTCTCTAAATATATTAATTAAATATTTACTCATATATTTAATTATATTGAAGGCTGTGACAAATGAAGCTAAACGCTTTGACCTATGAACCATATTGGCTGGAGGAGCTCCTTGAAGAATGTGCTTTAAACATGATATTGTGTGAGAAGTGGTATAACGACTCTGTGAGTTCCAATCCCCTTTAGATTTTATTTCTGCTAGGTCAGATTCCAGTGTATGATGTGTGCTTGTTCGAAGTTCAGTGACTTATAAATAGCAAATGCTTTCAAGGTTTACCTAACTGGTTTTGACCTTATTGAAATCACTGTTGTATGCGCTGAACATAAAGACCAAGCCACTTGATTCACAATCCATCTCAGTGTTCTAAGAAGGTGTTTTACAAACAAATTGATATGGATGTAATTCATTCTTGCCTAGTTTTTAGTTGTTATCATTAAACAATAACCAAGACTATAATGGTATAGATTTTAAAAGCATTTTGCATTATGTATAGATCAAACAGTTGATTCCCCACTTACTTTGAAATTGAAGTTATCTATAATGAAGTGTATCACCTCTTCCTATTACTGCATGAATAGAAACTGCTGAATATTTACAATATCATGGCTCTTGGAGATATATGTGAAATTATTTATAGAAGATAGTATAATACATTTGGTCTTCTTTTTAGGAATATAAGTAGAGCTAACTCTGTGTGAGAGCAGGTGCTGCAATACTTTTCTGGAGTGTTAACAGTATGGCACTCAAGATCATTCTCATACAAAATTAACAGTTCAAGAATCTTGAAATCCGCTTGAAGGTTATAGATGAAGATTTCTTTTTTTAGTTAAACCATTAAAAGCCATTACTACCTTACCTGAAAAGCCAGCTACAAATATTACATTCAAAGATAATCTGTGCTCACCTTGCCCTCCAAACTATGCATGCTGCCATATTTTATTTTTAAAAAAAATTTTTAAAGGGTGTGCAATTTATTTTGTGACCATTATCACATGATTCTGTCATGCAAATAATGGATTGCCTGCTTAGCAGATTTCTGGGAGTCACTAAGCCTCAGATGGCAGGGCATCGTGTGTGTGCAACTTTTTTCTATAAATATCTTACTCATAAGGACCTCAGAATTTATGCTATATTTAAATGGTCCTTCTTCTTTTATGGCCACTTTTCATAGAAAGTTCCTTGTCTCCTCAGAGGTTGCCTGTATTGCCTTCTCTGCCCCACCAATACTTTCTGCTGACTTGATCCTTTCTCGTGTCTACCTTGAATTCTTCCATCTCTTCTCATTAAGTTTTTCATCCTGTGTTCCTGCTTACCAGTAAACTTCTCCAAAGTTTAACTATAAATATACTGAGGAGATTTGAGATTTAATTTCTATCTTGTTGAAAGACACCAAATAGTAACAGAAAAATACTGCATGACTTCATCCCTTGAAACATCTCTGATAAATTCTGGCTAACTGTGCAGGGCCCGGGGTTCCTGTAAGGGAGTTTTCTAACCTTTCAATGCCTATAGTATCATGTGAGCCTGAGGCTAAGAGTTCTTATGTGTTATGGAGCCTGTTTCTTTCTATCACCAGTTTAGCCGAATGTAAATTCCTTTACTGACAGATGCTGGCACCTAGAAGCAGAGCACCTTCTCTCAGATATGAAGCCCTATGCAGACAAACTCAAAAGACATGCAGACAGCCATATAAAATATCCTTAGGTGTAAGAGCTATTTAGGCTGGGCTCAGCTGTTGTCAGATTCTCCACCATTAACTGAGTGGCAGTAATCCTGTATGTGTGTGTAATCTTGCAAATGTGAGGTAATTGGATTTAATTGAGCCTGCAGCAATAAAGGGTTAAGATAAGCTGAATTATCTTGCATTTACTGCAGACTAAGAGCATAGGAAGGCAGCCACCATGGCAGCTGATGAGTGGCAGTTTGTTAAGCTCTGAAAACAAACTTTATGTTATGTTCAAGTCAGCTGTGGTAGCTCTCAAAAGCTGCAGATAGGATTACCTGCTGTGGTACTAACTATAACAATGAAAAATAAAGAAAAAAAGAAGTATTAAAAAACCATCATAAAGACAGCCTTGATGCAGATCTGAGTGTGAGACTGGCTACACTATTCCACTGTCCTATGCAGGCTGGGGAGCAAGAGCTGAGGGCAGAGGGAAGGCCAAGGGAACATGAAGGGGATGAGATCTGAATGAGCTTCTAGTCAGACAGGTGGGTCTGCACCAGTCAAGATAGGTGCAGATGCCCAAGCAGGCACCACAGGCCAGGGCCTGAGCAGAAAAATGGTCTCCAGTGTCCCCAAGGAGGCTTCTCACAGCCTTATCACCACTAACCGGCCCTAAATTGCTTCACAAACGCTTGTTAAAGTAGCCATGCTTTGGAAGGTGGCAAACTCCCAATGTACTCTGTCCATGTGACTTGAAAAGTAAATGGAAGCAGTGAAACAAAACCTACATGGACAGCAGAGAAGCAGCATGGGATGAGAGGCATGCATTTTTCTAATTTTTCTCATTTTTCCCATTTTTCTCATTCATGACTGGAGTTATCATACAATATAATTTGGAAGGGGCTCTAGATGTCACTGGTTTGTTTGTCTCTCTCTTCCACACCAAAGTGGAGACACTGGGTCTGTAGTCAGCAAGAGATTAAATGGCTGGACTCAATGTCCTTAAAGATCTTTTCCCATTCTAAGCAGGCACATATATTCTAAGGAAGGCACATATATTTCCTTTCTCTGGCTATCTGCAGGCTCAGGGATTCAGGGAGAAAACTGTAAACAGGTATACAAGCAGCATAAGAACATCCAGAGCACCAAAAACAATGAAGAATAAAATGGAAAAGAAGGTTTGAAGACTATGAGATCTCTCAAATATGTAAGAGGCAGAGAAATAGACTGTTTTTCTTCAAGAGTTACACAGCATCCACCACAAATTACTTTTTCTCCTTCTTAGCATCCTTTCAGTGATAAACAAGCCTACAGCTCTTTCATTACATTTATTTTCCTAAAATCTCCCACTCACTTATCTTAATTACTCTTTCCCCAGTGGTAAACATTTTAATCAGGAACATGTAAATAAACACTTAGGTCCATATTCCTGTCTATGTCTATTTCCTATGCAAAATAAGAAATAGAGGATGCAGTGCCAGTGAGACATGGTTTTAGTCTTTGTGCTCTGACCCTTTTGGGAGACTGACCCCCATCTCCAGCACAAACTGGGACGCTTCAAGTTCAGTGTAATCCTAATCCATCTCTACAGAGCAGAGATGTATCCTAAATTTAGGATAAACTTAGGATTTAGATGTATCCTAAACCCGGAATAAGGTGTGCTGGACAAGATCAGTGCCTTTGTCAGGGAGTCCTTAATACACACTGTTTTGAAGTTCCTGCTTGACTTTGCTTCTTTTTTCCCTTGGACCAGCATGAAATATGCAAAGCAACTGCAGCTGAGACCAGATTCCTCCCTCACCCCTTCTCTTGCAAAGACCTTCAACACCCAGAGGTGCTGAAAGCTATTCTTCCATCAGCTGAACTTGGATTAGCCTCAACAGACAACACCTTCATGAGTGCAAGAGGGTAAGAAAGGAGAGGCAACTCTTCTGGGGTAACATGAAGGGGAGCTCTCTCTGTGGCACTCTGAGATGTCACCACAAACCAGCATGTCAGAGCTAATAGAAGGGCTCTGGAGAGATCTTCGCTTCTCAAGCCAGTCCAGGATGGTAAAATGGTTCCTCATTTCCTCCTGAAAAACAGCCCCACCTCTCCTGTCCGCCAAGCCGAGTTTGGGACTTATTTTGGCACCTGGCACCACCAGCAGCCGAGCGCACACACCCTGGCCTGTGGCTGCCAGAGGGCTCCCAGCCCAGCCACAGCACAGCCACCACGGCCCCACAGTCTGTCTGGACCTCTGCACAGTAAAAGACTCTCAGAGCAACACAGATTAACCATGTACAGTCCAGGAGAGCAACTCGGGCCGTGCTACACAGCTCTGCACTCTTTACAACCACCTGAGATGCTGCAAGACAGCTGAAATCCCAAACAGCATCTGCTTTTAAAGCTCTATATTCTACTAGCAAATGGTCTATTAATTATACCCCAGTGACTGGTTGTAGAAGCAGTATCCAGTCTCTCTAGCTAAGGTAATAAAAACAACCTAATCACTTCTCTGGTTTTCCCACTCAGAAAGCTGCTGTGCATTAACTCAATCCATCATACAAAAGATTTCATTTTGTTTCTGCGTTTCAACCCCAAAAGGAGGCTGTCAAGCTTTTATGATAAAAAAATAATTGCCTTCTTCAACAGTAGTCCCATTTAAATGGATCTTTTAAAGAAACATATTGGGTGTATTTTTCCTTTCTTTCACCCTGACAAGAAGAAATAAAACATTCTTCAGCCCATTATTCTCTTCTTCTTCCAAATTTACATTTAAAAAAAAGAAGCTGGCCATGTTTATTATCTCTCATCTTTTATAAGCAGTTGTTTGTTCAGTCAGAACTTGATACAAAGCTAATGGAAGTCAATATGCTTTTTGAGCTGTCTTAATTAAGTCTTGGAAGAGGCAACACAAAAACACAGTGTCAGTGTGACATATTTTACTATAATGTTCAGTAGTCTGTGTTCTAAATCAATAAATGATTGATTTTTTTTCTCTATACTAGGGGGGATTGGTAGCAACTCCTGCTAGGAATCTAGCCTGGCATGTTAATGATAAAATAATGATATGATACAACTCTTTACAAAACTGCCCATAACAGGAATTGTCAACTTCTAATATGTATGGAAAGCTGCAGATTCAGTTGGACGCTGGATGATGAATAGTCAGGGAAAATTTGACATGGGAAGATCCAGCCATCCACATGACTGAGTATGGGGAAAGAAGAGTATTTTGTGCTTTTTTTCAGACTTCTAAAACCTGCTCTTAAATCTAGAGGTTCAGACAAGTCACTGGAAATCTAATGGGAGACGAGTGGCTCACATGTGAAAAACCTCCTGCCTTTTTCCATCTGACATGATCCAGCTATAAGGTTGTCACCTGTTCAGAAATCAATAACTGTCTAGAAACTGCACCCTTCCTGCACATGTTCCAGGTAGAAGCTGCAGAGGGCAGAGCATGATTTCAGTTTCACCTGGGCACGCTAGAAAAGGAAAATGGAACTGGAGCTGCCAGGTCTGGGAAAGGACTCCAGGGTGAGGATGGGAAGGGATTGTGGGCAAAGGGAAGGGGCAGCAGAAGGAAAGAGCTTGTGTGGTAGCACAGGAAGAACAAGCCTGTGAAGGGAGATTTGGAGCTGACCGAAGGCAGGAGCAAGGGGAAGTGAGGCAAAAAGGTGGAAATGGGCAGTTTGCAAAGTGGTTCCTGAGAAGGAACAGGGAAAAAGAATGGTTAGGGAAAGAAACAAAAGATGGGCAGCCTGAGGCTAAAAATGGTGACATGAAGAGGCCATGGGTTATCTTTTCTCATCTGACAATCAGCATCTTTTCCAACAGTCATAGAATCCTAGAATCATAGAACGCTTTGAGTTGCAAGGGACCTTAAAGATCATCAAGTTCCAAACCCCCTGCCATGGGTAGGGATGCCTTCCAGGTCCTGCTCTTCCCAGGTAGAGCAGGTTCCTCAGAGCACCATCCAACCTGGCCTTGAAAACTTCCAGATACGGGGCATCCACAACTTTTCTGGACAACATGTTCCAGAGCCTCAACAGCCTCCCAGGAAAGGATTTTTTCCTAATATCTAATCTAAACCTACTGTTTTCAGTTTGAAGCCATGTCCCCTTTTCCTGTCACTACATACTCTTGCAAATAGTCTCTTTCCACCTTTCCTGTAGACTTCCTTCAGGCACTGGAAGGCTGCAACTAAGTCATCCCAAGGCCTGCTAAGAGAGCTTGTCCAGGTCACCCTGGACAAGAGGTACCTATTGACATCACTGAATTTAAGAGGATCGCCCCTATGTAAGTAGGGTAGAAAACTATGCTCCAGTAAGGGATTCAAACACAAGCTTCAAATCACATGCAGGTTTCAGGTCTCATGTCTCTCCTCACTTTGCCATCACTGTGTTTCCTGCAGAGCTCCAAAGCAAGTGGCTCTGAGGTTCTTTTTTCCTTACCCTTACCTAGGGCTGTCTTTTCTGGCATTAGAAAGACAGCAGAGGGGAGTGGGGAACACAGCTCATGGATAGGTCTGGGACAGGTGCCCAGAGAACAGGAGCATGAAGGGAAAGGGTCTTTCTGGGCAAAAGTGGAGAGTATGAGAGCACAGAAGTTGAGAGAGGCTTGAAAAGGGGTCAGGAAGGTCTGATTTGGGCACTCAGAGTGTACATACCCACATACTGTGTTGCATTTCTTCCTAGGATTTCCCAAACACAGAAGTATGTGCACACGTTGCACAGTACAGTATTTCTGGAAAGTGACTATCTGGTCAGAACTTGCAAAGAAAATCTGTTTCTTTCCAGAAACATGTACCTCTTTGGGTTTTTCAGTTACATGGCAATGGTTGATGTTTCTGTGCAACAACTATAACATAGCAGACAAATGTGCATTAAGAAAAAAGCAAAGGGATAGAGTCTTCTTTGGCATTACTGTGAGAGGTAAGAGTTTATATGGCAACAGCAACCTAACTTCATATAAAGTGTTTGACATACTCAAAAGGTTTTTGCTGTTGAAGATTAAATTTCTTTTCTTAATAAGGTATATATGTGTCACCAAACAACATAGAATACAGTATTAAGAAAGCCTCCTTGCAGTACTTCAAGTATTTATCTGGCATTCTCCTAAAAATAACTTCATTTTTAAAATCTTTGTTTAAAGGCATTGGTTCTTGGCAGACAGTTAATTACAGTGCAGTGCCAAGCAGCCAAAGCAGTGTTCATATCAGCAGCTACAAGGAAGAATACAGCATGGCCATAAAAGGAAAATACTCTATAGAATTGACATAACGTCACCCATGTGACAGAATTCCCTGCGTAGCTACATACTAGGAAGACAAGCAGAAATCCCATGTGATAGCTGGTTTCTTCTCTGCTTTCAGTCTAGTGTTAGCCTGGATTTTATACCCTGCTTCCAGAAATGTATTGGAGACCATTTCAAGCAGCTAACCAAACAGCTACAACTTTATTTTATTGGCAAGTGCCATTTGAATTGCTGCAAAACTAGAGCAGGAGGAATCCAGGGAATAGTCACTAAGAGGAAGTCAATTCACTCTGTGCAGCCTAGGAAGCTACTGTAGGTCTGCTGTAATTAGTAGTAGAAGAACTACTGCTTTAAATAACAATTCTTCTGAGCCACTACTCTGATAATGGATGCTTCCACTTTTATGAGAGATACTTTCATGTCCTATGAGCATATGCAATTAAACACAGCAACAACACTACTGTGGAATATCACAGAATCACAGAATGGCTCAGGTTGGAAGGCAACTCTTCAGTTCATCTAGTCCATTCCCACTTCTCAAGTAGCATAAGGCAGAGCTGGTTGCCCAGGACTCTGACCTGATTTTACATGATCCTATGGATGGAAAATCCTCCACCTCTCTCAGCAACCCATTCCTGTGTTTGACCGCACTTGCAGATTTTGGTGTTCAGATTGAATTTTTCTTTTTAATTTGTGCCTCTTGTTCTGTCCCTAAGCACTGCTGAAAGCATCTTGTCTCCCTTTTGTTCATGGGCTTTTATACACAGTAATAAAATCCCACTCAGCCTTCTCCTCTCCAGTCTGAACAGTCTCAGCTCCCTCAGGCTTTCCTCATAGGAGAGATGCTCCACTCTTTTCATCATCTTTGTGACTGTTTGCTGGACACTTTCCTGTGGGTTTACATCTCCTGTACTGGAAAGCCCAGAACTGGACCCATTAAACAGTACTTAGATATTTCCCTTTCAACACTGAGAGTGAGAACCATTTCTATCAACCTGAGGGCAATGCTAATGCTGTCCTGTTGGCCTTCACCACAAAGACACATTTCTGGCTCATACTCAGCTTGCTGATCCTCACACAGTTTTCTACAGAGCTGCTTTCCAGCTTGGTGCTCCCCAGCACATACTGATGTTCAGTGTATTCATCTGGAGATCTGGGACTTGGCATTTCCTTTGTTGAACTTCACAGTTCATCTTTGCCCAATTCTCCAGCCTGTCTATGTTCCTCTTAATGTGAGCACACCATCTGGCATACCCACCATTCTTCCCAGGCTTCTGTTGCTTGCAACCTCACTATGGGAGCACTCTGCTCCACAGTCACTAGTGGGGGTCATTAGTTGAATATAATTGGTCTCAGTATTGACTCCTGGAATACATTTCAAATTATTTGCCTCAAACTGGGATTTATCACAATAACACTAGACCTCTGGGTCTGACCATTCTGCCAGTTTTCAATGCACCTCACTGTGTACTATCTAACGTGCATCTTGTCAGCTTGTCTATGAAGATGTTGTGATATAGAGTGTCAGAAGCTTTACTAAGGTCAAGTTAAACAACATTCTCCATTTCCTCCTCATGCACCAAGCTAGTCCTCTCATGGAAGAAGACTGTCAGGTTGGTTAAATATGATTCCCTGTTTGTAAATCTCTGCTGGCCAATCCTGATCACCTTTTTCTCTTTCAGATGTCAGGAAGAGGTTTTCAGTATTAGTTGCTACATCACCTACCCAGGGACTGAGCTAAGGTTGGCCAACCTACAGATCCACAGATCCTCCTTCTTTCCCTTCTTGAACACTCCATTACCTTGCAAACATAATCAAGAGTGGCTTTACAGTGACACCAGCTAGCTCCTTCAGCACTTGTGTATACAATCTCTCAGGCCCTGTGGACTTCAGGATGTCTGGTTTGTTTAAGTGTTCTCTAACATAATTCTGCTTCACCAAGAGTAGGTCTTTCCTGTTACATATTTTCCCACTGCTTTCAGGGGACGGAGGTATTCGAACTTTATTTATTATTCATTATGTAAACAAATACACACACATATATAACATTTATGTATAATAAATATTGGCTAGATACGTAAAGCTATAGAGATGTTAATTTTTTATTAAAGTTATCTACTTTATCCAAAATATATATCTTGGCAGAGGGATTGAGATGAGGTTTTCTGTTGAGTAAGGAATCACTAAGAGATGGGCTGCCAAAAGCCTTAAAGAAGCATCAGGGGAAAAGTCTGAGAAGATGAGTAAGCTGTGAAAGTAAGATCAGAGTTTCCCTGCACTGCCGAAACAATGAGAACTTTTTCAACCACTTCATATGAAAAAGAAAAAAGTTCTTTTGCTGTTTTTACTGTTATTATAATCAGCTTTCCTTTTCTTCATTCATTTCCATGGACTAGATACAGAGTTCCTTATATACTCATTAGGTTCAACACTTTGTGAGCTGGGGAAATGCTGACCAAATAGTGCACAGTGATTCAACCCAGTGTTCTGGAAATTCACATTTTCCAATCATGTACCAACAGGTGCCTTTATGAAAATGAAAATTTTGAGCACATTAGTTTGGCATTTCATAGTAGCAAATTCAAAAAGCAATTTTCAGTGTTATAAAATCATCTTCCTATCCTGCAACCTGAGCTGCAGGGCATCACTATACACCCTTTACAACATCACTGATTTCAGCTGAGGTTTTCCAAGGCTCTAGAGTCAGCTCACATAAATCAAACAACAAGATCAAAGCCAATACTGAAAAGGCTCAGGCTATCAATTATGATGAAGTATAATAAATGGAGGACCCAGCAACATTTCATTTTGAGACACACATGTAATTGTCAGGGCTCAGTGACATGACAGTATTGAAAAGTGATGTGACTGTTCTGAAAAGCATAGCTGCTTGATTATTTTTCCCCCTTGTGAGTTGTTGCATCTTTCAAAAGCCTTGAGCTTCTTTGTAAGATGCCATTTCTTCTCCCAGCATAGAAAGCAGTTTGTTTGTGGACTGCCCTTCTAATTAGAAAAACAAGCCACAGATGTTCTTGAAAGAGCATTAAATTCCGTAACTAAGCCTCTAGTCACTGAAAACATACCTCTCTTGGAAAGGCAGCAGGAGAACTGTGCCACAGCTCAGCTGTTTGCAAGCAGCCCTCCATTCACTCCCGTCTCTGGGACCAGATGTGACAACAATACCGCAGGCTGCTTGCTGTTTGCTGCTCGCCTTTTGTGCTCATGCTCCCAGGGTCCTCCCTTGTCACTTCTGAAGCTCAAATTTGTGCTGGACTGGTTCCACCCCAGGGCCACAGTAAGAACTCCTCACAGCATTGAGAAGTGCCTCACCTCACAACTAATAAAATCCTTTTTTTAAATTTTGTTAATTGCAGAGCAACTTGCTATTAAAGTATGTCAAGTGCAACAAGACAGCTGCCAATTAATCTTGGATTCTGAGATGCCCAGTCAGGTCAAAGTGCACTGAAGTAATCTCAAAGAAATAATGGCAGTGGCAAATTCAGGCCTTAAAAGAACATATGTTTAACACAGATGGTATGTATTCAAACATTTCATTTGTACAGTTGAATCCACTTTTAGAGTCTACAAATATAGCTACCTTTTACATACACTGTAAGAAAGTCAGAATTCCAGATTTCCATTTGCACATCAAAACAGTTATATTATAGCCAGGCGTCTTGCATATGATGAAATTGTTCTGTTTAAAAACAAAACCAGATTGTTATAATGGGATTCCATTGTATCTGTGAAATTAATCTGCCTTTATACTCAGGAAGAGCATCTGTTTTTAATGGAATAAAAATACCTCAGCCAATATAGCAAATAACACTGTAAAGTTTCCAGACTTTCCACAGAAGGGATTCCTTGGTAAAGGTGACTTAAGCTACCCATGTTTCCACATTGAGGACTGTGATTCAGACATTTCCTAGGAGAGAATAATTCTATTAGCTTTGTGTTGACAAATTGAAATGTTAAAAAGGAAGGAAACAATAAAAAACCATATACAAAGTGATATTAATTTAAAGTTGCAAAGTTAAAGGGCTCATGAAACAAGGCACAGCAAACTAGAAATTGAAATAACATATTCTCTGCTTCCTTTATACCACTGTTCACAAAATCCTTTTACATAATTGTGCATTAGGTCCTTGACAAACTCTTCCCTGTTTGAGCATCATTACAGACTTGAAGCATATTTGTAACTCAAGGATAACATAGGTTCTCATCTGACCACAATCCCTGCTGTCTTCAGAAGAAAGGTTACATCACTGTGAGCATAACTGGCTACTGAGTGTGACAGACATTTTAATAGGATGAAAGATGAAATGTCTGTTCAGAACATGCGCAATAAGACCTGTTGCTAAGATCTACAAGCTTTCTTGTAAAGAAAACTTCTGATATGGTTCCAGCACACCATGAAAGCAGTTGTGAGGTTAAACTGCTTAAAAAAAAAAAAAAGCATAAAGTGAAGTTAGATCCCTCAAGTGGGAAGCAGGAATACTCTATCCAGAGTCTGCTTCTCCAAAAACTGTCAGGCCTAGCATTATTCTTAGGTGTTGTTCCACTGAAGTCAATTAGATTATTACAATTGTCCTGTTGTGCACAAGTCTTTGCAGGATTGAAAGCTGCTGATAAGGGCAGCAAAAATGAGAACTTTTGAGGATGAAAGAAATTTCAAGGAACACAAATTAAAATTGCTTTAAGCCGACAAATCATTTTTGCATAATTTCATTTTAAATGAAACATCCAATTGGTTTTCAAATAGACTGCACATCTTTTAAACCAGCAGCATTTCCTACTCCAAGCACTTGCAAATATTTTAAATTTTTATGAGTGTGGAGCTATTTCTAAACATTTTTAAGTGCTTGAGATATTTTACTCTTGAAAATGGAAGTGAACTAAGCCATGTGTTAAAACAGGCCATTCAAAGACATATTGAAACAATTTGTAGCAAACAAAAGGCTCACAATGAAATAAAAAGCAAATATAAAAACACAGACCATTTAAAAACAAAATAAATGGAGCCAATGTTTTATCATCACCATTAGACAATCGGAAGGAACTTAAATGAGTGCTTCCTTTTACTACAATTGTCCATGACTTGACTGTCCTCCCCTGACATTGGTTTTACTGGCCCTTCTCTCCTTTCTCTTTTTCTCTCCCCAGGCCTTTGTCTCTGGAGTGAAATGTTGTAAGTTATGCCACAAAGTCACACTTACTCTGGAACTGGTTTTCACCAGTCTCCTCACAAGCAAAACTGGAAAAAGATCCTGGAATAAAAGTGCTCATACCAGTATGAAATCACTCAGATAAAGTTGCACCATGGATTCCAGAGAAAATTTGTTTTTCTTCTCTTGACCAGACCTCAATTTTTTCAATTCTTCTTCTGGAACTACTACCTTACGGTGGGTTTCACTTCACCTGGTTTTAGGTGTTTAGAAGTCAGATATTAAAGTTCAAGTTATTCAGGCTTGCCTCTCTTTATAGCTGGAAAGAAAAAAAAAAGAAAAAAACAAAAAAGTATGTCAGAGAGAACCAGCAGTTATCCCCTAGTATCATCTCGAGTAGCATTTTCAGATTACATGGCTCACCTTCACTAGGACCCGGTTTATAGGTACACCTGTGAGGGAAGTGATACTCTCTAACTTGGAACTAGCATCTATATGGGAAACATACCAGTTTTAAAACACCTAAATTTAGAAGACCCTGGAGAGTGTCCTAGAGGCTCGTTCTAAAACAGTCTCAAGACCATTTTCCGCTAAAGACTCAGTCTAAGACTCAATTCAGCTAGTTCATTGTACCCTTAGACAAAAGTGTCCAGCATCCTTTTCAGATGCATGCAGTTACCTGAGACTGGCAGATATAATACAGACCTGTTTGTCCTGCCTGTGTCAGGAGAGGCAGCTGTGGGCCAAATGGCACAGCCTGGGACATCTCTATTGGCATTAGATGTCTATATTTAGATGGCTGAATCATGCCCCAGGCAACGTGTCTGCTGTATTTCTCTCTGGATCCCATTGATTAAACCTCTGTTGACAGTAGTGGGAGCTTAGACTAGTGATGCCTACATAACATAACCATAATTTGGGCATCTTAGACTCAAACTGACTCCCACCTACTGACTACCACTTTAGGGTGAGATTCTTTCTGTCCCTCAATTTGATCTCAAATGCTATGATCATCTTGACTACATGCCTGTGGATCTAATTGCTTTCCCTGATGTCTCTGTATATTTCCTACCTTGACCAAGACACGCTGCTGCTTAAATGAGATTTTCTTACCCTTCCTTTTTGTCATATCTCAGGAAACCTTTGTCTTCCTAATTTCTGTGGTGTGGTTCAAATAGGTTCTTCAAGAATAAATAAAATCAGCACAGGTGTGGGATGGTATCAGGGCACAGTCTAAGTCTCAGTGACTACGCTGGGGTCAAGGGCCACAGATGTAGAAATTGTGGTGAAGTTTGACCTCTCGACAGATATTTTGCTGTTGATACAAAGGTGTGGCTTTCACTACATAATCATGCCATCCAACATCAGGACAAACATCAAATTTTTCTGAACTAAGCCATCAAGTAAATCACAATGGGAGGAAGTGGAGGAGAGAATATGTTGTTGACCACATGTCACAATCTTTTGCTTAGGATTTTTCGTGTAACAGCTGTTACATCTTCATTCCAAAACCTGTCGCATCACCTGCCTACCCTAAAATCAACAAAGTTTTGCTGTTGTCTTGCCTTCTGGCTTCTTCTCAGCACTAGACTGCACTTCTCTCACTATTCTGTCTTACCTTTTAAAAAATATTCTTTCTTACTTTTGTTCATTACATGGTATTGCAAGTCTGAACTGTTTTATACTATACATATGCATTAAAAGCCACGAACCCATGTACATAGATGAAGTAGGCATATTGTCTACTGTTGAAAGACACATTGTCAGTATAGCCTAGAAAGGCATTACTTCCTCTGTTCTGCCACCAAAATCTTTTTCCTTTTCTTTTTTAAATCATGCAAAAAGTTCCATGCTTCAGACCTAATCTTGCAAATGTGTACGCGCATGAAAAAAATTAATCACATCACAGCTCTCATTTGAAATCAGAGATCATTGATGTGTTTGCAAGATTACAGTTTTCAACTTCCTATAGAAGTATAGAATCATTTAGTTTAGAAAAGACCCATAAAATCCTCCTTGAATAGGTTCACCCTCTTATTAGTCTGCAGAGCTATATGTGCATTTTGAAAGTAGTTCAGCACCTGCAAGATTTATCTTACAAAACTGTCATCAGTGGAAAGGACCTTTAGCTGAGCAATAGCAGGTTAAAATGAACACAAATCAAGATGTAATAGTTGTTATTTCTAATCAGCCCTGATGTGAAGGTATGAATTTTATTCCCTTTCCTAGCATTTGGCAGTTTCACCTTGTGACTTTGTGTCTTTTATAGTTAGCGGAACAGAACGGCAGCTTCAGTTGTGAAGTAATTTTAAATGTTATTCATAACAAGCTAATTTGTTTTTGTTCCACTAAAATGGAACTCTTGCTTCTCAAGGGTATTTATTCATTGTGATTGTGATCTGTTGCATTCATGTTTTATGTTATAGGTTAATCTAGTGAATGCTGCAACCTGACTCGTCCTCCTTGAGAGAGTGATGTGATCATAACTCAGCCCTGAAGGGTGGGGTTACAGTCTAAGGACTTTCAGAAAAGTAAAATAGTTGGTATTTACCATGGATAAAATCATTAACGTTATACTACTGAAGTTTGGCTCAGTAACCAAACAAGTCATGAAGAAACAAATTCTGACAAAAAGATTAAAAAACCCCAAACCAAACCAAACAACCTCTCACGGATAATTCTATGTGTGTGAGTATACCAATTCATACAGAAAGGCAAAGAGGGCTTGTGAAGCTCTTACAAATATTTTGAGTTTTTCTGTGATTTGAAACTGACTGCAAAATGCTTCTATTAAGCAAAGCTATTTCCTTAGCAAAGCCTCAAGGCCCATGAGAAGAAAATCTATCTCTATTCAAAATAACAGGCTGCTGCTTATTGATTTAATCAGTCATATAACTGCATATAACTAATTCACAGTGGACCTGTGTGACCTGGTTGTGTATTGTAGAAGCAAGAAGTGAAGCAGATGAATGAAACTAGGACAAAGGACTGAGTGAGAAAGACAAGGGTGTGGAGCAGGGAGCTACACCCAAAGCCTGAGAATCAGCCAGATGATGGGAGCCTCATCCAGCCCTCTCTTATTTCAGTGGTTTGGTTTTTTTTGCTTTGTGAAGGGGTTTTTTGGTCCACTACAACAGGAGTCACACAGTGACAATTCTGCAAATGTGGGTGGCCCTGTGCACTCTCTCACACTGAGAAACTGAGACTGTCTGCAGGGAGCTGTGAACCAGTAAGACAGGCATAACTGTCCTACTCTCACTAAAAACATGAAACAATGGACTACTGAATAGCTAAGCACACTGATTTTGGTTTAAGCTGCAACAGTGAAGAATAGCAGGTATTCATTTAACCTTAACTGGTTCTGAGCCCAAGGATTTGGTATTAAAGAAATCATAAATGTTTATGTCCTGTGACAGACATTTCAGGAGTGTCCAGGCTGCACGTAGAAGGGATCTAACTAACTCAGGCTAGCTGCTCAAGCTCAGAAATAACCTGCTTGCTCCTCACTCCCCCATCAGAGCCAAGGGCTTGACAAAGGCTTTTTGACTGCACGCCTGGGCTCCAGCCGACTGCAGCACATTACCCCAGCCTGCCTGTAACTGAACTGGTTTCAGCTGGCCTGCAGCAAAGTGCCTTGAAAAAATCACTCCCAATGCTTTCTTTTCCCAGCTAAGGCTAACAGAAGTGACAATGACTGCATGATGTCAATGAGATATTTTTAACCAGCCTATTAAGTAACCTGAAGAGCAGCCTCATTCATGTGGCTCTTGCACACTTCCAGCCTGCTTCCCAGGCTGGGACTAAAGATTGCCATTCAAGTGGAATGGGTTTGGTGTGAAGAGTAAACTCAGAGTTAATCCAAGCCTAATCACCTCTCACTTCCTCAGTTTGCCTTCAAACCACACTGTGGATATGAAGCAATTTTGGGCTTACTACATGGTTATAGTCATGTTCAAACATCAATGTGGGAGTACCAACCAATCTTTGGTTTTAAAGCAGCTCTTTCTACACATAGCTCCGGTTTCACTGTGACATGGAGGTCTGTTTTTCATGCTGCAACCATTCCACTGTCTCTCAAAGAAACTGGAGGGAACAGTCCAGAATTTATTAGTATAATTTTAATGCGGGTTTTTATTGGGCCTGACCATCCTGTGTCTTCTAATCAGCATTTTATTACCTAGGACCATTTTCTACCAAGCTGGATTTCTTTGGTTAAAAACATGATCTTTTCCGACTGTCTGGATTCACAAGTGTCCAAAGTAATACAAGCCAGGTGGCTCTGCTTTGATACTCTGGTGGGAAAGGGATGGCTCAGGTGTGTGGCAGAGACATCCTGGGCTATCAGGGTTCCTTCATGTCTCCATATAGGAACAATGGCTATTGTTGCTCAATGCTTTTTCCTAGAAAGTTTATGAGGGAAGAAGTCCTGGGTTGCACAATCTGGACTTCAGTTCTGTAAGAAAAAGAAAATCAGGCCAAGGAAGGAATGACAAATTGTGCAACTTCACTGTTCAAACCAAGGGGATGCTAGAAGTGTGAGATTAACCTTGAGGGTCTTCACGGAATATATTTATTTTCCAGAGTGCAATATTCTCCATTCCTGGGTGTGTTTGAATTACTTTTGTCATGGCCCCAGCCCTACATTTAACTAGAAACCAGAGCTCTGCCAGCTAACAAGGAAGGTATCTTGGTAATTAGGGGTCCAGAAAGGCTGTGGCACCAGCATTGTGATCTAAAGCAGTGAGTCTGTAGATTCCACTGGCTAAGACCTCAGATATTTCTTCTGAGTCCAAAACCCTTTTCTGTGATGCTGTCCATATTCAAGTGTCTTTGAAACATACAGACTTCTGTATCCCGTTCATAATGTATTCAGTGAGAAGCATATAAAAAATGATAGGGTCGATATTACAAAAAATTGGAAGAAGTGAGCACAGAAGTACATACTGAAGGTACAGCAGGAGAAATCTACATAGCATGCTGATGTTGGAAGGGATCTCTGGAGTTCACCTTGTCCCTGTTTTATCTGTATTATAGGAAATAATGTAGGAGCTTTCACAGCAAGAGCCTCACTCTTTTAGGTGGTGGCTACAAATAAAGGACAGATACTTTTCACAGGAGTCTGAAAATGTGCTGGCGGTTACGTTTGGGAGAAGAGTTAGCTAAGGTAACTACAGAGACCCTAAAATATCCATAGAATGTGATAACAAGCGAGTTGCCATGTTAGAGCTCATTTTACTGGACAAGCAAATATTCACTGCAGATTTAGAATATTTATGCTTGCCTGCATATCAATGATCATGATGGTGTTAAATATATTTGAACACAGTGCTGCTATTAATCAGTGTTATATTTTAGTAAGCTTTAAATAGCAATTTTTTAATGTTTAAATTAATTGGCAACATTATAGACTGGAATGTATATATACAGCAAGAAATGCTTTTCAAAAGCACATGAGGAAATGGTTAAGAATTAGTTCTTGGTGGCTAAATAAAGCACTGTGATTGAGAAACCATAAGAAATGCAATGGATTAGAAAGAAAAAGATGCAGAGAGATAATTAAATGCTCAAAATAAAGATTTAGAATCTGAGAAGAAAAAATGTTTAAAAAGACAGTTACCATAGGTTTTAACTTTAAAAAGGAAGGAGAGAAGCAGAAGCTGAAGGAATCAGTGAAATGTCACCATTCACAGGGAATGACCACTAGAACTCAAAATTATAACAGAGCTTTTTAAAAAAAGAACAAATTGGAAACAAAATGCACTCTCCAGGTCTCAGGGTATGGGTGATGAATGGTAAACAGTGACAGAAAACAAAGGTAGAACTCTCAGTTTGGTCCTATATTTAAGAAAAAGCATTGAAATATTCTGTTGAAAAATCTGCCATTCTCAGTAAAAAAATGAGCAAAAGTGTCTGCTATATTTAAATGCTTTTGAGTCAAGAAAGTGTAGGCTTATTTATGACATTGGCAGACACATGGGGTCTAGGTGACTGTCCCCAGCCAGGATTTATCACCAGTGGGAATAGCATCACAACAGGAATAATATTCCTCATGCTCCTACATCTAATATTGTTGATTAGAATAATGGAATCATAAAGTAGTTTGTGTTGGAAGGGACTTCAGGAGGTGCCTCATGCACCACTGGTCCGAGCAGGGCCAGCTGTGAGGTCAGACCAGGCTGCTCAGGGTTTTTCCCAGCCAGGTTTCATAATCCCCCAAGGATGGAGCCTGCCCAGCCTCCCTGTGCAGGACCTGCCTGTCCTCATGGAAAAGGTTTCAGCCTGAGGCCCTCCCATCTCAGTTCCTGCTGCTGAGCTCTGCTCCCAGGGCCGGGCTCCAGCCCTGAGCACTGCAGGGGTGAACTCACTCGGGGTTATCTGCATCCTCCTGCACTGGGGGCACCAAACTGGGGGTGCCAGATGTGCTCTGACAACGAGTGCTGGGCACAGGGGATCCTGCCCCGAGCTCCTCATTGTGCTCCTGCTGTTGCAGCCCCAGATTCTGTTTGCTACCAGCTCCTGCCCAGCTCACTGCCCCAGAGCCCTTTCCCCAGAGCTGTCCTCAGACTGTATGATTGCAAGAGATTCTTCCTTCCCAGCCCTTTGCATTTGGTTTCTTGAAATTCATATGATTCCTGTTGGTCCATCCCTCCAGCCTGTCTAGGAGCCTCTGAAAGACAGCCCTTCCATGGAGAGTATTGGCTGGCCACCACCAATTTGATATTACCTGCAAACCTGGTGAGAGTGCGCTCTACAGCCTCTTCCACGTCACTGAAGCAGGACAGGTCCTGAGACAGATTCTATGGTAGCTACCCTGCAGCATGTTCCAGGCAGAAAAATGATCCCCTGACCCTGAGACTCTGAGCCTGACCATCCAACCAGTTCATTACTGCTGTAACTGTCCACCCATCCAGACTGCAACATTGCAGGAGACAGTGGCAAATGTTCATTTGTTCATATAGGTATGTTTTTTATACCATTTCAGAAATTCACTCAGGTCACAGTGTCATGTCAGTGTTTAGTCACAACTGAGTTGACGGTAATTCCATGTACTTCCCTTCCCTCCCACATAACCTGGCTTCTGAACAGAAGGCTTCTGTTTCACAGTTTTGGTCTTAAGATATTTCATCTGCACCAGAACTTCACATCTCCATAGGACATGGCCTCAGGTATCTGTGGGTCACAAAGAGCATTTTAGGACTGACTGTTTGGAGCTTCATGGTACACTGGTAGTATTCCTATGACAGCAAAGGCATGCTGTGACCAGAGTAGTTTTTTCCCATTTTGTCAAGGATGTGTCTGTCCTCACACATCTTCTCTGCAGAGCATTACTGATTTGGAAGAATTTTGTCCAGAATTAAGTTACTTGAGCATAAGTCCCAGTCTCTTCACCCAATATGCCTAGAAATCATTCAAAGAACACTCATGATAAAATCAAGGGCTCTACTAATGATAAAAAGACTTGGTATTATTAAGATGGAATGGAACAGAATCAATGTAAATGGAAAAGATGATGGGTGTTTACCTCCATCCTTATGGAGTACATGAGTATTAGTTGAGCTGAGAGCTTTGCTGTCTACTGATTGTTAATGCAGTACCTTCCAGGCAATGTTTTATTATTTTTACTTTTTCCATCACTGACCCTGGCTTGTGTTCTCTTCTTTTGTACTCCATGAGCATTCCTCTGGGTAATGAACTTTATTGGACTAGATTTATAGTGACAGTGACCTACAAGTCATGCTGATGGAAAATTCATTATGGTTTGGGATTAGTTGCTAATCTTTGGGGTTATTAAAACTATAACACTTGGACATTCTTGTTTTTATTTTAATTGCCAGAGTTATGAACAAAGGGCACATCCAGTCTAGCATCTGCTGTATGTGTATAATTTCTTCTGAGCATTGACAGACAAATAAATACAAGCTATTTCCAAAGTGACCTTCTCCTTCCATCCGTATTAGAATGTTCTGACAAAATTTGTAATTGACTGAAGTCTTTTTATAGCAGCAATGAACATAATGACCAGGGACAGAGTTTCCAGGCTGCCACGTCTCTGCTCAGTGTCCTGTCATAGCTGTGGCTCCAGTTGGGCTACATCTGATCAGGGTAGTGCCTGTGCTCTGGCAGAGGGCAAAGACTCAGCAGCCTCCCTCCATTGTGGGGATCTGACTTCACAGTGGATAGCATTTCCAGCTGGAATAAAGATGCTTTGGAAGCATCTCATAAACCCCAGCTGGCCATATATCCTAATGTTCACAGAATGAACTGGAGATTAAGCCATCAGAAGTAGTAAATGGACTATTTATTTCTAAATTCTAGAAAAATCCTGCTTGCTCTCTCCATCATACATTACTAAATGATATTGATTTTTAATACAGTTTATTGTTCTTGCTTCAGCCTATGGTAAGAAGAAACCAGATTCATGGTAAAGGTTTAACCTATATTGTTGCTTCCTGGCAGCTGCACCAATTGAAACAACTTCTTGCTACTTCACTATAATACAAACCCCCTTGGGTTCCTGAAGGCAATGAAATACCTGCCTTCCAGTTCCTGGAGACTGAACAGTGTAATAGGAACCTCAGCCATCTGCCACAAAGAAAGAAAACATAGGACAGGGAGTAGACTGCAATTTAACCTCTTTTTTGTTTCTTACTCAATGTGTCTTCACATTCCTCTGAAAGTATCTCAGGACTGCAATACCATCTAAGAGGATACCAATGTGGAAAGAAAACAAAATTTTTATTTATTAAAAAAAAAAATTGCTTTTCTTTGGCAATATGCCAACCTGAGACATAACAGAGTTCAGTTAGTTGTAAAATCATTAACACTGGCAGTGGCTTGGTTGATGTGATAGTTTGAATGACAAATGTCACTGCATTCCTAATGTACTCTTAGTGACCTACACATAGTCACATATCTAATAATGTGTCAGATTAGGCACTTCGCCAGCATTCAATTACCTAGGCACAGAGAAAGAAAATGGAGCAGAAAAAGTGCATTTAATATTAGCTATGATTGATTTGGGATAGGTACTGCAGTACAAAATATTCTGTAAATGTAGTATTATCTCGTGGTCCCTTAGGATGCTTTAACAGGCTGCTCAGAGAGGTTGTGGATTCTTCTTCTCTGGAGACATTTGAAACCTGCCTGGACATAGTCCTGGACAACCTGCTCTCAGTGAGCCTGCTTTAGCAGGAGTGTTGGGCTGGGTGATCTCCAGAGGTCCCTTCCAACCCAAACCATTCTGTGATTCTGTGAAAGTTCAGAAGTAATGGTTTTATACAGCTGTAAAGTACTGGCAGTAATTGCCAGGAACTGTGAACACAAAGGCAGCTGTGCCTGTGGACACGGCCTCAGAGTAGATACTGTGTGAAGAATTTGGGCTCCAGCTCTACTCCCAGCCCTTGGCTCTGAGGCATCTTCGCTTCAACTCCTCTGCCCGCAAGAAATGGGGATGGTCAACCAGATTGCAAAACCCTGGAGCAAATGGCATTAGGTAAGGTTAAAAGGTTGACATTTGATGACATTTTTGCATTTACAGTGCAGTTTGATGTGGCCATGGAGAAAGGACGAGAGCAGCAGGTAAGGAAGAAAGCCAGGTGCTTTCTGAGAGCACCCAGATGGCAGTGTGTGTCATGTCAATGATGTCAAGAGAACATGTATTTCCTATTTCACAGGAAAATCATTCTTCTAGGCAACTTTTGCTTCATGACATTTAATTGAAGTCCATTTTGTTTACAATGTAAGAGAATTACTTTTGTTACTGCGTAGAAGTAAATATTTCGAGAACATTACCCAAAAAGCTATCTTTAATGAATGCATTTGTTATACTTCAAAAGACTTCTGGCAATTCTGGACCATAGAGTAGTAGGAAACAAGCCAGAAGAAGATCTAAAAAACTGAAAGATTAAAAGTAGTTCTTAGAAAGCAAATCACTTCCTCACATATGAAAAAAAATTCAGTGGGAGGCTTTTTGCAGACAAACCCCTGGAGATAAGGTAAGCTCTTCAATTGCACCAGGAAAGTTAATATTAAAAGACATATTCCAAGCTAGGCCGTATTTTTTAAAGTAAAGGCTTTTGCTGTTTGTTCTCACTATTTAAATCTTTTTCAAGCAGACTAAAAGGACACAAAATTAATTCAACCAGGAGTTTATAGTTTGCCCTTACAAAAGGGACAGACTTTGTCTATATATAGCAGAGGAAGATGAGAGCTGAGAGCCTTACTCAGCAGCATAATTCATGCCTTTCTAAAGGCAAGATATTTTTGCATCTTTTTTGTGGAGCATTTTACTTCCTCTTGTGCTTTCACCCAGCTGTACATTTTACCTTGTCAAAAGAGAATTTCTTTTGTTGCAGAAAATTTTCTCAGACCTATTGTTCCCAGAATTTCTAAGCATGATCAGATAAGTGTGTGTCCCTAATACTGATACACAGAGGTTACACCACTCTGAAACAAAATAGAGTGGACACTACATGTTGTGGTGGTGTTTGTCTCTGAATAGCCTGTAGAGGTAAAGAACAGGGAAACACAGATGTTTGGGCTAACACATGGACACACTGAAGAGAACAAGACTTTCCTGGGATTTTTAATCATTATACTGATAACAGACAGCAAACAAAGGTCAGAATAGATGGTGGCTGAAGAGGAACAGGTCTCTTCAGTTTGCTTTCATTTCATCAGGAAAGCACACTGTTTGTACAATCAACCAGAGCTTTCAACCATGGACTGGATAGAGATGAGTCACTAAAATGAATAATCCTTTTTAATCTCTATGAAAAACATCCTGTTAGCATTGCCATATTCTAGGAATTGTTATAACAGGAGCAGAAAAAGGATTAAGTGCTTAAACCTGTCTCATCAGTACAAGTTTATTGGAGTAGAATCTCTCTGTTGGCAACGAGTCTTTACTTCTTACAAAAACAAGATAATATTTCTATTCTCTGCTTCTTTTCTTCTGTAACAAGCCATCTCCGACCCACCAATAATATGGCTATTTAAAAATTAAATCTAGATCAACTCACAGCACATGCTGAGGATGACATAAAAGTAAGATCACAAGTTCACCAAGATCATACCAGAGCCTGATCTCAAAGCCTTTCAATGGGAGTATTACACTTCTGCCGAAATCCTACAAAGGTTATGAATCCTGTAGACTCTACTGTTCTTTCTGTGCTTTGCAGCACAGTGCTGTGCTTCTTTCAAAAGGTGAGTGATTCTAGGAAGTTATTAGAATATGTAACATGTTCTTGGTAGCATAAGGCCTGTGCTTTCAATAACAAATGCAAAAAGGCTGTGAGCTGTGCATAATGAAAAAGCTCTCCAACTACGTGACAGGAACTATTAGTCTCATGAGCTACAAAAATTGCTAGAGGAGGCAGATGACTACTTTGTTTTCCCCACAATACTTAAAATGGCAAGTGCTTGCTAAAATATTTAGTGTTAATAGAAACTGATGACAAGTCTTTACTGCTCTCCTTTCCAGAAGTGAGAGCTCAAGAAGATTACCTCCTTTCACTGCCTCTGTCACATTAAGGTGTCTGAAAGATATTGAAGGTGATACAATACAGAACATGGAGACATCCTCAATTAATGTCAAATTAATTGACAAGGCTTTATCATTAACAGGTGGCCCAGCAGTGCTTGTTTTGAATGCCTCTTTTAAAATACATCACAAGGAGATCAAACTCTGCCCCTATGGACTTGAGCAGAAGCAGAGTAGGGTAACACCAGCTGTATTTGCAGGGTGGTGTGGGTGTTGTGTTTTTAAGTCAAGAACCTTGGTCATAGCCCAGTCTCAGAGAAAATTTTCCCTGCAGCAAATCCTCAGACCAAGCACACTGACTGCCCACACCATGAACAGGCCAGAGCTCATGATCAGATTGTCTGCCCCCTTTTTTTTTGGGTGGGGGGGCTAGGCTTCTTCCAAAAAGCAAATAAGTCGGACAGGGAGCAGTCTGCACCTGTACCTCCCTCCAAGGTGGAGATGAGCCAGAGCTCAAATTTGCACCTAGAGCTCTCCAGCTCTTGGCACATCTTCCAACTTCACTGAATAATTTAAAACTACTGACCAAGACTTCTTACTTATTACAGATTAGGTTAACCCTTGTGTCAGATGAATTTTAACAATGTTTGTGACAAGTAGCACAGATGCTGTGTTAATAGTCCTTAGATGTAAAATACATATAACATAACTGTTGATTTAATGTGTTATGCATTATATTTGTTATTTTAATATATAGATATATTTAGAGATATAATCCATAATAAGAATCTCAGCAGAACGTAGAAGGGTAACATCTGATAATAAGAAACTACAGATATGGACAAGAGCTGTGCATTTCTTTTCAGTAAGTGCTAACACAGCTTGGGATGGTGTACTGGTTTAGGCCCAGGTGGAAATTAAGCACCATGCAGCTGCTCACTCCACACTCCCCCCACCATCTTAGAACTATTGGAGTACTCCAGTCCTGCCATCTCAGTCAATCCCACCAAACAGATGTGCAAATTTGTCAGACCTTAATGCTAACATTTTTTGTACCTACATTTTCATTGAGAAAACAGCTCCAAATCTCCCTTTTTCTGATGGTTACCAAGGACTCCCCTGGCTGATTTTTTAAGGTCAATTTGCATCCAGTTTACTATTAAATAGCAAGAGTTTCTAATCCCCTCCTTGAAACTGTGAAGGAGTTTTAGGTTTCTCATCTTGGAAAAAGGACAGCTAGGATGGATCAAAGACGACACTTGTAAAAGTCCGTATGTCAGGATACCTGGTTTTGCAGAATAACCTCTCCTAGTGGTTGTTTCTCCTTTTATACTGACTCTTCCTGGAGCCCAAAGAAAAAGTAAGAGATAAGTTACATTTCCTGAAAAATATCTCACCTTATTTCACTTATCTTTAGTTTGTTTTGGAGGCTCTGCTTTGAATACCATGTTACTCATTTTTTCCTCCTTCAGGAAAGTGACTGAGAAGACTCTCATCAGGCACCTTTCCTCAGGTTATTTGACATCTTATGTACAATATCCACATATCTAATTCAGCTGTCATTTTAAAACCACTGCAACACTTTATAGAGTCTATGTAAAGTTACATAAATTTAAAAAATCTAGCAAGTGCAATGGAATATTCAAAAATGAAACAAGTTTTCACCACCACTCAGGAGTGCCAGACACTTTGGGCAGATCATGATCCAGCAGGGACAGACCTGATTCAGGAGTTTAGGACTGACTTCCTGTCAAGTCATCTCACTATCACAGGAGCAAGGGCATTTATTTGTAATTGTAAATAAGTTAGAAATACATTAAATAAAAATCTTATATATCAGTTTATTCTAAGTAAAGCTTGAAGACAGTAAGTACTAAACTCCTGTGGGTTCATTGTATAACAAAGTACATAAACATAAATTTTGTCAGAGTTTGTCACATTCATATGTTAGTATCTAATGTATTTTTGTTCAGGAAACAAAAAAAAATCAGTTGTCACAAGTCTGTGCAACTATACAAAATTAGATTAATAAGAACCCATAGGAATGATAAGAATGTCCTTTGCTGAACCTTGGTGCCTCGTAGAAGATGTGGCCACATGTGAAAGGAGGTAAATGATCTTACACATTCCCTCTCCACTGCTGCCACATGATGAGTTAATATTTGATTAGACAGTGCTGTATCTATG
Source organism: Drymodes brunneopygia (assembly GCA_013400955.1). Lineage (NCBI taxonomy): Eukaryota > Metazoa > Chordata > Aves > Passeriformes > Petroicidae > Drymodes > Drymodes brunneopygia. The sequence goes on along the minus strand of VZTZ01009922.1, from coordinate 244,331 downwards.
ACACCTGTTCACCAGGGAGACTAGGACAACAACTGATGTAATCTACCTTATTATATACTTAATGATAGAGGAGAAGCGCTGCTTTTTCAGCTTCCCACGTCTGCTTTTCATTTCCTCTCCTACACATTCCTGAGGGGTCATGTTCAGTGCCTTGCAAGAGCAAACAAACAACTGCATTTTTTCCCCCTCTCTCTCTCTGTGATTCTCTGCAGTTTGCTTGATAGAGGAGAAAAACTTTAAAAATTTCCTCTCAACTGTATGTTTCTGGAAAGAAAACTACTTCTTGAAAATGGTTAATAATATGCCTGTGTTGGCAAGATTTCTCTGATTACAATAGGAGAGGACAGAAAATATGCAAAAAATGCTATGCTATTAGGCCTACATGAAAGAGCTCATAATTTTCATAGTGGTGGTTCACACACTTGGCTATTGCTTTCAGGTCCTCTTCACAAATGACCTCTCAAGACAATCTTATGCTTTGACAAGGACCTACTCAATTTTTTAGGTCAGCTCCCCAAAAAAGTGAGTGGCTGTTAGGTGCCACTTTGCAGAACCTCCAAAGCACCTCATCTGAGCAGATTCCCAAGTATTCGCCAGTTGTATCTGTGATTCCCATGTCACAGTGACTTCCTGTAGGAAATGAGCTTCTGGTTTGCACCACTAGCAATCCCAGTAATCTCTGCAGTCTGAATACAATTTTTTGTTTCAAATTTATACAGATATGTTCAGAAGACTCTTTTTCTCACTTCAGCCTTCACAACTTCTGTAGCTTTCCTGCTAAGAAATCCTGGACTCTACAGGGAATCCCTCAAATTCTAATATAACTATATGTGATTATAGCATTTCAGACATTGTTTTTCTTACTGTGAGTAGCTGTTATAAAGTGAATATATAATCTAGGGAATAATTTCTCAAATTTCCATTTCCAAGTTTTTCCTTACCATTTTAAAGTGGCCATCATCTTTCCCTGAAGTAAGATTTGCCTTTGAAAAGAGGAGAAGGAAGAAGGCAGTGGGGATTTCCTTGGGGTTTTTGTGGAACACCAGAATTTGTGGTTTTTTTTAATTGGGAAAAGAAAGGCTGAGAATAAGACAGGGTGTATCTTTCATTGCCCTGGGCTCAGTCCTTTAGTCCAAAAGGCCTGCATAGTGTTAGCTTTGAACAGAGACAGATGACCCTTCCCAACTGATCAAAAGTAGTAAAAAAAAAAAAAAAAAAAAAAAAAAATCTGTGAAAAAGTTATAGTCCATCTATATGGAAATGAGAGCAAATGGAAATTTTGTTTATAGATGTTGAGCTACCAGGAGTCTTCACTCACTTTTGGCTGGTACTCACCTTCTTACTGGTCCGAGTTCCCACAGCCACTGCAGCACATCCAGGCCAGGGAAGCAGGAGGGGGATCTCAATGTCACTATAAAACGATGCGTACTGAGACTGCCCTGGGAATCAGTGCTTCTGTGGGGATTCCCAGACACATTATTGAAAGTGGTACACAGAAGCAATTCTTGACATGGGATTCATGTGACTGTGTTTCAAGTCCCTATGATTTTGTTGGCACTTTGATCACATCTCTCAAACAGATTCATCTCCAAAATTAGCCTGGAAAAAATGCCGCTGTAATTATTTAGAGGAAATAGGAAGATGAGAACGTCTTCCACTGCCAGCTACTATGCCCACAGAGATAACAAAAGCTTTGGCAGAAGGTAACACCAGGCATGTTCATGCACTCTTCACTTTGAACCTCTTCCAGTGGTGAGAAATGAGAACTCTGGTATAAGACTGAGAGGAACATTCTAGCAAAAACACACCATGGATTACACTGGTCTAAAAGCTGTGCACTAAGCATAAAACAAAAGGTTTGATCAATGCTCTTTAGACTGTTTTACAAGGACTCTCTCCACTACCCAAGCCATTTTACATGTCTATTTACTACAGTGTAAATCGTACTTCATGGGGTAATATGACAAATGAATCCTGCCACAATTCTGCATGAAATCTAACATGTTTTCTTAGGCAAGACAGGAGTTGACAGAGCATCAAATGATCATGTTCCATCTATAACTTTCACTCTGTCAAGTCTTCTGTCCTCTGCAAAACAATTATAATAAATATAGCTGACTGCATATAGCCAGAGGGGAAAAAAAGGCAGTTCTCTAACATATGTAAAATATTGAACCATTTTAAAATCTTTTCAATGTTTATACTCTGTTCTCTGGTTTGAAGACAATAAAAAGCTGGGAAGGAATGTATCTTTAAAAATCAACATTGAAAAGTAAGAATATTCAGCTCCAAGTATCATCCTCTTACAGAGGCAGCTGGAGAGAGAGGGTGGTGTCAGTAAGCCTGACTGGGTAAAATACCTTTCAATAGAAGCATTCCTGTGTTCATGAGAAGTAGTAGTGGTTTAGCCTCCCACAGGTATTAACACCTCAAGCAACGCAACAAGCTTATTGTTTGCCAGACAGAAATAGTCAAAACCCACACACTCCCCTCTGCATTTTTTGGAAGGACTTTCCTCTGATACTCTGAAGAAAGGGAATGGTTTAAAGATTAGACTTCCAGGAAATTTTTTGAGGTTCTTTTGTTAGTACATCTTTCACAAAGAACATGCTCTTCTTGTTTAGCTGTTAGTGCTAAAAGTAAGTTTGTGTATTACTTTTTGTTTATAATTATGCTGTAGAGACATCCTCAGTATTACAAATTCACAACTATTATCCATTTCATACCATACTGTAACTAATGAATGGGTGGAATTATCTCCTTCTCTCTGCTATCTTACCTCTGAAACCAACAGGTGGAACACTTCCATGTAGCCACTGGATACTTCTCTTCTTAATAATGATTAATTCTATCCCAGACCATCCATCACTGGTCTCAGCATTTGTCTGAGCTCAAAATATGCATTTGAAGGTCCACCCTGGTCTCTCATGTTCTCACCATTATCTAATTCAGAATGTGAAGATCATAAGAAAGATAATTTCTATATGAAGAGATGGAAGTGCAGTGGGCAGCACATTGCTGCCACAATGGGACCAACAGAGAGAGAGAAGCTTCACTGCAACTTCTGAAAAAATGCTGCCAGTCTCCTTCAGAAGCCCCAGGGCAGGCATGGCCAACCACCTCTATAGAGTAAGGGATGGAGATACAGGCAGATACTGAGACAGCTGCCATTTCAACTAGTCAGTGGTCTTTCTTTGTGCCAGGTGCTGTATTTTCTATTTAGTTGGTGCTCTGACATCCACAAGCCTGGCCCCATGCCTATGTTTCACCTTATGCAGTTAGTGCAGATTATTCCAGCTTTGTAAAACATGGAAGATAGGAAAGAAATTCTCAAAAAGTCATGCAGCTTTACAATTTCAGTCATGAAAATACAATCACTTTTCTGGGAGTATGGGGATATTGTTCTCAGGAGTCCTGTAACATAGAAAAAAGTGTATTTCATCAAGGAAGTTACCACTATAAAATGGATGAGATATAAAGGGAATGTACATTTATCAGAAAACACACACAGGCTAAGGGATAATTTGCTTCAAAATATATTGGATCATTTGATTATATTCTATTTTTATTTTGCAGTATGTATAGGATTTTTTTTAACTGAAAACTGATCCATTTCTATTTCAAAATGAAAATTGCTGGTGACTAGAACATGTCAAAATATAGATGGAGACATGGGAAAATAATCATATAGACAATAGGGTCATATTAGCAGATTAGAGACCAAGGTATTATTGTAAAGTTGTCCGTCCCAATGTTACCACAAAGAGAGCAAGGGCACCACCTGCTGTTTTACAAATGTATTTATTTGGATCATGACAGCGACTCTTCAAGTACTGCACTCAAAAATTTTCTCCTGAAACTGAAGCTTCTGCAAGACGATTTGAATAACTGATGAGTTTGCAGTTGCCTGTTTACACAATGAATGTATTGTAGCCACAACACTGGCCATAAATGCCTGAATATGGGGTACTTAAGAGATTTTTGAAAGCAAGGCAGTGTTTCACATGGGCTCTTCCTCACCCAGGGCATCAAAATCTAGCATTCACACATTTTCAGGAGATCTGACTGATATTCAATAAGCACCAAAAAGTTTAGTAACTGATTTAAGAAGAAACAGCGTGAGAATGGTTTATATCATTAGATAAGCTGGAGGCTATGGAATAAATAATTACTATTAGATAGGGAAGACATCAAACTACAGTTCAAGCAGGTTTTCAAAAGTTTCAAGTTTTCAAAAATTTTCCAAGGACCTTATTTCCAAATGTTCCCAATTGAGAAGACAAGGGTTCATACATACCCAGCTGATTTAAACATACATGAAGGACTTTTTAAACTCAACTGTCTGGCAGTTCTAAGACAATTTGACCATAGCAAATTAAATCCTTAGGTGACCAAGAGACAAGCTGTAGAGTGTGAGCAGCACTTTGGATGCTCTGAGTCAGTGAAGACCGAATATTTGAGTAATTTTTTCTAGAAGCCATAAGGAATCACCTTATAACCTTCTCCTCTTGTTTTGGATATCAAGTGTCCCTTGGGAAAACCCTTTATGAGGGTGCTCAGGCATTATCAGACTGTTATTTTATAGACTACCAAGGAACTTCTGTGGGGACTGGTCTTCTATAAATAAAATTATCAAGTGTCAGAACTTCCACGAGAGTTAAGAAGCACTGCTAAACGAAATGGTCAATTTCTATCCAGGAGCCTTCAGCCCTTTGCTCAGAGAATGTCCTGAGGGATTTTAAGTGAAAGCCAAGTTCAAAACAGCAGCAGCAGGCATAGTGTCTTCACAAATTTGGGAAAACAACATGAAACTTTAGCAAATTATGTGCTTTTGCAAAGGAAAATGATAGCATGGCCCATTTCCTCTTAAACCAGAGGCAAGATTCACCTTGCCCACTTAAAAGCAAAATTATATGAGATATTTTAATTTTTATCCTGTACAATTCTGTTCTGTTTGTGCATGAAAAACTCAAAGGAAAAGTGAAAAATGTGCATAACTTGATTGATTCCCATGAGCTGAGATGAAGTTAGCAGATTTTTGTAACGTGCTCATATCAAATACATTTCAGTGATAGATGTTTCTCATGTTTCATCTATCAGTTTCAGTTCTTACAAGATAACAACAGAGGTGTCAGTACAGTGCCCTGTTTCCTCCTTTAGAAGATGCTTTGTACATCTGCAAGATGTGCAAAACAAAAATAATCTAAGGTTGCATCAAGCTTGTGCATTTATTGGTGGCTTATTAAAAATTAATTCATTGCTGTAGATGAATGCTAATAACAAATTAGTAAAAACTTCTTCCTTTCTTCTGTTTGTTTTTTTTTACACAAATAGTTTTATTACAAACTTGAATTTTTAAGAAATACACATGTAAGAAATTACACAAAGGCCTTGGCATTTGCAAAAATCTTTTGGTATTTGCATGGTAATAGTCCATAGAACATTTTTGGACACAGACGTGCTCAAACAATGGTATCATTGCATAGAAATTCTTTAGAAATATTTCTGAGGCCACTTTGAAGAATTTTTTTGGCACAATATTAACAAAATTAAGGCCTTATACTTTTCAAAATCAAGTCATTCAGTGTGTGAGTAGTGTTTAAAACCCTGAAAAATATTAAATACAGAATAAAGACTATAAGCTCAAAGCAGGATTTACTATTATAAACACAAATAGCTATTAACCTGGGTTCAGTCTCTGCAACTTCAGCATTGAAATGGCCTATGTAAAACAAACATTTCACATCATAGTTTGGCATTTAACACCTAATTCATGACACTGAAAAGAAAAAAAAATGTTTAAGCTTCTTTTTGAAATGATAAACTCAGAGCTTGATTTGCCTAATGGTTGATATCTATATAAATTACTAAAGTATTTATACATATATTTTTTCTTGACCATTGCTGGATCATTCTTTATTCCACAGGAAAGTTTGTTCTACTGCACAAAGAAGCTGCATAGTACCAACATAGGAGAAACACTTACTTGCCTATTTGTGAAGCCAATTTGGCAATCTCTTCCAGATGTAGACCCATTAAAACTGACAGCACTAAAGGCTACAAACAGAAGCAAAGGTTTGCAGGATGGCACTCTATGTTGTGAAAAGATGGTTACATGTCACTTAACCACAGTCTGTAATCCCAAACCTCTTTTTTTACATTAGTATTTCTTTGTACAAGAACAATAAGTACATACCCAAGAGTCTGGGATTTTAAGACAGCTAGATAACGGTAACAAACTTATCTGGGGAAGAAAAATGAATCTAAATGTATAATACAAGAATGAGAAAGGGGGGTCAAACAGTATAAGGCAGAACTGCATACCTCCTAGCACCTTTGCATTTTTTTTCTGGATAAATGCTGACTTTTCATTCTATCAGTGCATTGCATTTATATAAAAAATACATATACTTTGATCAAAAGTGCCATTTGGCATGTCAACATTTGAAGCTTATCTTTGTTGTCTCTTTTCTTCTTTAGCAAGGACAGGGCCAGTAAAGCAGTGTGTGTTAGTTATGCAAGTTCCTAAAAGGCACTTTACTGTTTTCATACGGGACAACAATGAGGTACATATGATATATGTCTAGGCTTCATTGCTGTTAAACGAATAGCACCATATTGTGTGAAATTAGTTGAAATTCAAAAGTCATTATGTTTTTCTCATACAGACTTGACAACGGCTAACATTTGAGCGTAGATCCCCTGCTTTCAAAGTTGAGGGAGTCGGTTTCCTATTGAAAAGAAAGAAATGAAAAGACCCATTAACAACTGTTGAAACGAACAGACACTTTTCAGGTTTATAAGTGACAATACCAACTTTGAATGCAAGTCTCTCTTCCAGCCTGTGCTGAACCAAGGTGCTCCTAAGTTCTCCAGTGTGTAATCACTTCTAAATTCAGTCACAAACTATCATAAGATTAAACATCACACACTTACAGTTACTGAAGAATTCAGTTCTTTCACGAGGCAGAACATTTCCTTAACCTAGAACACTCTGTTAAAGCAGCAGTTTGAAAACAATCTAGAATTTGGGTAATAAAATAAAATTGGGCAAAGAAGCTGAAATTTGACTGTTCATGAGTTTCTGCTAACTCTTGTGACTTTAAAGACAAATGAAAAGCTGGCAAAGGAAATTATGTGATGTCATATAGAAACACAAACCAAAGCCTTTAGTCTCTAACCTATCATAAGGAATTACTCCTAGCAACTAGAAATAATTTTCAGACAAAAGTGTGCTTGCATTTCATGCTTTTCTTTAAAAAAAATATGAGTTTACAGCAAATTGAGGACTATTTGTGATCTATGATAGCAGGGCAGGTCCCCTGATCTGGGATTATTTTATTAATCTGAGGCATAGTTTGTAGCCAGAAAAGGGTGTGAAGTTGAGAGGTCTCTGGGTAAGACTCAAGGAATGGAAACAACAGTAGCACTCACTCCAAATCTTCTTCTGACCAGCTTTCCTTTTTCCTAGGGATCCAGGGCTTACCCCAGTGGTGCGGTGGTTTTGGTAGTAGTTTTTCTGGTTGATGAGATTATCACAGCCCCAGTGATACTCAGTCCCAGTGCTCAATTTCTCTACCTACTCCATTGACAACTATCTGATAAACCAACAGTGAAAACTGGCTAAACAACCTGCTTCATTCTGAGACAGGCAAGGCATTCACAGCATTCACAGATCTAGAAGACACGAAGAGATGAAGGGTAACCGGAGCAGCAGTTAGGACTGTGGTGGAAGAAGGTGCTTGCCTGCATTCCTCAGGAATGTCTGCTGACCAGTTAAGCTATGTAGACATGGGAACTGATCTATATGCTAACATATTAATAACATTCACATACAGCAAATTAGCCTGTGTTGAAAAATACTTATGTGCGGGAGACCAGAACAAAGCCTACTACCACCAGCTGCATTTTACTCAAACATATTTCCTCTAACATTAGAGAAAGGTAAATAATTGTCCAACTCAGTTTAACACCTGTACAAATTGCAAGTGGTTCTATTATATGTTAACATCCATTACAGGAAATGTTATATTCTAGTCTAATTTCAATCAGTATGTCAGCCTATCCGAGTTACCACTTGGTGAATACAATCAAAACATGGTGGAACAGTGAACCTTGTTAGATTCTTCTGAAAAGCAAAATACACGGTACAAATGACATATCACAAACACTAACTGATGATACATTCATTAATTCCCCCAAAAGGTACTAATTTTTTTTCTTTCTGTTACAAAAATAATTAGCTACATAAACTAACTGTGCTGGTGGACAGACAACACTTGAACCTGTACTACATTCAAAAATTACTTTTGTTCAGGGATAAGGCTCAACTGACTCTCAAAGAGGGATAAATAAATCATGAACTTACTTGAACATCTCGTTCCTTTCTATAGTGGCAAGCCAGAAGCTGTAAGCATTTGCATAATAATTGCAGGTGCCCCGGCCATGGCATTCAATGAAGGGAGCGCTGCGGAACTCCTCCAGGCAGGAACCAGGGGATGCCAGGGCCTGGCCAGAGCCCTCTGCACCAGCACTGGTGTGCTAGGAAAGTGCAAAACATTGGTCAGAGAGGGGCTCTTTACCTCTTCTGCACAACTTCCATGGACTCTCTTGCACAAATATTTCTTCACACTTCTCTCCTTGTCCTCTGTTCTGTCCATCTGCTGTTTTGTTACTCAGCTCAAGGACGAATGAGAAACTGGAGATGAAGGCTCCAGAGATGGAACTGGGTTCTCTCACTTAACAGTAGCATGACACATCAGCAACATCAACCTCAGGGCAGCTGTATGCACAGAAGTCCTTCAGGACAGGCAGCAGGACCCAAGCTGTCTCTATGTAAGCAACATGCCAGGGCCTGCTCTTGGCCCAGAAGGCGTAAGGTCTGGTATGGCTTTTATCTGAATTGCTTAACCCCCTTCCCACCCCACATCACAGAGGCCCCTCTCCCATTGCCAAGTGCTAACAGCTCTGGATCCACACTGTGTCTCAGACCATGAATGATCAGATTCTTTTTGAAGTGACTACAAAGGGTGGCGGTCTAATGCCCTCCTAAAACCTGAAGTGACAGAGTCAGATACTAACTTTCTGCAGATCGAAATCCTGAAGCAAATGCGTTCCTCAGCTCAGAGTACATCTCAGTGCGCTTACCATGACAAAGGAGTAACCAATCCAAAGTGAACTCCAGCCATCAGGACATGGTGGTATTTGAATTGTTTGACTGTGAACAGCTATTACCATAGCAGGAGCTTCACACACAGAGCATCTAGAAGGGACAAGACATGAATGAGCTGCGTGCACTTAAGGATTAATACTTCTTTATTCAGAAGCAACTTCCTTTATGTAATCTTTATGTAATGTTGTCATGTTCAAAACCAAAAGAAAATCACAATGTTTCATTTAGTAAAACAGCCAACTGCTTTTTTCTTTTTTGTTAATTTCTAATTTATTTTGTAAACTTCTAATTTCTCCCTTACTTAGAGACAGTTCAACTATTAACTATTCTTATTCCTTTTAGCTTTCCTATTAGAAAAGAACAAGAGACCTCTTATCTGAATGTGTTTTTCTTCTTCTAGTCCCATTTGTAGTGAAGCATCTAAAAGTGTTCAATGTCGTGAACGTGGGAGGCAAATAGCCAAACACTGTAACTCAGCAAGTATCACTTAAAAGCAGTCTATTGTGATCAGAAACAAGTAACAGCAATTCATCATCCTAAACTTAGCCCTGACTTCCAGAGAAAAAGCCATCTCTGGAAAATGTCTTACAAAGGCAATCACTGCTAATCTAATCTAATGCAGACTCTTTCCCATGCGTTTTCCTTGAAAGCGTTTTTTATTTACATTTGTGGTCTGTATCTCCAGTAAGAGATTTCTAGCAAAGGAACTTGAACAACAAACTTCAAAGCAATTCTTCAGAAAGACATGCAGCACCAGTTCTTTTACTTTAGATAAATTCCTTGTGCCTCAGGACTGCTAGGTTACTGAATGACCAATCATGCTTTCACAAGACAATTGTAAAAAACCCATGAGCTGGGCTGGAATTTAAATATGGGGGGTGGTAATAAGGAATTTGGTAGATATAACCCATTTTTTCTTATACAACTCTTCAACTGGCTGCTGCAGTTAGCAATTATGAAAATTATTCAAAATTAAACAGTGTGATTCCTGTTATCAGAGCAGGGAAAAGAATCAAGTTCAAAATCGATTAAGTTGGATTCTGGAAAATGCAGAGAAGCAAAGGAATTCAGAATGAAAGCCTTCTATTTCTGCCTTCTGAAGATCGCTTTCATACCTACTGCCTTCATCTTCAGTGCAGAAGCAAGACAGTTATTTTAAGAAACACATCAATGAAAGAGTAAGTTAAAAGAAGGAATGTAAAGCTGCCTCTATTCTTGGAGCTCTGCTTTGCTTCAAGAGATTTCTGGTATTTCAGTAGAAGGCCTTACATGAAAAGAAGTCCTATGACTCAAGGCAGCAAGTGACACTTCTACACATTTTCAACTTTTGGACAGGGAAAACTGTTGGTTAAGCAGCATCAATAAATAAAATAAATAGAAAGAAGAGTCCTTTGCATTCTTTATTAGATTTCTAAAATGAATAGTACAACTATTTCACTTGTTTCTATGACTAAAAGAAAAAACACATTGGCATACATGCACACATACACATATGTACACACATATACTCACGCATTTTTATGGTGCAAAAGCACCTCCGTAGGCATAAGAAAAGGCAAAGTGTTGGTTAGTACCTCCTTTGGGAATCAAACATTATTGTTAAAGGCTATTTTGGGTGCATGATATGGGATGGGATGGCATAAAAGGAATACGAATTTCAGAAGCTGGTAATTTGAATTTTTCTGAAAGTCAAGCCCCTTCCATTCACATACAATGAACAACCAAAAATTTAAGATCAACAAAAGCTACAGTCTCTCTTGAGAATCTGGTCTTCCATCTGGCCATTCATTTTCAGGATATACCAATTTCTTTGGTACTAAACCAAAAGTAAGCATACAGAAAATACAACTGCAAATACAAGATGGATTCCACTATGCAAAATAAATATTAACTGTTTTGCAGTAGAGCCATATAGCTTTTGGAACATCCAAGATGTCCAGAATACAACCTACTGATGACTTGGATTGTCCTTTCTCGTGGCTGTACCTGAGAAACCATTACCAGCAAACTCCACTCCCATTCATTAAATATGGCTGGAAGAGGGATCAGCAAGAGCTGATACAGATCTTGTAATGCCTGTATCTAATGATTCTCACTTAAGCTGTAAGTTGAAGATTCCCTTGTCAGATTGATATCTAACAGGGGGGCAGTTTGCCAAATTTTGCTCACAACTCTGCCTTCAGCACTGGACATATTATGCCAGAAGAAGCTTTCTAGAGGTCTTAAAATTTAAAATGGACCAAAATTTCAATATGTTGCATTGATGCAGAACAGTTATGTCTCTCATATAAGCACCATTCTTTATGCTAGCTGTGAATCTGGAATTATTAAAAAATAGATGATTGATTTTGCAATTGTTTCCTTTAATTCAGACAGCAATGGTTGTATTCAAGCAGAAGGTCTAAAACAATGGGAGAAGCCTGGTAGTCTACTGTATGATAAAAATGCTACCATTTTCAAACAGAAGGAAACTGAACCCTAAAAAGCTTCTAACTATGGCTAGTCAAAAAACAGAAGTGTTTTGGACAAGAATTGTGAAAAAATGCAAAACATTTTCTCCTTCAAAGGAGAAACATCATAGCTTTTGCAAAACAACGTTTCAAAGTAAATCTTTTCATTTCAATTATACTCAAAATAGACTATTCTATTTGTTTGGGTTTCCCCCAGAATGGACTTATTTTTGATCAAAGTCTAAACTGAAAACATGCACACTTTGAAACATTTCATCAAAAGAATTCAAACTTTAAATTTAAAGGCAGCAAATATAAATATACAGATTAAAAGCCTTGTCCAGAAAAATAAAATACCCTACACCCTTTCCACAGGCTTTTACTTTATAAATACAGCAGAACTGAAACCATACCTGCTTATGAATGGTCTGATGTTATCCCCAGTGATAGGAGCCATATTCATTGGCATGGGTTCAGGGGTAGACAGCCAGTAGGAGTAGTCATTTCTTGATGCAAAATTACAGACGTTGTTGATATTGCAGAATAAGAAAGGCATGGTACTAAATTTACGAAGACAGCTTCCTGCGGTGCCTGGAATGTTAAGTGAAAGGTTATTTCTTAACACAGCTTTCTTAAACCACTGCCAACTGACTAATAATTATTTCCAGGAGCAGCTAAAAAGCAGAGAACACTTGCCCTGGAGGGCCCAGGAAGTGAATTCTCTTAGCTTCACAAGGAACAAGGTAAGGAGTAGTCCAGTCTTGCCTGTAGAATTATGGAATACATTAGGTTGGAATAGACCTCTAGAAGTCATCTATCCTACTGCCCTGCCAGTTAGATCTGGTTGCTTGGGTCCAGATTTAGTTGAGTTTTGAGGATCTCCAAAGTCAAAAAATTCAACCATGTCTCTGGGGGTCTGTTCCAATGGTTGACCATCAGCATGATAAAAAAGTTTTTATTTATGTTTCACTGAAATGTATCTCATACTTGTGTCCATTGCTTCTTCTGTCACTGAGACCCTCTGAGAAGGGACCCCATTCTCTCTACCCTCCCTGTAGACAGCTGCAGACTGCAATAAAGGCCTCCCCATAAACATCTGGTATGGCTGAGCAAACCCAGTTCCATCAGACTGTCCAGCCTCCACTAGTGATCTCAGTAACTAGGTGTTTTATTCCCTGTGGTATAGCAACATCTTCCATGTTCTAGGATGCCTAGGTCTGAGCCAGAGCAATTACACAGATTTGCTCAATACAGTTCTACAAATGAGAGAAACATTTGGTTTGCAATGAATTCTAACTGAATTCTAATTTGGTCTCTACTTACCCAGATCTTGGCCATGTGCTCTTTCATTGCCTTGTACATAAAGCAAGGAGTAGCCATGGTAGATCAGCCTTGTTCCAAAGGGACATGATGGTTCCTCAATGGTTTGACTGTGCCTGGTGACCAGGAAGCCATGAGCAACAGAGGGTGCCCCTGGTGGGCCCATAGCCCCGGGCAAGCCGTCAGGCCCAGGCGGGCCAGGGAATCCTCTGGGCCCTACAACACAGAAAGGCTCCTTTTATTTCTGCAGACAGCAGTACTCTCCCTACATAACTAAGGAAGTGAAATTAGATACATTCACACCTAACACCATATGCTATTTTTCCATGAAGGAATCAAGTCTTTGAAGAATGCAGGGAGTTACCTGGGGGACCAAAAGGACCAGCTTCTCCTTTCTGCCCAGGTTGACCATCAAACCCCGGACTACCAGGTGGTCCAGGTACACCTGAAGGTCCTGTCAGCCCTGTTGAAAAACAACAAATAATTATTACTGGATGTTTTTTCATGTTTGTTCTGGCTTTTTGGCTTTTAATACAGTACAGCACAGGTATGTCTCAGCATAAATTAAACTCTTGCAGATTCAGTGCATACAGCTCCATATCTACACCACATGTGAGGATTACTGGAGGCAAAGTGATTATATAGTAGAGAAGAACGGAGAAGTAAGGAGAGAGTATGCTTCTAAAATAACTAGCATTTGCCTGGAATATGAAAAGGAATCTCTTCTCTCTCTGCTCATCATATGACTCAATCAAAATTAGATCATAAAAAAGTAGGGTCATGAACAGTGGGATAATGGGGATCCTCTCAGCTTCTTTCCAAATAAGTTTTCAGACATATTATATGTCTTCCCTTTATCGATTTCTAGGGATGCTATGAATCCTACATAAACTCAGCAAATCTGACCTCAGGAAAAGAAAGTTAATACCATCAGCACTATAGCAACATTTCTGTGACTCATCAGAAGCTTTAGATGCTCATAGTTTTCCTTTTCCTGATCACCCAAAAAGCAATATTGTGTTTTTGTACTGAACTGATTACTAGTGCCGAGAGATGGATCCCGTACAAGCAAACCCATGCCGTGTTTAATCACTCAGGCTATTTCATAGTTATTTCCTAAAGGACAGCAGTTGCAGAGTTGTATCCCCACCTTCAAGAGAAAACTTTAATATCTACTATACTAACTAGGAAGAAGATATTCATCATATTCCACTGTAACTCCCCACCAACTTAAAATAAATCAATCAGGAATAAGGCTTTCCCTTAGAATCTTAACACTCCTGAGCTCCCACTGTCCATGTCCCATCATTCTGAAGGATGTGTGTCCTTGTGCCAGCATTTCATTTGTCCTACCTTTTGCTCCATTCTCTTATTTTCTAATGTGTTTCAGTTTTGCAGTCCACCTACTCTTTAAAAAAATTGCAATATCTGGACTAAAAGAAGAAATCTAGGACCATGGAACAAGTTTCCTCACAAAGCACTTTGCATTCCAGGATCAAGTGATCTTACTCATGCTTGTCTTCTCCCAGAGACATACAGTAATTAAGTTTGGATTCAAGACTAATGACAGAAGACACCCTAAAAAATACATTTTTGGGAAAGGATGAGCAGAGCATTGCAACTCATTCTGCTTACTGCTGATCTCAGATACTGATGTGATGACTGCAGAGTGAGAGTCTATAAAAAAATCACCAGGAAGGCATCTGTTTTGGATGAGCTTCCAAAAGGATTCTCTTCCTCATCATTGACACAATTTAAGTAGCTTACAAACACTGGATAATATTATACCAAAAGTCTCATCATATCTTGCCTACCTTTGGTCTATTTTTACATAACTTAAAATGTATTTCTACTGGCAAATTAGAAATTCTCACCTTGTTGTCCTTTGGGACCTGGAAGTCCTGGGAATCCCTTGAGACCAACTGGTCCTACAGGTCCAGGTAAGCCAGGATCTCCTTTAATAAGCTGAAAAGGACCTGGTGGGCCCGGTGGGCCTTGTAAACCTGTGGAAATCAATTGAGAAAATCAGCACATATTTACTATTGCACAATAAAAAAAAAAAGGGAAAAAACATTACCTTGTATAGCCATTTATGCAGAGACTGGAGCCTCTCACAGATAGGCACGAGATATCAACATGTCCTAGACTTTACACGTGAATTAGACTGCAAAGCTTTCCAAACAGAAGCCTATCTTTGCTGATATCTCCAGCCAAACACACCTCTCACAGACTGAAATAGATGTCCAGTCCTTAGGTTGCATGGAGTTTTCCCAACAAGTTTGTAAATAGCCCCAAGCTGAGTGGTGTAGTCAGTCTGCTGGAAGGAAGGGATGCCATCAGAGGCACTTTGACATTCATGACAAGTGGGTAAATGGGAACATCATGAAGTTCAACAAGGCCAAGTGCAAGGCCTTGCTCATGGGTCAGAGCAGTCCACAGTATCAGTACAGCCTGGGGGATGAATGGGTTGAAAGCAGCCCTGCAGAAAAGGACTTGGGAAACACAGGTAGATGAAAACTGGGACGAGTCGGCAATGTCTGCTCACAGCCCGGAAAGCCAATACTGGGCTACATGAAAAGAAGTGTGGCCAGTAATGCTCCCCCTCTCTCTGTTCTCAGAAGACCCCACCTGGAATATTATATGCAGCTCTGGGGTCCCCTGTACAAGAAGGACATGTATCTGTTAGAAGAGGTCCAGAAGAGGGCCATGAAAATTATCAGAGGGGTGGAACAGATCTTCTTCAAAGACAGGCTGAGAGAGTTGGGCTTGTTCAGCCTGGAGAAGAGAAGGCCCAAGGAAGACCTCACTGTGGCCTTTCAATGTATAAAAGGGGCTTATAAGGAAGACTGAAAGAGATATTTTACCAGGGTCTGGAGTGACAGGACAAGGGACAACAATGTGAAGGAAAGAAGTGTTTACAGAAAGAGTGTAAATTTAGATTGGACTTAAGGAGGACAATTTTTTACTGTAAGGGTGATGAGGCACTGGAACAGATGTTGCCCAGAGAAGCTACAGAAGCTCTATTCCTGGAAGCATTCAAGGCCAGGTTGGATGGTGCTCTGAGCAACTTCTTCTAGTGAAAGATGTCCCTGCCCACGGCAGGTAGGTTGAAATTAGATGATTTTTAAGGTCCCTTCAAACCCAAACTTCTAATCTGACCATTCAGATGCTGACACATGATACCTGATTCCATATTCTGCATTTTTATACAAAACAAAAGGGTGATGAAGTTATCCATTGATTAGTCACAAATAATCCCAAATTAATCACAAATTAATCACAAATAGCCATTTTACCAAAAATATCTGGGGAAAAAAAGAAGCAAGTGTTTATATTATACCTTTAGATCCAGGAAGACCTTGGTCACCTCGCTCACCCTTAAGGCCTGGGAAGCCAGGAGTTCCTTTTGGACCTGAAGTCAAAGGAAATATTTGCATGAAAATTCAATAATTTCTTGATTTGGAAGGATATGTGTGGAATAATCATGCATGACCCCATGATCCTGAAAAGGATATGATTTTATTTGCACAAGTACTGTTTAACTGTTTGCAGGAACACGATACAAACAACAGCACTAAGTCACCAAAGAAATGATGACTGAAAATAAATTTCTTATTTTCTTTCTTACTTCTCTTCAAAGTTCTCTCACTTTAATAATAACATTCTCTAGATTAAAAGCATTAATCTTTTTCTATTAGTAACTGTATTTTTTTTACACATGTACATAGTATTTTCATGTACAGGGTGGTGACAGTAGCAGGAATATAATCAACAAGAAAGACATACAGAGCCCATTTCCTCACATATAGCTATGGCATCTGCTTCTTTGATTCTAAAGAAAATCTTGAAGATTCTTGACTGGTCGTATCTAACAGTCAATTTTACATCCATCTTTTAAAGGAAGTGCACATTTAATATTTGCAAAGCAAGAACAGGAAAAAGGCAAAAAACCTTGTGAAAAATCTCAATGCTCTTGTAGACTTTTTGATGCAGCTTTCAGTGTCCTGTTCAGTAATTTGTAACTCAGAATATTAGGATATCTCTTTGGAGAGAGGAAGGATATGAGAGAGACATTTTTGCATACTTTTCAGGAGCATGGTAAGTTTTCTCCTCACCTGGAACACCTGGAATTCCTGGAGGTCCGAGATCACCCTTTGGACCGACATCTCCTGGCAAACCAGGACTACCCTGCACAAAAGAAAATGTGAAGTGTAGTTATCATACATTATTATGATATAACTCTGAAATAGGCTGTGTATTATTGGAAGCCTATGAAAAAATATAATATGAGAAAGTCATTAAGTTTAAGAAATGGTCCCTTGATTAGATGAGAAGCTTCTCCTACAGGAACAAGTGTGACACCTTGTTCTTTCTACACTGTTTTTTGCCTCACAAAGATATCAGATCAGAATAAGGTCCTACTAACACTGCAGCCAGTAAAAAGTTTCTCAATCATAGACCACATTATTATGAAAAAGACCAGTAAGCACAAGTCTCAGCAAACACTAATTTCAGTGCAGTCCCAGCAGGAGGTTGCTAGTTAGATATTTAAATGGGGTAATTCTAGACCACAGCAGACTTGAAAACTTCTACATTCACACATGGGATGAAATTAAATATGTTCAACTATTTATAATCCTCTGAAGATTTTTACTTTTCAACAGGGATAAAACACTCAAGGACTTAAAACACTTCAAACACAATGGGAACTCCTCCATCTGCCTTCACCATTCTAAACTGTTCCTCTGAAATTAATGGTAACAAGTTTATTGTAGCCTCACTTCAAGGAAAACCAAGCCCCTATTTCAAAAGACACTGTAAATAGTAATTCAGATGGCTGCCAATTTTCTTTTCTTCTTTTGTCTGTTGCAGATCATCTGCAAAAAGCTTGTAAGTAGAGTTTAGAGTTTCTCCCTGGCTGAATTGGCATGACAGTGACAGTCCAATTTAAAATAAAATCTGAAACACAGGTGGAGGAAAGAAATAACATCCCTTTGCTAATTAACCTACCAGTCAGAGGCTGGAGATGTGAATTGAATACCCAGTGATAAATAATATC
Organism: Drymodes brunneopygia; assembly: GCA_013400955.1. NCBI lineage: Eukaryota > Metazoa > Chordata > Aves > Passeriformes > Petroicidae > Drymodes > Drymodes brunneopygia. The sequence continues at coordinate 226,330 of VZTZ01009922.1, read as the reverse complement.
AATAGAAATTTATCATATTTGTCGAGCAACAGAATAGGCAGGAGTGATTTTTCATTCAGTGCAAGTTAGATGTTTATATCAAGGTGAGAAGAACAGTTCACTACAAATGTCTAATTCTTTCCACTGATTATAAATGGAGAAGAGATGACTAGTTTAAAAATGGATGTCCACAGTTAAACTTCCAAAGATTCCGAAGTTAAACAAAAGAAATACTGCCCTCAAGAGTGCTAAGGGAGGCATGAATGAAGTAAGATTCACTGGTTTCCTTCACTCACATAGTCACAGTATGGAGGATTGTTTAAAGAAATAGCTTTGTATCATAATGTGTGAACTTCTGAAGCCCAAAACAGGAGGGCTAACTTTCATTCAGCAGTCAGTTATGAGTTAATCACATTAAAAGAGGGGGGGTTTTAAATAAATATTTTTTTAGGTTATAATTATAAAATGGGTTTATAAGAGGAGTCCATTGGAAGCTTTCCATCAAAATACTTTTTCCACAACAGTATGCATTGCTTAAACTTTTCTTTCTCATCAGTTAGGGATTGGTAAACAACTTCTGTTTTGGATCTGTTCCAAACAGAACAAAACTATTTCAGGAAAATGTTTCTTCTCTCATTTCAGCACTAAAATGAACAGGAAAAAAACCCATGGGATTTGTATTTCGCAGTCTGATCTCTGCATTCACTTTTTTTAGATACAATTTTTGGACAGGCTGTGTCACTCATATTGCAACAAAATCTTCCTTCTGATATAGGTAACCTGGAGACCTATGAGCAACTGAGCCACAATCAGGGCAGGAGCCTGTCACACTGGGGAGGATGAAGATATTAGAAACTCATCTTCGTATGTATCACCAGAGGAAGCTTAATATTTAATATCACTCTCACTGCAGCATTTCACACTGAGTTAACAACCTGTTACTATGAATTGTGGCTCAAGGATAGTGAAACATTTTTTCTGATTGAAGGCATGCAATCAAAATCCTTAGGCATTTCCCATTCTTTCTCAGCAAACAGACTGATCTATCAACCAGTGAAAAGCTTTACGATTTCCTGGGGTATAGGAATTTAGCTCTCTACAGAAGTACTGCAAGTTCTTAAACTAGGGAAAATATACTGGAGTGTTATGTTGGCATTTACTACCTTTAAAGCTGGTATGGTAAGGTAGAGTATGGTATCAAATATAAAAAGGTCTGAACATGGAAGCAAATACTTAATGTCTCTGTGAAGTGACTTCAGATGCAGAAAAAGATGCACTAGATCTTTGCATTATTGAGAATAAAGTGGACCTTTAAAGTCCTGCATTTCATATCAGGACCTTTTTCCTTAGTCTTTCCTCCTTTTGTACACTAGGAATTTTCTTATCCTTTTCCCCATAAATATTATTTTTATTGCTATTATTGTCTTTTTTTTTTTAAGGGACATTAAGATTGGAAAATACCTCTAAGATCATTAAGTCCAACCATTGACGCAGCACCGCCATGCTCACCACTAAACCAAACACCTCGAGTATTATATCCACACATTTTTTGAACACTTCCAGGGATGGTGACTCTACCACTTGCCTGGGCAGCTTGTTCCAATGCCTGACCACCCCTTCAGTGAAGAAATTTTTCCCAATATCCAATCTAAAGCTCCCCTGGCATAACTTGAGACCATTTCTTCTTGTCCTGTCACTTGTTACTTGCAAGAAGAGACCAACCCCATCTGGCTACAAATTCCTTTCAGGGAGTTGTAGAGAGTGATGAGGCCCCTCTAAGCCTCCTTCTACTCTGGGCTAAACAACCTCCATTCCCAGTGTAGTACAAAAGAAGAAATGAAAAGTTAAAAAATAGAGCATATTTTTCAGTGTGGAAAAAGACGTCATACACACTGAGAGAAAGAATATAGAAGACCAACTGTTCTAGGTAACTGTCCTATTCTATTTCATTCTCACTAGTATACTGAAAAGGGACTATTTTAGGCCAGGGAAAATGAATAATATATGACAAAAATGTATTCATAGTATTGCCTGTTTGTATTTCTAAATCAGCAGCTATATTTCATCACTGATACTACTGAAACTGCACTTTATTTGAGAGCTTTCATAACAAAAGCAAACAGTTCAGGTATTTTCAGACGGCAATTCATCGTGAAATATGCAACCTTTAAAATTAACTACTAATGCATTTGTGGGATTTATGGATGTGCTTCAGCCATCCCATACTGTTAAAACACTGTAAATTATATTTTGAGTGTTGTATGTTACCACTCACTATCTATAAATTTCTAATAAGTTCATTAGCTCACTGGGGCTGCCTTTCCAGGGAGAGCACTGAAATGCTTTCAAATTGACTTTATATCATCAGCAGTGAGTCCAAAGGCACTCTGAGCATAAAATATCATTATTTTGAACAAGAAACTGTATGATTAATATATCTATTAATTACAAGAACCAGCTTTCAGCAGATCTGCAGTGGGCTGAAAGGGACTTACTGGCAGTCCTTGGAAACCTGGATCACCTTTCATTCCTGGACCCCCAGGAGTCCCTGGCCAGCCATTGCTCCCTTGCTCTCCTTTGGCCCCTTTCAGACCTGGAGGTCCTGGTGGCCCTGTTGGACCTGGCAAACCTAAAAACCAGTAGAAAAGAGTATTTAGTAGCAACACTGGTTTACAGCAGTATCTGATGGAGGGCAAACAGGGTCTTCAGATGGACAGAACCAAAATAATTGTTGTAACATTTCAAGCAAGTAAGTAGGAGAATCTGTTGCAGGGAGACTCCTCATCCAATTATCTCTCAGCCTGTGGCTGATTGAAAATAGGGGGAGTTTTCCACATAGGCACAACAAGCAGATAGTCCATCCTCGGGCATAAACATACTAAAGCTACTTTGTAGTTCTGCTCCACTTTCCTCCTTAGCCTCCAGCATAGGGCCACCGCCATGGAAAGGCCAAGCTGGGTCATTTTTAAATACATTAACCCTCCAGGACATAGGAACATACAGTCCTGGATGTCTCAAAACAGTAAATTAAGTCCTTAGGGAAACATGGAAGTGGGAGGCAACCTTCTCAATATTAGAAAGATTTCTGGACAAAGACTGCTGAACTGCTTGAGGACATAAAATCAGCCTGTTCTAGGACATAATGCCAAAACTGCTTATGAACAAGGCTTTTCTCTGACCTCTCAGAGGAGGATAAACAAAGATATGCAGTTTTGATTATATTGTTAGTTAATTAGGAGAGCCTTGATGAACAGAAATACATTAATACTAAAGACAAAGAATTACCTGGAAGACCAGGTTGGCCTTGGGGTCCTCTGTCTCCTTTAGGGCCTTCAATTGCACTTCCTGGTAGCCCAGGAAGGCCTTGGTTTCCCTTAGGACCTGGTGGACCTGCATATCCTGGTTCCCCTTTCAGGCCTGGGATCCCTGGACTTCCTGGGGATCCTGGAAAACCCACTTCGCCTTTTGCACCTAAGATTTGAAACAACCACAGAACATGATTAGAGAGAGGATCACAATCACTGAAACCTTCTGCCTTATTATCCATGCACAGTAAGCTTTACTCTTTTTGAAAACACTGACCTTAACTTTATACATTTCTATAAAAATGCAAAACTTCAGGAAAACTGATTTATTCTTCACATTATTATATAAAAATATATATGAGGAAAGTATTTTGACTGATACACATTTTCTTATCTAAACTGATCACTGGGCCATTTTTAGTCACTCTTGAAACAGATTAACATTCAGCATCCCTCTATCACTCCATACACAAAGATTATAAAGCCCCCAAACTCTTACTCCACAGCAATTATTATTATCACAGTCAGGTAATGGATGTTGTGCTTTACTAAGCACAAAAGGACTTGCTCCTGGAGAAAAATGGGATACTTTTTTACTAAGATCTAGATTTAGACCCATTGTACTTTCAGGCTTGTACAAATAGTTAACAATTGCAATTCAATCTAATTTTAGATTGAGCAGAAGAATATAGAGAAACTGGTATAAGTACAATAATAAGAGAAACAAAATTTATAGGGAACACTATCCCTGGCTCTCCGCCTGAGCAGAAGAAGGTTTTTAAATCCTGGACTTGTTCCTTTGGAACTACATTTAAAACACAAATTATGAAAGTACAATATATGTTTACTCTAAACCCAGATATTTTTAAATTAGCTGAGCTGACAAAATGAGAGGTGAGGAAGGTGAGAGAAGTTTTCTCATGATCTAGTGTTCTACATGCTTCATGAGCTATGATTAGAAAATTTGCTTAATTTATTAAGTTTTCTAACATCAAGGCTTTTGCAGCAGTTAATGACTGTTAATTAATCTAAGATGGTAAATAAAAGATATTCGGAAATTCTGGTTTATCACTTGGGATTGTCCAGGCAAGTTTCCCGTATTAAAAGAATGAATGAGTGAGGTAGGGCATTGGTTTTTAAAGCTATGTAAGTTCTTCAAAATCTGCCATGTCATGTTAATTTCATGGATGCTCCAGTTGAATTGTCTGTGCTTTCCAGATGGTCAAAACTGAAAATTGCCCAATTATAAACAATTTCCTTTACCATCAGCAGTTTGATGTTTCTTCTCTACTGTATCTACTGCAGCCTAGTGTCTAGGACATACTTATTTCATAAAACGGAGCATGGTGCATTACAGACACCTTGAACAAGCACTGACTCGAGCCAGTCACACCATTCTCACAGCACAGCATAGTGACACACCTTTCAAAGAACATAGGGGGGCTTGAATTGTCACAGTCATGTGGCTGTACCCAAGCTGTTAAGTCCTGAGCCTAGGTAATAAAAATTTTCAGTGAGATCTCATTAGGACTCTGCTATCTTTTGCATCTCTGCACCATGCTCCTGTACATAGCTTAGACATGCTCTACTGAGCTATAGTAAATAAATATTTTAGCAATTAATACATCTGGGCTGCAAAACAGATTTAGGCAAAAAAATTTCTGCAGTATCCTGGCCACAAAACCACTACCTATGGCTGCCTGGTGCACAGAGCCTCACTAAATTTTGATTCTTGCAAAATTAGTAGGAAAACAGAAATACTTGGGAGTCAAAAGCACAGCACACAAATACAGGAGTTATTTATATTACCTCATCACACCACAGCTTGCAGTAAATTCCACACTATGAATAATTACCTATTTTAGGGTATATCTAACTCCAAGATGTTGCCACTGTAACAGAAATCAGTATTTGAACCTCTCAGAGCTTCTGCCTGCTCTGAGAAGGTATAGGATGTAAAAGAGTTAAGTAGAAAGTATGTCTGCATTACAGAATTACAGTTATACTATGTTGGAAAGGAGGTTTAGAACTCTTTAAATAAGTGTTTTACCTTTATCTCCCTTTGCACCGGGAAATCCTGGAAGTCCTCTACCTGGAAGACCTGCAGTACAGAGACAGCAAAAAATGAGAAGTTGGGAAAGTACTTACACTTAACCTGTAATGAATAAAACTCTATTATGCAAATACAGATTCCAAATGAATGGCTTATGCAAAAGTTCTTCAGGGCAGAGGCTGTTTTTTTATGCACTGGTATTGTATTTAGCACAATGGGTCCTCTATGACTGAAAACCCTACCCAAAGAAAAGGCAAGGCTGCTCCACTATTTCACAGCTAAGTTGCAGGCTGAAATTAATTCCAAAACACAATTCTTTAAAGTATTACCAGCTTTTGTGAAAGAAATTCTTTCAAGATTACATTGATTAAACAGAGTTGCTCATCTAAATGATCAGTTTTGCAATACTGGATGATTGTAAGACATCAATACTGACTTTATTTGCTAAGGTTTCATCCAAAGGACTCAAAGCCAGTACACACCTCTACCAGCTACTCTTGTGCAGCCTGTGTGTGTGTATTTTCATACCACAGGAGCTGAAGATGACAGTCACAGTACCTTGTTCACCCTTTGCACCAGCTGCACCTGGAATCCCATCATAACCCGGTTCACCCTTCTGACCGATGGCACCAGCAGGACCCGGACGACCAGGTTCACCTGAAAAATCATTGACATTTTCCTTTTAACTATGATTTTTTTTTTTTCTTTCAAGAAAAACATAGTCTTCCTTTTGCTCTCATGGAGATCAAGCAGATATTGCATGATATGACTTTTCACTGAATTTATTTCTGAATTAAATCAGTCTGAGACAGGGCTCAAGAATTAAAGATTTTGACACAGCTAATTATTATGAATCTCAGTGAGTTTAGAATGCAGGAACTCCAGCAAAGACTTGTGAACAGCACAGTCCATTGTCCTGTAAGATGATGTGTCCTGCAGCCAAAAACTGAGAACAGAAGACTCCAACATCAAAAATGTCATTATATTCTTAACAGCAATGGACTTACTCTCCTCCATACTCTATTTCCTCTTTAACAGCTGTGCAATGATGCTAATGTGGTGATTCAGGTTTGGGGATAAAGATCAGCTGAATTATTTTTAAATTAACTCAGAAATAACAGAAGTATTAGCTGTAACAATAACCAGTCTTGTGGAAGGTGGTAAAATCTATTCCTCAAACAGTGCAAAAGAAGTATTAGCCCCCCACTACACTGACTCAGATCAATCAATGTCTTTTTTGCTTATGAAATGAACAAATGCACTGTGAAATATCTGAGCCAAAATTAATGTAGAAAGCAACAGGTTCTGTTTTAGTCACTGCCTGGAGATGAACAATATTTTAAGTGTCTTTTTTACCTGGTTCTCCTTTTAAACCTGGAATCCCACTTAAGCCAGGAAGTCCTTTTTCACCCTTGTCTCCATGACGGCCAGGGCTTCCTAAAGAAAGGAAGAAGACATGTGTTTCCATGTGGGATATTTGATACAATTTTTACTTTGATTTTCCACTAGAGTTTCTATTTTATAAAAGCATAAACACTTGCCTGGAAATCCTGCCATGCCAGGGGATCCTTTGGGACCTGGGGCACCCGGCATTCCAGGAATTCCTGCACTACCCTTTTCACCCTTATCTCCAGATAAACCTGGACTACCCATTCTTCCTGGTTCTCCCTAGAAGAAGCAGCACACATAAAATCCACACATTAATTCAGAATCAGTTTTTTCTGCATGCAGTGGTAGATGTCACCCCTTTTATCCATCTGACTTTTAAAGAATTCCATTCTTTTTCCACTCATAAAAAGTAATTTAGGATTAAATTTGGCATTAAATTCCACTATCAGAGTTTTGAACTAATCTAGCAATTGCTTAATACCTACATAGGAAAATGAGCAGTTTTCTATGCATTTTCAGAATGGTTATACAAAGTATTTCAAAACTAGCCTCAACTTACTTATTACACTTCATCATCTTAAAAAAAAGTCTTTTTTTGAGTCCTCAGTAAGTTTGCTACCAGATTAGCAAGTATTATTTTTACCATTTTTACTTATAAATTCATGATAACTGTCATGGTACAACCAGGAAAAGTAATATGAAACAAATGAGAATCCTATTAGATACTATCAGAGATTAAATTAAACTTCTCAGACAGTATTAATACAGTTCACTTTTCAGTAGTATCTGAGCATTGTACAGTATCTTCGTAAAAGTACAGTAACATTATTTCAGTGTGATTATTTGCTCTGTTTGTAAAATGCCCTTTTCCACATTATTGACTTAGTATTTTTAAAGGTTATTCCCTGTCTCTGCATGTCTAGCACTGTGAATTAGCGTATTCTGAACAGAGATAATAAAAAAGAATACTGGAGATAATGGTTCCATCAAAGAGAATGCATCTAAACCTGGGCAAGTTTCACATTTCTTATAAGGCAGTTAAATTAGCATAATAGAAATTATAACAAAACAGTTTAGAGGCCAACAGCGTCTTCAAGTGCTTGGTAGAGATAACCAAATCCTTAGGGGTATAAATACCTTCTCACCAGGAGCCCCTGGAAAGCCAATTCCAGGAAAACCTGGTGCTCCTTTGTCTCCTTTTTCACCTTTTTGCCCAGGGAACCCTGGTGTGCCTGGTGAGCCTGGTACTCCAGGAAGACCCTTTTCTCCAGGTGTTCCTAGTAAAGGAAAGGGAAAAATGGGTGCATCAGAACCACTGGTACCCTAGCAGTGTTGACAACAATTTTTCAGCATTGCCTTGATTGCCTTGGCTATTCAGAGCTATAAAAGTAAGTAAACTATCTTTTGAGATTCACTCTCTAAATGGAACATTTTATGGGATGATAAACTCTGCTCTTACAAAATAATCATAATCTCGGATTCAGAGTAAACAAAGGTCTTGCTAAAAACATGAACTGAATAAAACTTCATTTTTATTTGAATAATTTCTAACAGTACTACAGTGACAAAGTGACTCTTCTGCAGCATATTTTTTCTATCCTTACTTACCATTTCAGACTTTCACATTTTATTTCCTAAATATGCTACCCACAAGACCATCCCAATGGAGACAAAGTTTCTACGTTGAGTTCTTCTCCATTTTATTCTTTACCAATCCCTTCCACAACAACATTATTCTCAGACACCTACAGTTCATAATTGACACTCAGTACACAGCAACTCACCAAAGCTTTTAGAAGGGAAAAAAATACACAAGAAGCTTAATGCAGTTGACAGACTATCAGAGACAGACAAACAGGCACCACTCAAAAAACTGCCTGCCCGAAATAAATACAGAAAACCCAAACATCCAGCTGAAGGAGTTGCACGTAGAAACTCAGGAAACCATCCTATTATTTGTATATCACAATAGGATTGAAAAGCAATGTCCCAAAAGTCTTACATTCAGTCACTGCAAATAGTGCAATTGTTTAGCAGATCTACACCAAAAAATATTCTATACAAGTTTCTCATAATGTTGGATATTAACTTCAGGAAAAAAAAAACAAATAAGAAATTCCTAGCAATCAGTACCTGGCAAACCCATTTCACCAACCGATCCTTTTTGTCCTGGAACTCCTGGATCCCCTGGGTACCCTGGGGGGCCCTGGTCACCTTTGGGTCCTATGGACAACAGAGAAATTAAGAATCCCATTCATTAATAAGGCTTAAAATACCTGACGAATAGTCCATCTGCTGTCAGCTTCAAACATACCTGGTTGTCCTGGAGTGCCAGGTTCACCATCCCTCCCTGGAATTCCTGGTTCTCCATAATCCCCACGTAGCCCTTTTTCTCCTGCTGCTCCATGGTCCCCTGGACACCAAAAAGACAAACACAGTGAGATCAGTTTTCTCACAATTTACTGTTATTACAGACAATAATCCATCTAGTTAATTTTTGATCACTGCTGCTTCTCTCTGCTGAACAAGGAAATGGCTGAGTAAACATTAAACCAGTACTGAGGAAAGGCTGAAAACTATCACAATTTTATGGGCATCTGTGCAAATTAAAAAGCAAGTTATATCCATAAAAGAAAGTGAAATGAATGTGTGTTTGAGTTAGATTAATGAGTTATTTGAAAAGTGGCAGACAAAATCAGGTGTTAACAGAAATTATTGATTTGACTGTTCAGCTGTCTAAAAAGGCATATGTGAACAACTAGTAAACAGCCAGAAATTTGCTATTTTCCCTGTCCCATTTAATGCTAAAGCATTTTCAGAAGGCTTATCTCTTACTCTGTAGCATGCCTCTTCTCCAACTTTATGTCCATGCTCTTTGGTCATAAACAATTCTGTTAGTGTTGCATTGAGCTGCAGGACAACAGGCTACTGAAGGTAACTCACTGAATGTTTTTAGGTAAGTGGCTTTTATTAAAAACATTTCAAGATGTCCAAACCCAAACCTTTTCATAAGCATCACTGATAATATGCCATAAAAATTCTGTATCTTATCTGCACAGTTTGTATTTTGTAAAAACATTACTGTGATATTCATATCTAGAGGAATGAAAGAAGTCAAAAGATCAGCAAAGTTAAGGAGTATAAGTAAGTTCTTTTTCTCTGCTAGTACTAAGTATCTTTTGGTTGAAGAGGATGAAGTAAAAGCAGAAATTTGCAGGCTAGGATCTGTTTGGAACCTACTCTTCCAGGTTGTGTGAGCCAGGCCAATCTGTAGACTGTGTATGCTCAGGAAAAGGTAGAGCATAGAAGTCTGCAAGCATGCATTATTAATGCTGGAGAGATTAGTAAATTAGAAACCAAAGAAATTAACCATTTCCATTTCTCAACAAAGGTTTCTTTATTTGCATGCAATGAGAGGGCCTAATTTAGATTTCTAGAAATAAAATAAAATTAATCATCCTACGTGCCAGGAGTAGATAAGGAAATAGTGAAAACAACCTATGTGGTTTTAAGACTTTACATAGCACTGTATATATCAAGATCAGAAATAAACAAGAAAAAATAATCTCGATGAAACCTTTACAGGCTGGGAGCTTCATTAAAAGTACTCTCAGAAGCTGCATCTCAGCTGAAGGGCAGATGTGCTCCACACTTGCTCACACCCTCCCCTGCAGTCCCTGGCTGCCCAAGCTCAGAGGCACTACTTACCCACATGCCCAGGTTTCTCTGAGACCCAACCAGAACACGTGAGCCCAGATCTCCTTCTGACAATTAGCCAGGACATGGAGATAAGAGGTAGCTAAGACTGGGATATTCTCCTGTTTCCACAGTTCAAATACAACATAGTATTGTTATTAGTGATTCACTGTCAAACTGGAAAGAAGTCTGCCCTGGAATGAACTGATGAAATGTACAGATGACACTCGAAAGGCTCAAAAAGAGGACAGGATTAGACTACAAAAGGATTTTGAAGAGTTGGAGTGAAGCTTGAAAATCATCACAGTGAAAATCAAAAAGTGTGATACACCACGTGTGATAAGAAGAAGTCAAAAACATGCATACAACATGAAAAATTATTACACAGGCAGTAGTCCAGAGACTAAGAATTATAGCTAATCACAAAATCAGTCAGCTGTTGTTTCAAGAAAGGGAAATTTCATTCTAGCCAGGCCTGAGTTGAAGTACTTTGCTTGTTTCAGCAATGTGCACTCTAACAAGGATGCAGCCAAATTGGGGACAAACCAGAAAGTGTAAAAAGAACAGTAATTGTTTCAGAAAATGTGATACACTATTAAAGCCTGAAGGATTTGGTTGAGGGAAATTAAAGACTACGAGATCTCAGTAGCTCCCTTCTAAGCTCTACACTTCTACACTTCTTTTTTAACTAAAAAACATTACCATTTATTAAAAACTCTTATTTTTTAAATTAAAAGTAAATTATAAGATGAAGAATAAATATTAAAAATATGTAAAATATATACAATTTTTTCTTTGAAAAGAAATGCAGGACAGAAAATTATTTCAAAGAACTGATTTATCAATTAGTAGTAAAACTACAAATCCAAGAAGAATGCATTATCTAAAAAAGCTAAAAAATCTATAATCATGAAGTTTCTATGCAGAAAACTGATCTTTCTCCTGCATACTTCCAGATGTTTCTAAACTGACATAAGTTGATCTGTTGATATCAGTAGCATAGATGCACTTCTCTCCTGAATTTTCTTCAGGTCACAAAGAAACATATGTCAAAAAAGGCTGCTCACTTTTTTTCTTACACTATCAGTTCATCCTCATAGCCACAACTACATGTTTTACCTGAAAGACAGCTTTTCCCTTCTGGAAAGCTCTAGTTTTTACTTTTAAATTTTATTTTTGTTTTCAGAGAGTCTTTTGATTAAAGAGGCAAAATCAATTATGAAAGCACAAATGGAACCTTTTCTATTCAACCAAAACCCTTTTGCTCAGTGATTATTCTTTGTTTCTATGGAGTTGAAAAATACCAGGAAAATATCTACATTTGCTGTGTGAAATTCTTTAAACTTATTTAAAAACAGTTGCGTAAAACTAACACAAAACTGAATTCAAAGTACAGCTGCTTGGTAGTATATAAGTGGTAATTCCACTTATTCACAGCTAGAGACCAAAGTTACCTTTTTCTCCTTGATCTCCCTTCTGGCCTTTGAGGCTAACCATGTCCATGTTGTCTATTGTTCCAGGTTTTCCTGGGAGACCAGCTTCACCTTTATCTCCCTTAACACCAGGATCACCCTGTGGTCCAATTACACCTTTGAAACCTTGGCTACCTATGAAGAGACAGCACTGAATGTTACAGGGGCATATAAAACTTCGCAAAAATATTTGGTAGGCAACAACAAATTAAATTAGCTATTTATTCAGATTTTGAGCATCAAATACCATGTTCTGGAACAGCTCCTACAAAGATTTTTTTTATACTTCACAATAGCTCTGTCAAAAAGTTGACATATTTTTCACACTTCACAGCCATTAATTTTAGACTCTTGAAACAATGAGGACAGGAGTTTGGCAGTAACACAGAGCATTATCTGAGGCTCTTAATTAAGACCTTCCTGCTGGCTTTTAATAATTTCAAATAGTGTATTTTTTCTTGGAGTAATACCTACAGCAGCCCCACACCTAGAAAACCCTTATGTTGTTGAAGAATGGATCAAAAATCACATCTTGGTGCCAAAACACATGACTACTCCTAGGATATGGCCTTTTATACTATTTCTAACTTAGAGGAATGCTTCTTGACATAAACCATTCCTTATGCCAAGTATATTTCTTATATTTGGTTATTTCCCACCTTCTGTTGGGGAAAAGGTGGGGTTTACAATTTTTATTTTGAGAAAATCTCTCTCTTACCTTTTTCACCAGGTAACCCTCGATCTCCAACTGGTCCAGGAGTTCCTGGCAATCCAGGAGTTCCCATAACTCCCATTTCTCCTTTGGGCCCTGAAGCCAAAGGAGAAGAGTGAATAAAAAAAAAAATAAAGCAAGCAGTAAAAAGACGTACAAGAAACGTAATTATTTACTGCCTGTCATATTAGGAATTGCACTACTTAAGGAAAAATGGGACAAAGATGATTAAACTAAAACAGACCAATAGAGAAAACAACAGTAAAAACAGTATTATGAAAACCAGAGAAAAACAGTTTGTAACGGGTTTTTGACAAATTCTTAAAACTTCCTATTACAGCAAACAATGCTGTCATTAACAAAGGCATTATTAAAACCACACCCTGTCATTAAAACAGTGCAGAATAATCCCCTTTCATTATTACAGGAGAAAGGCTAGTTCCTTCCAGCTGCTGGATTTGATCCATGAAAGAACTTCAGCAGCAGTTCAGTTACATGTGCACAGAGATGCTTTACTGATGTCAGTCCACGCATTTTCCCAGGCTTGGGCTCTTTGATGGATCAATTCCTAACTGAGTGAAAGGGTGTGCTACCACAGCTTAATAAAATAGTTGTCAAAGATGCTGGTTTCTGAGGGACAAGGCATTTACCTGCTGATCCTTTCAGTCCAACAGCCCCCTGAGGACCTGGCAGGCCAGGTAACCCCACAGAGCCTGGGACTCCTGGCTGGCCCTGGCTCCCTTTATCCCCTTTTGGTCCTGGCATATCTAGACCTGGGATACCAGGGAAGCCCCTTTCTCCTTTTACTCCAGGAAATCCTAGGAAAAACAGGAGATACAGGATTAGTGCTTAACAAAAACCAAGGAACACCATTAATAAGCATATCTGACCATGTCCATCTGTGATTCACAAATTACATGGCACAGAGGATGAAGACTCAAAGGCAGACAGCAGAACAAGCCCTCAATTTCTAAGAGAGGCTTTGAACCTGTATCTGTTACCCACCAATGACCCGAGGAGACCAATCCAAACACCAGCATCCTCTCAGGAGGCCTCACTCTGCGTTGTGGATCAGATGGAGGAGGCCCATCGGCACATTCCCCCCTCTGCCCCCACCAACCTCATACTGCAAAATGTTCTCAAGCAACACTTCTACCTGTGTTATCCACTTATGTCAAAATTCTGCTCCTAAGCACCATCATGGGAGTATTCTCCACTCACCTGGTGGTCCCTGGGGTCCTGGCTGCCCGGCGGGTCCTGGCAATCCTGGAGGGCCCAGCCCTGGTGCACCTGGAGGGCCCTGCAAGCCCTGGAGACCTGGGAGACCGGGGTCACCTGCAGGGAGACAGGAGAAATATAGACCAAGCATTCTCTGATGCTGTTTGACATCTTGCTTGCTGAAGATGCCAGACAAGGTGCACATGACCAAGGAGGCCTCATTCAGCCTCCAACACCTCCAAGCCTGGGCTTGGAGGAAGGGCTGCTCTTTGCTGCTAGCATTTGCTACTTGTGGGTGGTAGGAAAAAACGAGAAGGAAAAGGGGCAATTCCCTGATATATCAGTAAGAAATTTCACTGATGAACAGACTTTTTGCTGCATCTACAGGAGAGTGACTTTAAAAAGAAATACAAATACAGAACTGTATTTTTCTGGTGATGTTACCTCTGAATCCTTGCTGTCCAGGTATGCCCGGAAAGCCCTGCTCGCCACGTAAACCAGGCAGTCCTGGATTTCCCTTTTCTCCAGGGATGCCAGCTGGGCCAGGGGGGCCTGGCAATCCCTTAGGGCCAGGGAGACCCACACCAGGCTCACCCTAGACAAGAAACACAATAGATTAGGAATCAATGCATCAAAACCAATTAAATGTACTTAAATCATGCCATACAGGGCTAATGTATAAACCTCTATACACAACTTCAGGGGAGAGCTGTAAGCCCTTTAGTGCTAATGTCAAGTATTTATCCATCTACTCTGTCCCCTTGTGTGCACAGCGGGAAACATAAAATCAAAGACAGTTTGGCCAACTTTTAAAGCATTTTTCCTTGCACATGTTCCTGTCAACATGGGGGGGGTCACAGATAACAGTATCAGCAGCTGACATCTACCTTTTGGCCTTGTAAACCTGGAACTCCTGGCAAACCATCCAGACCAGGGGTTCCTGGAGTTCCTGGCAGACCAGGTGAGCCAGGCTGACCTTGGAAACCTATAAAACAAAACATAACTCACATCATTACTGTCTCTGTCTGTAAGTGACCTCTGCTGTTTCTTTAAGCCTCTAACTGAACTATTCACAGGGATGTGTTAAAAAAGATCTGGGTAGTCAAACTTCTAGGGATGTTCCAACAAAGATTCAAACACTGACTTTTGTGCAGCAGTTGGCTTCTGATGAGAAACAACCACCCAGAAGAAATAAATGCTGTCTCCTCTTAAATAAATAGCCTTGTGGGTTCATCTCCCATCGCCCTTGTGAGAAACATCCCGTAAAACTGAGTTCCCAAAGTCTTCCTCAGAAAAGGCAACTTAATGTGTGGGGCATCAGACCGAGGGATGCACAACAATGTCCACCTGTGAATCAACACCTTTTGTGCAGTGTATGCCTTGTGACATGTTCTACATGTCCCACTGTGGGTTACATATAGAAAATTTCTATGCCAGAGCTAGCCCATGAACTGCACTTTGGGAATGCAAGAAGGAATACCTACAACATTCTGCAAATCCCTTAAAGATAGCACTCACTCAATACCAGCCCATGCACAACAAATTCAGACAAAGCAGGCAGAAATCCAGCTTTTAGGCTAAGACCCCAGAATGTCATTGGGCAGAGCTGAGTTCATGGAGGCATCCTTTAGAGAAATATATTTAACATGTCATTTCTTTCTTCTGGCATCAAAGTGCATACAGCAATTCTTTTCCAGACACAATGGGCCTTTTCTGTTCAGGTCCCAATGCAGTCTCAGAGGAACGAGACATGGTTACAGAGAAAAATATGCCCTTTCTCCTTATTAAATTTCTGACCCTCCCAGCTCACTGGTGTGTGGAATCTTAAGAAATAATAACAAAGACACACAAGAATTTTGGTGATTGAGATGGCTGCTGAAAGTTCAGTCATCTAGTTCTAAATGAGCAGCAGCACTTCATACATCTTCAAAAAATCCAAAACATTTAGACTCCCTCTAAGCTACTTCCATACCCTGATAATGGCTATGGAGGGAAGACTACACTTATGTTGAGTAAGCTGGAATTCTAACCAAACCACTCGCAGCTGTCTGGAAACCAGCAGAGCTGTAAGCTCTGGCCCGAAACTGTTACAATTACATCAGCATATTATTTTGACCAACTACACACTGTTTTTCGTCTCTCAGAAGGGTCATCTCATCTCAGCAACTTCAGCTGCTGCAATGTAAGATGCTGTATTGTATCATTTTCTATTCTGGAAGTAGCTGTGACACTGTCTGTAGCTGCACCACTGCACTACACAAGGCAAGTGTGCATTGGAATAATGCTCACTGTGGTGCTGGTTGACTTTTGCAAGGCAGCTTCTTCAGCTGCCCCTCCCAAATCCCATGCTGCTATGGCTGGATGACAGTGCAGGCCTCCATTCACACTCCAGTTACACCAGCTCTGTTAGAGGGATAGCTTGATCTTACCTTTGGGACCTGGAGGTCCAGGGAACCCTATGCCCGGCTGCCCAACAGCACCTTTTTCTCCTGGTACACCAGGTCTACCTGGAAGCCCAGGGTTCCCTTTGTCACCTTCGCAAATGAAAACAAGACAAATGTTAACACAAAGGCTTACTTCTGGGGAACAGAACCATCCTGATAATCAGCCAAAGATTAACAGGTACAAAGATTACTGCTGTACCTTGGGGTCCAGGGAAACCAGGTGGCCCAGGAAGACCATCTGCCCCAGGAGGTCCAGGGAGCGATATAGTTCGTCCTGCTTCACCCTTTGCTCCTGTAAATGTGAAGTCATATTAGAGTACAGGAACTGACGAAATAAAACAAGGGAATTCTACCTGACAGCATTATCAGTTCATCCATACCATTACAAGTGACTTGTTATGAAGTTTTTTTGGCAGAAGATTCATAGAAAACTAGGATGAACCTAAACCATCCCATTTCGCCTAGCAAATTCTTCAAGCAAACTGCCCTCAAAAATTTGCAATTATACTGCTGAAAGCAAACGCTTATTTAAATTAGGAAGTCTTTTTACTTCAGGCTTAAATTCTGATGATCCTCTAGGTTGTACCACTTAAAGGACACAATTTTAAATTTTTTTTATTATTATTTTTTTAAGTACTTTATAGCAGTACCTGGAAGTCCTGGTAAACCTGGGGTTCCAGCAAAGCCTCTGTCTCCTTTTTCACCAGGCAATCCTGCAGTACCTATCCCAGGGGGACCAGGAAAACCTCTTTCACCACGCACTCCAGGGAATCCGGGCTGGCCAGGGGGACCACGTTCTCCTTTCAAGCCAGCTGTACCCTAATTTTTGGAAAGTATAAGTGTATTTCTTGCCTGGCTGGCAAGACAGAACACATCATCCTCTCTGAACATTTTGTAACTGGGATTCAGCACACATATCTGTAATGTTGAAGAAAGTGGATTTTTTCTACTGAGCTCAATGGAAACAGAACTAGGTTCCATGTGAAATAGAACATGGAAATACATCTAGCAATGCAGCTAACTGTAAGATGTAGGCCATGTTTCCAGTAGTGGATCTGGGAGCAGATGTGAGCTCCACATGCAGCTCCATACCTACATCAGCTGAACTCTGTCAGTGCAAGATTTTGAAGCATTCATTTCCACAAGAAGAGAAATATGCTAGAACAGACTTGAATCTTGTCTTAACCATTTCTATTTGGATAATTGCATTCATTCAATCATCTCCAAATATCACCTAAATCATTCACACTAGTTCTCACTATCAATCTGTGAGAAAGGCAGAAAGGAGTAAAACTACTGTCCAAGTCCAAACCTTTCCTCTATAGTCCTGAATGTAACAAGCCATGCAGAATGCATCTGAGTCAGATCACTTATTTGCATGGCACATAAAAAGAAATGGTCAAAATCTAGCTCTGAAATAGTCTGTTGTTGGAGAATTGTCTTCCTCTCTACTTCCAGTGAACAGCTAATCTCCTTAGGAGGAAGAATGTACTACTCAAGGTAGGGAATAGAGGTGAAAAAATGAATGAGGCCAATAAACATGTAAGCATGTATAACATAAAGCATGTATAGGGCACCAAAGCATGTGAATTCTGACCTGAAAGACAGAATGTATAGCCCAGTAAGTAAACATAAAAAAACACAGAGCAGGACAATACGTAACCATAAAGAAACAAACATACCGCTGCTCCTTTTGGACCCTGGGGACCTGGAAATCCATCTTTTCCTGGTCTTCCTTCTCTTCCAGGAATACCTGGTTGCCCTGGGAAACCAGGATCTCCCTTTTCGCCTTTCAGGATAATATCGTAAGTAAAATCTCCAGGTTCTCCTTTCGCCCCAGGACTGCCCATAAGTCCTGGAGTGCCAGGGGGACCCTGAAATTTTATAAATTCAGATGTCATCAGTTGCCCTACAAACCCTTCAACTGATACAAAAGAAAGCAAACCTCCAGAAACTGAATGTAGACCAAATCAAGGGAACCACCAAGTTTTTGACTGAGGAGGTCAAATGAGAATATTTTCCAAGACACAACAGTCTTGGAAGCAGAAAGCTTCTCCCTGGGTAGTTTATTCATGACATTCAACAGATGTGAATACATGTGTTCCTTCATTATTACTATTCATCAATTTTGAACAGCTGCCACAGTCTGTTGGTAATGTCAGAATATTATTTACATGCTCAGAAAATAGTTTTGTACCCTCTTCTGGAAATAAGTTTTTTACCTAATGGTATACCTACAGGATTTCCAGAATTTTAACTTTTCCCCTACATATTTTCTAGGACTTGAATGAACTTTTCTTACGGAAGGAGTCTTTACAATTTCTAGTGAATCAGAGCTACTCATTAGGGTAGTAAAACACAAACTTCATGGGCAATGTCCACTACGTACAGCTCATGTGTGCCCTCCACTTCAACCTGAACCAGAACACGGTCAATGGTAATCTTTTCATTAGCATTGGAGTGTTCTGAATCAGACTCTGATGTTCTGGCATGGCTGTAAACAAAGTCAGCTTGCAAGGCTGACCTCTACGTAATTTTTCCAAGTTAAATTATATGCTGGATCACCACCTGGCTGAACTTTGTGGAGCAAAAGGTTAAAAGCATTCAGAACAGCAGCCAGTCTTTGTCTGATTAAAGACATGAACAGAGCTTATGAGGCAATAAAAGTAAAATATAAAGGTGTGGCAAAACAGGTGCCAAGAACAAATGCCAGACAACAAAAAGCTTAAATACATTAGAATATCTTTCACTTTTTTCCACTTTTTCTCACATGGATCTCATTGATATTATAGTACATTCAGTCACCGGGTAATGCAATTTATTGTGGTGGCAATAGCTAAAGAATTCATCTTAGCAAACATTCATTGGCTGAATTCAGGCATCAAGGCTTTATTTAAACTCCAGGGAGAGAAAATTCATTATTCCTTGAGTAATCAATTCATACAAGTGGGCTTTTTTTACTTCTGAAGGTACCTCTCTCTCACCACTGGTGATAGAAGGAGCTCACATAACTCCAGGGTGTGATAAAGCCAGTGCACATGAATGTCACTGAGAAGTTATGTTGCCAGAAAGGATCAGCTGTAAGGAAACAGACAGCTTTGGGGAGAAGAGGTCTGGGAAGACTCAGTCTACTCACACTAGGAATGGTGTCAAAACCCATGTTACGCTACAGGAACATGTACGTTGAGGTAGGTTTTCACAGCAAATCTCAGTGTCCATAGGGGCACTTAAGTGCACTCTGACAAGATCAAATGTAGTTGTGGTAGTACACTGCTCATCCAGGAGTTGTTTATGCTACATTTTAGACAAGGGTTACTTATGGCTGTTCTGCTTCTGGCCTTACTGACAGTCATATTGTGCTGCCTCAGCATAATTTACAAATAATCTTACAGGATGCTACCCACTTTTACAGCTTTCCTGTATTTCTTCAAAAGTATTTAACTTTCCTGCTTACTAATTGTGTTTTACAGAAAATAGTGCAGACTTCATTAACATAATCTTCATTAACATATCTTCATATCATAATCTTCATTAACAACCTGGATGCAGGATTTGGGGGAATACTTAAGTCCGCCAGTAATAAATTGGGAGGAGCTGTCAACTCCCTTGAGGGCAGAGAGACCTCAACAAATCAGAGAGATGGGCAATCACCAGCACAAGGGCGGATTCTGCATCTGGGATGGGGCAATCCTGGATATGTAGAAAGATCAGGGAATGAGGGGCTGGAGAGCAGTGCTGTGGAAAGGGACCTGGGGGTCCCCAGGGAAGTGGTCACAACAGCAGCCTGACAGAGTTCAAGAAGCATTTGGACAACTCTCTCAGGCACAGGCTGGGATGTTTTGGATGTCCTTCACAGGACCAGGAGTTGGACCCGATGACCCGGATGAGCCCCTTCCAACTCAGCATATTCTGTTATTCTATGATTCAAAATTCAGCAAAACTGCCACAGTATGCTGCATGCTAACATTAGACTGCTTACACTACACTAGATGGCACTGTCTCTCTCTCAATATATTTGTACTCAACAGCAAGGAGTTATTGGAACAATTCATGAGAAGGTCAGGGAATACCTACATCTGTTTCCTGTGAAATCCTACTCTTTACCCAGCTCCACTGCTCCACTTGCTCAGGCAGAAGGTCATGCGTCCTGCTGAATTGTTATGATGGAAAAACTCGGAAGCATAACCAGTATCTGACAGCTCTTTTTTAGCTCTCACAGTTCAAACCCACTTCTTCCTACCTTATTTTATTAGGCATAGTTAACCCTAATTTTATCATATCAGTGCACTGTTTTGAGGTTTGTTTTTTGGTTTTTTTTAACAGAACTGTTAGACAACCACATTGATACACTGATCATCACATGTTTTTTGATCACATGCCTAGCAGGACATGTAGTATTTGGCAAGGCATTACTTACAGGTACCCCTGGGAGGCCATCAAGTCCAGGTAAGCCTCTGTCACCCTTGAAACCTGCTTGTCCTGGAAAACCTTTTCAGAGAGACAAAAATACAGTTTAATTTATTATCTGCTTTTACAAATAGCTCATTGTATGTGAAGTCTTTGTGATCCCTTTTAAAGTGTCTCATTCCATTCCCAGTTATATCAGCATAATGCTGCTAAAGCCAGTGAAGCTGTCTTGATTCATGCACTCATGTTGCATGCCTGCATTCATAAACTTGGGAGTTGATGATTCATTTGACTTCAGAATGAATTCACCAATTCATGTACCCAATAGAGAACTGAAACTAACTAAACTACATTCATTTTCCTGAACAGCACTAGAACAAACCTTAGGTATAATATAATTTTTATCATATGGCACTTCCCTCACATGGTAGCAAAAAAATCATTTTTGGGGGGGCCACAGAATTTTGTGCTGCAATTGGAAATAAATGAATGGGTCACTATCAAGCCTGAGCATGTAGGCAAATGGTTCCCACATTATTTCTCACTGTAAAAATATTTGGGCCACAATTTGCAAAGGTCCTTCATTGTGGCCAGTTTCTGCTTCCCTGGTAATTCTGTTTTTATTTTATTTGAAATTTGGAATCAGGCCAAAAGTAGGAATATTCAACCCTCCTTTCATTAGCCCTTTTGTTAATTTCACAAACTATTTGATTTGAGTGGGACAAAAAGTAATTAACTCTATTATGTATGCTGCAGTTTTTCTAATTTAGCCTACATAGCTCATTCTTGAGTAATTTAGGAGTTTTTACCTGCTGGACCTGGTGGCCCTTGTGGTCCTGGAAGTCCAGGAGGTCCCACTTTATCACACAAGGCACAGGCTTCACCTTTGTCACCTGAAAAAAGAAACAACAAAGCACATGAATAACAACAAAAAGATTCAAGATAACTGCAAGCACGTGGATTCAAGACAAATGTCAATTTAATATTTCACTAAATTGCTACTTCTAATTCCATGCTTCAAGAAGAAAATATCAGCAATTTGATGTTCAAAATTACTTAAAATTTTTAAAGGACTGGCATGAAAATCAACCTAAGTCTCATAGTAGGGTTATTATTTAAGAGATTGGTTAAAGGGAACCATTTAGAGGTCAAAAGAAGAGGATCAAAAAGAAGAAAAGAAATATCCACTGGGTATAGAGAAAATAAAATTATTAAAGCAGAAAAGGGATAACTTCTATAGGCACTGTAATTTTGCAGAAAAATAGTGAACAGAATGAGATAAGAAAGGAGCAACCACCATGTTGAGTGTAGCTCACTTTTGTTAAATGTCCATTTATTCAATGCTGCTAAAACATGTGGTTGACAGTCCTATTTACAGAATCAAGTTAGATTGGAAAAGACCTCTGAGATCATGAAGTCCAACCTATGACCAATCACTACCATGTCAACAGACCATGGCACTCCAGTCTTTTCTTAAACACCTCCAGGGATGGTGATTCCATCACCTCCCTGGGCAGCCCATTCCAACGCCCAATCACCCTTTCTGGGAAGAACTTCTTCCTAATGTACAACCTAAGGTTATTTATAGGTGTTAAGATTTTATCTTCTATTACACTCATGGCAATGATTCATAAACCATTTTCATTCTCAGCTCATCTGCCCCTCTCTAAATCTTCATCTCAGAATTCATACTTTGAATTGCCTTGAACAGCTCAATTGCACCTGCATGGGGCTATACTCAACCCTTTCCTTCCTCCCAGCTCCTCTGGCAGCCCTGGGCCACCTTTTATCACTTCCCAGCAATGAGCAGGCCAAGAGAAGTTCATATCACACAATTCAATACACAATCTCCTTCTTTACTCACCAGAGAGTCAAGAAACATCTTCCATGCCCATGAACTATTTAACTAACTTTAAATATACTTTCTCTGGATCCAGCCTAATTTGCTCAGCCTCTTTACACACCCAAGTTCCAGGCTACTAAACATTAGAATACAATCACTTTAAAATATTATTACCTTTCTCTCCCATCTCTCCTGGAAATCCATCTCTTCCTGGAAGTCCAGGACTACCTGGTGCACCAGGTTCTCCCTGCTGGCACTGATCAATTCCATCTGAAATGAAATGCAATAAAGAATACTGTTTTGACAAGCGCAAGTTTTCATTACAGGGTTGCATTTATGTCATACCTGAAATGCTACCTATGAAAAGTGGTAAGTCAGGACAGCATTTTACTTCTTTATTGGACTTACTTGGAAAAATTTAACTGGGATTCTGTGTTCTTATTCCATATACACTGCTTAAGAAACCCTGAGAATTACAGAGGAAAGACAGGCTCTGCCTTAATAAGATTACAATTAATTTCAACATAAAATCTATTTTAATTTTAAGTTTTGGCTTAGAAAAGTACCATGGGTGAAAAACTGATGTTCTGATCGTGAAGAGAATGGAGAGTATCGATGATCTGAAGAAATACATTAAGAATGGTTTTTTTGTACCCTGATTTCTCTTTTCAACATTTTAGGAAACTTTCTAGGTAAGAACAGTTTGTCAACATCTATTTAACTTCTTCACACTGATCAAACGTCCTGAAAACAACAAACCTCATAGATCAGGATCTGAAATAGGTAACAAATGAGAATATTTATCAGGCTTGATCTAAGAATATAAATAGTGCTTGTTCTGTTTGATGATATAATGAAGGATCTGACCCAGTACATTATAACATCATTTTGGCCAAAGACAGTAGACAAAATTCTAATGTGAAGTTTGGAAAACAAGCTAAATGAAAAAAAAAATTGCTTCCCATTATGTACTTGAAGAAGGCTAAAGAATCTGGGGAAGGAGCAGCATTAAGCAACAACAATAATCAGTATGAAAAATAGGAATTGCTCTTATTTTCAGGAAAATGTAAGATTTTGCCATATAATTTCATATTCTACATGCTGGATTTTTTACCACTTCACTGGCAAACATAGCAACAACTAGGCATCTTCTCTTGGTTTTGAACAAAGTATCTTTGGTTTAGGAATTTTATACAGAATGTTCCCTTCAATAGCTTGAAAGTACCTATTGTAATAGGGACATCATTCTTGATGTTGAAATGATAATTTAACTCACAATATCAGTATCATCTATAGCAAAAGTTTTCTATCAAAGAGTTAAAACACCAGTTGTAAGGAGCTATTTACCATGGACCACTTCCACTTGGTTATTGCTTCATTGCAGAGCAAAATCATTTTTCTCTTTAAAATTGCTTTACCACAGTCTAATAAAATGTGTGTAATGTTGTTATCATTACTACTGATATTATTATTATTATTATTATATACTTGTCACATCATTACTGGCTTTCATTTACTCCATAAAGCAAGTGTTTACCCTGATCTAGTGGGTGGCATCCTTGCCTATGTCAGGGGGTTGGAACCAGATGATCTTTAAGGTTTCTTCCAACCCAAGTCTTTCTATGACCCCATTCTCCTCTAAGATAATTTTATTTTATAATAAAAACTTCTGGCAAACTAGTACCTCACACTGCAGTTCTCATACCTGTTCAATCTGTCACACAGACTGGTACTGCAGGCTTGTAAATCATGACACTGAACAGCTATCTTTTATGTTACGAACAGTATTTGTATCTGCTATTTTTTTAAATGAAAATATACAAATATCACTACATTGGCACAATAGGACACAGAACAAGAATGTGAATTAAGGTCAATTGTTTGGTTATACTCTAACAATTCACAGTTAATTTTGTAGAAATTTTTAAAGCATTTATTTAGCAAAGAATCCTTGTCCTTTCCCAGTAAGGAAATAAGTGGCTTCCTGCATTGTGCAACAGCTTTTACTTGGTTCATCAACAGCTCAGGTATGTTTCTTCCAAGATGCAGATGCATCCTGATAATAGCTTTTATAATCCTGTCTCCTTTTACTGTTTTTAATGTGCTTTAGGAGTCTTCAATGTGAAAAGCAACCAAGGTCTTTACCTACCTGTTTTGCCCGGAGGTCCTGGTGGGCCAGGCATCCCAGGGAGACCCGGGAAACCATCTCTTCCAGGGATTCCAGGTGAAGGGAACCCAGGAGAACCCTTTTCACCTTTTTCACCTCTCTCTCCAGGGACACCAGGTGATCCTACCCTGTCTGGAATTGGTCGACCTTTGGACAGAGTAAAACGTATGTGTGAAAATGGCAAGTGAAAAGACAGCAACATTATCAACACATTAAATTTCACAGGGTTTTAGAGAGAAATGGAGAAATGTTCGTGCAAAAGAAAAAAGGGACTGTATTTTAATTATTGGTGATTTATATACTCATAACAGCTGAGAGAAACTCACTTCCCTAGGAGAACCTCTAGGACCTAGAGAAACTCACTAGGTCCCTAGACAAACACACCTGATCTGTATCAAGCACTTTTCTGAGATTTAGTTGGACACACTTTGCTAGGTAGTAAATAGTGGCAACACTGGAGTTAGCTATTCCATCTAGAAACTATTACACACTTCCTTACCTCATAACAAACCAAAATTAAAACACACCAAGAAAGGGAGGACATGTCTAATAACTTTAATAAATAAGTACTCAACAATGCTAGCAGATTTAAGGAATGCTAAAATCAAAATGGTTTGTAAGAATAATAAGTGAAAAATATCAAATAAAAAAAAGCAGTTAAACAACTACAAAAAACCCAGCTTAAGATCTCCTTTTAGCTATTTGTACAGTCACACAGGTCTTCATATTTTAATGACTTATTTCAGTTCACAGCTCATCACTACACTTGAGCACTAAAACATATTGAGTCATCTGCAACACTGCAGAAAGATATGGAAGTCATACAAAGCTCAATTTCTGTAGGATAATTACAGACTAAGAACTATCATTACAGCCTGTGGGATATAGCATCTTCTCCCCAACCCGTGAAAAATTTCCTGGAAACTGTCTGACCCTGGCTCACATTAATTTCATATTTAGCACACTGTCAAGATAGAAAATGAAAGGAAGGAAGGTAATGGTAGTATCACTGCAGGATGTGCTAAAAGTCAGGTTTCCACAGATGATTTGCCTAATTTTTAAAAAGCAGGTATCACAGTGTAGGTCAAACACAGTACATGTACTTATACACGTAAAAGCAGTGTTACCATGGATGTGAAGACGTTAAGACTCTGAAAAAGGCAGTATCGGTAGGCGAAAGAAATAACTCTTATTAGACCAAGTGACATGGTCAAAAATGAGCAGGAAGCCTTCAGGAATGACTTTGATCTAGTAAGTATTATTTCTTCCTACAAACCTTGTTTTATTATACGTATACAAACACATACAGAGCTGAAGTGAGAGCAAGACAAAGATCTACACGCAAGCATACACACTCAGGTATATGTGCACACACTCACACACATTCACATTTAACTCCTCTGGCCCAATGGAGACAAACTCTCTGGGCTATTCTCTGACAACTGTGTACTGCATTTTCTATTTCAGCAGAAAGTTATCAGGGCAGAACAGAAAGAACAAGGCTGGACCACATCAGAGACATGAAAAAGCAATCTATAGGAAGGGTCTGCAGGGATGACTAGACCCCTGGAGAGGTCACTGCTTGGGTGCTCAGAAAGTCAGGAATAACTGAGAGGAGCTAAGAAGTACATCCCTAGGAAAACATGAAAAATGTGAAAAAATCAGTAGTCATAATTTCATACCTGGAGGTCCTGGAATTCCTTGTGCACCAGGGAAGCCTTTAGAAAGAGAAAGTTTCAATTAGGCAATGAATTCTGCAATGCCAATGACAGTGAACTTTTAGGAAATATTATTAAAATTCACATTCATGCATATTCACATTCTGGATCAAATTTGAAGTTAAATAATCTATTTATATCTTCAAGAAATACATTTCGGGAAAAGGTCCTGCTGTGTGCCAACCTCCCCAGTTGGCTAAGATCTTTAATGGGGAAAATGAGCAGGGAAATGCTTAATTTTCTCTGTTTACTGAAAACTTTTTTAAATTATGCAAGCTAATTTTAGGATTAAAAATTAGCTACTGACTTTTATAAAGGAGTCTCAGGATTCTCTGCATTACTGCCCTCCTTACATTCATGTTGATTTCCATACTTCTTAGATAAAATCACTGAATTATTTACTGCCATAAAAACTGATCCCAGATTATCCTTTTTCATCTATAAAAAGGCAATCTCAGTTACACTGAGAACCAGAAGTTTCCTACAAGCTGCTACAAAATATAAAAACCTGAAAACAATTAAATCTATAACTGAACATTACACTGTCACATAGAGCTCCTGAGCACAGATAGTACAATTTTAATTTCCTTTAGCAAGAAAACTACAAGTGTAACTCAATCAAAAAGATAAGACAAAATACATACCTTTTTCACCTTTTTGACCTTTCAGTCCAGGCAAACCTGAAACTCCAGGGTCTCCTTTTTCACCAAAGGTATCTATTGGTCCAGCATCTATCATCTAAATCACAGAACAAAGACTAGAAACATACAACTGAGCCGTCATATCTCCCCCATCTTCATCTGATGGTACAGAGACCATTTTAGTTTTATTGACAATTTTCAGCAGTTTTGATTATACTTGCAATTTCAGCAAGTGAGAGGCTTGTAGCTGCTGAGGAATTACCAGAGAAAATAAATATTTCCTGTTCTACCCAAATGCCTTCATATCAATAGCAGGATGAAGTGGAGAGTTTTTACAGCATCTCCCTCAAAAAGAATGATGTCAGAAAACCTTAACATGGTCTAAGCCCTGATCCATTAGGTTTGTATTACCTTTTGTCTTAAAAAATTATGTTCTGCCAATTTTTGCTAACATTGATCTGAGCTCAATATATAGGATGCTAATATTTACAATACAATATTCAGGAAGTACATACAATTTTCCAAACCAAATTAGCAGATGTTGGGAATTTCTCCCCACAATTGGGAAGCAGCACCATCAATCATCTATTTGTTTATGACTAACCCCATTTTTTATTTGAAGCGTTAAAAAAATTGCAATTTGCTCCCCTGGTTTCTCCTTGTGTATAGGGGCCAATTTCTGCTCAGAGACTCACTGGATATTGGCCAGCAAGTGATGAGCAATTGCACTGGGCATAACTTGTCTTCCTCAGGTTTTATTCCTGCCTCTCTTTTTGTTAGCTCCCTTTTCTTCATTATTACTTACTATTACTACGACTACAACTATTAATTATAATTAACTTTACTTTGATTAATAACTTGTTCTTATCTCATGAGTTTTACCTTTTTCCAATTCTCCTTCCCATCCCATGTCTGGTGCTTAGCTACCAGCTGGGGTTAAACCACAACTGTGAAGCTGGCAGATTTACTCTTTTGAATGGTCTTTTGTATACTGTGTAGTGATTAGCAAAGCTTATAAAATTCAAAGTCCAAAACATTTCAAATTCATATTCTTCAAGGGCTCCTTTCCCAAATCTCAAGCATATTTTAAAGAACTGCATCCCACTTTTGCTCCCATTAAGGAAAAACATAGACTTGACTGAAAAGAACAAGATCAGACTATGCACACTATCTCTTTTTTTCCTCATTGAGCACTTTCCCAAAATTTAATTTAGTTTCATTTTAAGTTTAAAATAAAGTATAAATTTATTTTACTTACTCTTCCTGGAGGTCCTGGATAACCTCGCTCCCCTTTGTCACCCTAAATCAAAACAGAATTTCAGTTTTAAATCCAGATCAGATTTTTTTGCCAACAAAACCAGATTTCCTCAACAAATGAACACTTTGATACAGATTCAAACAACATCCAAATGGTAAGTACCTGGAACTGTACTGTAATAACCAGCATAAGTAATTAGTTTGCAAGCCTGTACTGGTTTGCACTATTTGAGGAGAAACTGGAGGTTTTAGGGAAGTACACTTCTACCTGTGCTGACTGGACAAAGAGCTTGTGAAAATAAAGCCTGCATTAATCAACCCATATAAGAGATCCAAACTGGGGATACCTACACTACCTTCGTTTTGTCTTTTCCTAGTCTCTGAACGATGCTACACAGCTTAGCAACATTCATTTAAATATTGCTTTACGTGCATTCATTAGTTTAATGCAATGATGAACACACCACAAAAGCTTCATTCATTCATTCATTCGTTCATTCATTCTGTGTGAAGGGAACCAAAAGCTGCTACTACTCACCTTTGTGCCAGGCTCCCCAGGTCGTCCAGGAACGCCAAACCCTCCAGGCAAACCCTGTGTGTAGAAGACAGTGAGACCAGAAGAGACAAATAGAGGTGGATCTCAGCTGTGGTGCCAGCAAAGTTTAAAAATTTTAAAAGTTACAAATTCAATGAAAGCAACAACTTCAAGTAAACAATTCAGAAGGCTAGAAATTGTCAACCATTTATAATATACAGACAGTTCTTTGTTTTGAATGTAAGAAACAGTACTGAGTAAAAAAATTGAGTAAAATACATACAGGTTCTCCTTTCAGTCCTGGATCACCATCTTTTCCAGGCTTTCCCTGTAAAACACCAAGTTCCACTCTGCTTAAACAGACAACCATACATATGCAATTTCTAAATACAGTGAATGGAATACTAGAACAAAATCATCACTATAGCAATGCATTAATCAAAGTGTGCTAACACAGCTAACAGAGCAGAGGGTACACACAGTGAATATGCCTAGTGCTTCTATTACCCAACAATCTCCAAGATGCCAAATTAAATAAAATCCTGTAAATCCATTCCCAGATTCAGAAATAACATAGATTTCCCTGTCAGAGAGTCTTCAAGACAAAATACATCTACAGCACAGGAAACTGGAACCAGATCCATCTTTTTCCTTCACAACAATCTCTTTCTATATATACACTCTTCAACTTCACCAAACATTTATGCACAGATGTTCAATGGTTCAGTTTCAGCAGAAGGCTTGGAGAGTGGCCCTGTATCAGACTGTGTGGTAATGTAGTGGTAAATCCACTTCCCTCCCACTGAAATTCAAATCAGAAGGCAGATGATATGCTAGAAGTCAAAATTTCCTCCTCTAGAGTAAAATCGCAACTATTAGACCACTGTGGTAACCTACAGATGGGATTAGATTTCCTTGAAGTAGTCAACAAATACATGATAAATGATCAAGATGGATAAACCTACTTCTCAGCATTTTCCCTTCCTCTTCCTCTGCACCATGAAAGGACTGGGACATCAGCTTGTAGCCTGATCCACTGGAAGCTGGCTTTCATTTGGTGTCCCAGTGCTTAGATTGTATATGTAGCATAAGCAATATGAATTTGTCACATAAACTCAAGGAAATGTAGATACTTAACACACAAAGTAACAGTGCGTAAAAATAATCCCATCAGTTTAGATCAAAAATTGTGTCTTAAACAATGCAATCAAAGGATAAAAATGACAGAACAAAGATGAACAGGCCACCACCACTGAGCTGTGCAGCTATCGTCTCTTATAATGAAGGTTTACAAGGAAACTTAATGATTAATTAAAACTATGATCAGCAAAGTCAAGAGAGTCTTCAAATATACAATGCGATCAGAATTAACAACATGGTTTAGCTTCATTTAACTAGAATATTAGATTGTAACATCTGGTCATCTGTCATGGTTTAGCTTAATTTCAGAAGTAGTTATGATTTCCTGAGCAATTATATATCAAATAGCTTAGAAACCTTGTTCAGGGAATTCTGCAGAAAGTGAAAACTATTTTTGATAAATTCAGATGCTCTGATTTGCTCCTCAAAAAGTTCTAAGCCAACATGTCTCCATTCTTCCAGCTTCAAGCCCTCACTTACAATAAGAGTAAAAATACATATATGATAAAAAAGATAATCACATCACATAACTTTACTGAAAAGTTAATAGAACATCTGACTTTGAAGCATAGTAGAAAGGGAGATTTTCAGATGGAAGCCCAATCAAATGCCCACAGATGTGCTGAAGTGTGTTTATGAAGACCCACACCTTGAGAAATTTAGAACTACTTAGAATACTTTAGATATATTTGAATGTAGAAAAAAGTACGACTTTGCCCAGCTATGAAAGAGGCAGCATGACTCATGGACAAGTTCCATGGATGAGATTATGATCTGGGTCAGATCAGACAAATGTAAGAGACCTTATGGCCTCAAGCATCTACAGCCAGATTAGAAACCAGCAAGTGAAAGGATTTCAGTCACCTACATTTTTTGCTTCAATCATTGTCTTTGTACAAATCCCAACCTTCAGGCTAAGCAGGCTTCTTTTGTCAACTGCATGTGAGAGTATTTGAAATAAATTCAACATGTTCCATTTAGCTAAAGTCACTCTTACAGAGTGATTTTTTTCTTTGCTTCTTCTTCCATTCTGGAATTACTTAATCTTTCTTCAGTTTGAATTAATGGAAGTTTAGCCTTTGCCTTCAGCACTGCAAGTTACTGTTAAGTGTCTTTAGTTATCTGAAATGTTACATACTAACATTACTGCTTGTTACTGCTACCTTGATTTTACACCTGTCCTACAGAAAAATTTGCTTGTTTGAAACATAACAAATTTGCTGTTTAACTAATGGTTACTAAGTTTATTAGCTAATGGAAACAATATAATAACTGCAATTATGGTATTGAAAAATTGAGTATACTTACACGTGGACCGGGCTTCCCAGGTTCACCCTTGTCTCCTTTGAAACCTGAACCTGGCAATCCCTGGAAAATAAATTCTCAGCAGATTAAAAATACTGCCAGATTCCAAAGTAAATTTGCTTTTATCTAAAAGGTATAAAAATTATAACTATTATATACTAGTGTCATTATCAGATTCCTTTAAATTTTTATAGTAGTTAAAGAAATAATTCAATACTCACTGGGAATCCCTGTTCGCCCTTTTCACCTGGATCACCCTAATGAAATTAAATATATATATATAAATTAGTAAACAAAAACTTAACCATTATTCATTTAGGTTGTAAATAATTCTTCATTTCAGCAGAAGTACATTTAATCCTGTTCTCCATTTCAAGAACTATGCCTAATAGCATGATGTGCAACAATTTAGACAATCACCAAATGCGAATCCATTAAGCTAGTTTATTTTTCTAGTATATATTGCTTCAACTGCCTAATTCAGTGACTGAAAAATTCATTTCACTGATTTCATGAAAGTGTATATGAAAAGTTGAGTAAATGCTACCTAATTCAAACTTTAAGAATATTTTACAATATATATCCTTATCAATCCTCCTTCCTCAGAAAGTCATTTGCTGCTTACTTATTTATGCAATTATTGATGCATTTACCACCTATCATATATTTTTTAGAGAGACTTCTAGAGTGAAAATTAAAATTCATCCATGAAGTAGAACACGTAGAAATTTTTGAAAAATTTGCTCTAGGTGACTTTGCATTTTCTTTTTCCTGTTTCACTTCTGTTTGCTAATTCCTATTATTTATACTTTAAGGAAGAGTACAAGAATTTTAATAATTTAACATCTCACCTTTTCTCCCTTTATGATTTCACTCCCTTTTTCTTTCATATGTGGTGCCGGTCCTGGGGGTCCTGGGGGGCCCCTTACCCCTTGTTCTCCCTGTCAACAGTAAATACAGAATTGTCTATTGAAAACAGAATGACACTGAGATCAAACACTGCTAAGATCAGTAACATTAAAGAAAACTACCACTTGGTTTTAAAAATATAGCTAAACAGGTTTTTTAAAAATTCTTTTTTCAGCAAAATCAGTGAGAGAAATGGTTACAGAAGTCACTGCTGTGTAATTGGTTACAGACTGAGACTGCCCTGAAAAAAGACCTCTGAATCTACTCTTAAAGTGAAGACTGATTAATACTAAATATCATAAACATCTCCAAATAATTACAGCAACAGTACCAAAGTTTTATAGTGCCTCCTCCAGGAGGAAGGAAATTAGGAGGAAAGAGGTTGGGTACAGAAAGTCAACGCCTAGAGGAAAATGCTACCCAAAGTTTACATTGCTCCAAAAGATTTACAGAAGTCCATAAAGGCCAACTTCAAGATGATAACTGTGGATGAGCTTTTAGTATGCATGTGTCCATTGCAGGGTCAGAATCTCACCTCCTTCTATAGTGCAAAAGCTCTGTCTTTAACAGTAAAACACCTCTGAAAAGACTCAATACATTTCTGTCAAGTAGTAATGCACAGCAATACCATTTATCTTTTGCTAAAGACAAACCTGAGGAGTCCAGGAAATCTCCACACGCTTCTATGTCATCTTCTCCAACATTTTTCAATAAATTTCATGATAATAAATAAATTTCAACAACATGTCATGTTGCAAAAAATTGTATCTTCTAGGAATATTGTGACTTAAAATATATTAATAAGGTGGTGGTTTAAAAAAAACTCTATCTAAATAATATAATTTACTTAAACCCCAAAAGCCCTCTGTCAATGACACTCATGAAAAGCTTCTGGAGAAGTGCTCAGACCCATTATGAATTTACTGAATAGCCCTTGAATGCATGCAGTTCTTGGCTCCCAGAAACACAACATAAGGCACTTTAGCCTAGACCTCTCAGTGTGAGAGGTAACAGATTAAAGCTGACATGTATTACCTCCCATTTGATGCTGATTAAGAGAATAAATGGGATCCTGGAGCACATCTTTTGGCTTAGATTCGTTCAAAAGTAAACCAGTCTGTGTGCTCTGAAACCTCCTCCTGGTTGTGTCAAAACACAGTAGAAGGGGACAACTGAAAGATCTGCTTCTAATGTATGTATTACCAAACCAAAGTAAGGCAGACAGGCCTTAGAGTCCTACCAGAATTAATCCAAATCATTCTGAACAGCACATTAAATCTCATCCCTTAGAACTAAATTGATTTTATAAACATCTCATGGTGAGTCCTAATATACAGAATAAATGTTTCCAGATCTGCCTACTGCAAATTAAAGCAGCTTTCCAGGCACAGCTGGAAAACAGGATGGTGACCTAAATTAGTGTCAGGTAATTTTAATCATCATTTAAAAAGTCTGTAACTGCTCATGATTTTTGTTCATTTCAGTGTAAGTTACAGATTTACTCAAGTCTTCCAAAAATTTTCTCCATTGATTGATTTCAGGAGTTTTCTTTATTTAAAACAAAGTATCAAGAATATTTCTGACAGTTGTTCTCTAGAAGTTTACAAGAGACTTACCTTTTCACCTTTGGGACCCTGAAAGCCCAAGCCCATGTAGCCCTGAAAATGTGAGTTACACAAACTTAGTCAATTTCTATCAGCAGTGCATACATGCATATATATACACACATGAATTATGTACACATGAAATGCTAAGGAAGAATATAAAAGACAGAATATGTCTTTTAAATGCATGTGTGAAACAAACAAATAACCATGGCCTAACCTCCCTGCTGTTTTTTAAGCCCTGTGTCACAGTAACTTGTGAAAAACTGATTGAAATTCATCAGATCATTTTGTTGTCAATATGCTCTTTTACCCAACACTTCAGTGAAAATGTTGACGTTTTAAAATTAATTCAAATAACCATAGAATGCTGCAATTACTGCTGATTTTATCAAGTGAGATAACAGGGCTAGACAAATTTTTTAAAAAGTGGTAAAAATCTCTCTTTATGATGCCTATTAAGACACAGAAAGAGATCCCAAAGTGTAAAAAACCCCACACCTTTAGGATCATTCATTTCCAGAGTTTTGAGGATCTGGTATGAAAAAACATAAACAAATAGACTTAATATTTGTATTAAAGAGTCTTACCTTGTCGCCTGGAAGTCCTGGTGGCCCTGGGGGACCCTACAAGACAATACATTTTAGCATGCACATGTTTAGAGTACACTAAGTGGAATAATGTCTTATTCTATGAAAAACAGAAAAAAGGCAAATCTTTTCATTAAACCCAGTAATTTCATTTTGCTCTTGCTGTACATAATTCACAATATAGAATAAAAAATAATAAGTAAGAGAATCTGAGGTATCTCATTAATTATCATAGTAACAGACAGATGACAAGCTGCTTCCACGGTAACACTCAGTGCTGCTACCCATAACAATAACCTCAGCAAACTTTTGGATTTTGATCCGGATGCCTGGTATGCAGTTTATTTTCTATAAATTAAATTGGGGAAGAGAGGAAAGAAGGACAATAATTACAGTCTCTCCTCCACACAAATACCTTCCAAGAGTGCAAGAAGAGTAGAGGACTGTAGGAACAGCTGCTACTGAAAACCCACGTTGCCTGGGTTTTCAGTAATCTCTGCCATGGTAGAGTTCAGGAGTTCAGGAGGCTGAACATGAAGCCTGGAATCACATGTTATCTTTCTCAAATCCCAACCAAGACCTGCTACACACACCTTCTAGAACACTCCTGTAAGAAAGATCTGTAAGTGAAGTGCAAATCACCATGAATGGAAACTTACTGGCTCTCCTGGAGGACCTTGTGGCCCCATTGGTCCCTGAAACCCTGAAGCTCCGGGTGGACCCTATGAAAAATTCAAATGGCATCATAAGAAAGTGATACTTACATGGCAATTTCATTATATTGCTATAATTTTAATTGAAACTCACTGCTATTCAAACATCATTTAGACTTACAGGCAGTCCAGGTTGGCCAGGAAACCCTTTTTCACCTTTTAGCACACCAGGAGTTACAAGACCAATCACTTCACCTGGATCTCCCTACAATGAGAAAAGAAAGAGTAAGTTTTGAACATGAATTCAAATATATTAAAACCCACTAGGAAAGTTGCAGTTATGCATACTTTGGAATCATTTGGAAAGCTGACTTTAAAAGATCACCTTATTTCTTTTAAGTCAGCTGAAACACAGAGATATTAGAAGTTAAGACCTTAATTGCCAAATGTACTCTAAAGCTGCCTGAAGAGATTCCAGTACCAAAACTACCTTCATACCTCATTTCCTGTATTGTAATGGGTAGTCAGACTGATTTTTCCATTAAATCTATCACTACTACAATGTCACCTTGTAACTGGAGCATCTGGCTGCTGAGAGAAGTGGTAACCTCACAATCCCAGGCTGAGATCTTCATGCTTACACCTAATTTTGACATAAAGGCCATTTATGGTGCTCTTTTTCTTCAGGAAAGGAACACACTTAGTACTATTTTAGAAAAGTATTCTGATTGCCATCCATTTCTTTATGTTCCTTCTTTTGAGAGTAAAAATCCCATTTTTCCCATGTTTTTGTGCAAAGTTGCAATATTGTAAGTGACTTTTTTCAGTTCTGTATCTATGCATACATGCCTAGGGAAGAAACATCTGAGTACATCAGTGTTTCTAAAATGAGTCAGTTCTTCCCAGGTGAAAGTAAGAGAAAGGGACATTTTATAACTTAGGTTGACATGTCATTACAAATTTGAGGTTACATTTAGACTTATATTTAGCTTATGGTTCCAGATAATATCTGTTCATTTTAAAGACAAAAGGCTCCCGGATGTCATTCAATGCTTCATTCCCCAGTTCACAAAATGCACTCAGATACCTAGTTAGTTAGTCTGATTTCTTTTCTTTATGAAAACTGTTTGGTATGTGTTGGATGATTCTCATGTTGTGGGGTATATGAACTTATTCCACGAACATAATCCATGTGAAACTTTTTAGATAAATCAAATGCCAATATAAAACCAAATGGTTGAATTATAAAACCTATCTAAATCTTTATACACAATTAGGTGGCCACCGTAGTGTTTATACGTTATTAATGATATGTCCTACTTCTTTTCTGTAGTAATCCATATAATACTTCCCCTTTTAAGACCTGCATGCAACAACACATATGTTCAATTGTTATTAAGTGGGGAGGTCACCCCACTGTCCCTATTTAGTGGGGTTACAAAACCAAGTGAAACAAGGCAATACAATTTTTCAGTCCTTAAGTAAAGACAGCTAGTCTTCAGAGGACATAGAGATCACCCAAATTCTTCCTGTTAGAAGCAGGATATAAATACACTTAGAGTAAAATGTACCTTCATTCCAGGAGGTCCTGGGGGTCCCTGTGAAAAAAACAGACGTATTTTTTGTTATTGTTCCTCAGTGCTGTATATTTTACATCTTATACTCTGCATTATTGCATAATAATTATATTTACATTTCAAGAGTCAGCATTTTAAAAAGTGAATCAAGCAGGAAAGAGTTTACTTACTATACTTCCAGTCAATCCTGGTAAACCTGGGGGACCTACTGGACCTCTTTCACCCTAAGGGGAACAGAGAAATTGGTTTTATTTAGGGAAAATAAGCCTGAGGGACATTTTTATTTCAACACAGAGATGCTGTTATAAACATATATAAATGTCACCTTTGTGCCATTGCATCCTGGAATGCCAGGTGGACCAGGAGGGCCATCTTGTCCAGGAATGCCCTATGTGAAAAGAAAGTAAAGAAATTAGCAATATTCGTAATAATTAAAGTCAGATGTCATGACTAAAACTTCGATGTTCTTTGTAAAAACATATATACTTCATACGTACAGGAAGACCTGGGTTTCCTGGAAAGCCTGATACTCCTGGGGGGCCCTGCAATTGAGAGAAATACAGACTGAAATGACACAAAATGACAGACTGAAAATCCACAAAACAGCAAGGACAAGCTGCAGCCCAATTTGCATCTCCAATGCTGACAGTAAAAACCACTAGCATTTCAACTTCCTTGAGAAAACAGCTCTAATCTTCAAAACCTCTCAAATACGTCACTTTAGTGATGAATAACTGAAAGCAACCTTTTATATTTCTTTACCTTTTTAAGCAGTAGAAACTATATCAGAACCTCATGTAGAGGTAAAAAAGAATGCACAGGTGTTCCCTTCTCACAAACATCGTTCCCAAAATGAAATTTACTGTAGGCATCTCTTCATAGCAGAAAAAAATGTTAACACACCATAAAGATGCTTCTCTGTCTTTCCCACTCAGCAGTGTATCAATTTATTCTTATTATCAAAAATCCTACCAAGCTGAGGTAATTCTTTCTCCTTGAACAGCTTTTCAGTGTAATGAATCAGGCATTTAAACTGGTACATCATTTTCATCCTAACATTTCACTAATCCTTGCAGAATTTCCTAAGATGTATTATGAAGTAGAAAATATGTATGGGAATCCTGAGCTCAGATAGTGTATTTGCATATTTCAAAACTTTATCATTGCTAAAAACCACATTTTACTTTGCAGCAAACAAATACACTGGCCAGGATTTGCCAATTTACATTAACACTCAGGATACCCCCAGTTAACATGAATATCATGGATTGAAATATGGATTTCTTGATCTAGCAGAACACGCTCCCTGTAACACCTCATAAACTGCAGTTACTTCAGTAAATTCTATTTGCTGCAGCAATTGCAGGCAAATGGAGAACAAAACTGAGATGGCATTTTGAGAATCTGTGAGCAAGAGGGTATAGCTGAAAATGTATGCATCATTACTGGCCAAGTCATCTGAATCCTCTTTCATTGTGAGACTGGGAAATGTGAAAATGCTCAGAAAGAGCTTGGCACCTCACAAAACCCCAAAAAGCATGGCCCTGACCAATACATTATGCTGAAAGAAGTGCTATATAAGTCCCCTATTAAACAGAATGGACAACAGGAAGATCACAGATATTCAGAGCCTCTTCTAGCAAAGTTAAGAAATCTTTGTCCCTGGCTTTAATTTGCTCTGTGTCTTGTGCACATTTTTAGCATATATGTGCTCATGAGTGTGCCAGCTTCTCTGCTGGAGAGCTTCAAGGGTAGATGGCAAATTAAAAAAAGGAGAATTTTGCAAGAGGAAGTAAGACTAGCTCATTCTGAAGCTGGAAAAAAGCCTTTTGGTATTTCAGGAATATATCAGAGGCATATTAAAACCAGTGCTGTTGATGCAGTGATAAGTATCAGGTAAAAATGCAAATTAATAAAGGTACTGGCTGCTCAATGGAGCAAAAACTTCAAAGGTAAAAGTGAGAATTTTCAAATTATTGTGCAGCACGAGGGGATGTCATTCATTAACTCAGAGACCAACTTCCTCGTGCACTTGAAGGCAGCCATAGAGAGTTAAAGACAAATAAACCCAAAGACACTGATGTCCTGTGATTGCAAGAAAGTAAGGTAGAACTCACTCTTGTTCCCTTTGTCCCTGGCAGTCCTGGTTCTCCAGTATCACCCTGAAAAGGAAAAGAAATAGCTTTATCTTTTCTTGGAACAACAATTTAGGGAAATCTGATTGTTTTGAATACCAAAGCTTAAGTTCTTACCTTAAGCCCTGGTGGCCCAGGGGGACCTTCAGGTCCTTGCATTCCAGGAAACCCAATGACACCCTGTAGCCCTGGCAAGCCTCTTTCTCCCTGTGGAAGAAAAAAACTAATTAGCAACCACATAACTGAAGCTCCTTCCTCAAGTAACTCACATATCCCATTTCTGTACTCGAGGAACCTGTTAAGTGGTAAGAAGCTACCTGTGACAGCAAGATTTCATGTTGGTACTAGAAAGAAGGATTATCATAAATAAAGAAATGGTTCAATAATAGATTGGCAGGGGCTGAGGGCAGCATAACAGAAAAGCACTCTTTAAATGTTATTAAACTTTTTTTTCTGGGTAGCACTGTTCATAGCAGATTTATACTCCTGGTATCAGGAAGGTCACTTTCCCTCTAATAAAATGTACCTGCATTCCTCCAGAGGTGCTGCTAAATCCCAGTAGAAAATCTAACAGCCCAAATCAGCAACAAAATTTCTGAAAACCACAAATATCACTGTTTGATCAACTAGTGTATGAATGGTAAATACCACTTTTATACACCACTCAAAACAGCAGGTTTTGGAGACCAGGTTTGTCACTTAGACTTGAATTTCAGGGTGGTTCAGAGGGTGCTTTGAGATACAGCATCTTCCCAAGCAGCTGAAAACACAGATTGTATGTGTCATCCTTTTGAATCTATTTTAATGCTGTATAGGACACCTGTGCTGTCCCTCTCCCTACAACTCCAAATGCATTTAAATCAGATAAATTTAGAGGCAGAAAACCTATCCACACTCTAGATCAACATTGCAGCTATTACACGTTCAACTACACTTGGGACTCCCCGTGAAACCAAGAGGAACACTGCCTGAAAAAAGGATGCAAAATCTACACCTAGGGAGAAGGGGAAAAACTTATGCATGTCAATTCCTGGAAACAGCAAATCAAGCAAATCAAAAGCCACTGGTTCCATGCAGGAAGTAACCAGAGTTGTCCTTTCAAGGTGTGATGTGAAACAAGCAGGAACACTTCATACTGTCAAAACCTGTGGGAATATTGGATGAATAAAAGGTTAGTGTGAAACTGTGAAAAGAAGTTTTACAAGTTTGGAAAACAGCTAAAAACATGGCTCCTGCTTTAGAAACTCAAAACATAGCAATTTTCAAGGGATAGCAAAAAGAAAATTTAACAATGTTCAAAACACATAAAGGGACACTACAGAGACTTAAGGATTTTCAGCAAAACAGTGAGAGATGGAATTGCAATTTGTAATTAACAACCAATTTAGTATTTGATTTCAGGATGGCGATTAACAATGAACTCTTCTCCTCTTTTCTCAGGACAAAGATTCCCAGAAATACACTGGCTTCTTAGAGGTCAGCTGAGGACTGAGCACATGAGAACATCTGAGTCTTGGAGAGCTCATTTGTCCAGGAAGTATAACAGGCACCTTGCAAAGAAAAAGTTATGATATGCAGACAGAGGAAACTGAGTGATAACCAAAAGACATGGTGCTGCAGCGTCAGAAGATGAGAGGAACTGGAAGATTTGTGGAGTTACTGGGTAGATGTTGTTTTTTAGTTCCTTGTCCAGGATTTTGTTAAAATGAAGAGACAAGGGGGAAGGGACATTATTGATGGGTACAAGGAGCAGGGCCAAGGAGGAGGGGAGAAAACTTAAAGAGGGATGATAAGAGCATGAGAAAGTAAAATCAAAATAGCATTCATTTCTTACAAATTCCTGATGGAAAAAAATATCCTGCTGCTTCACCTCTCCTTCTTCCCATAAAAATAACTTTTTTCAATTAAAAGTACTTTCTGAGGCAAACATTCAGTTTTTCTTTGAAGAGCTGAAATGGCATGATCTCCTCTATTTAATTCTCAATATTCTTTATCATGTTTTGAGAATTCTTTATTTGGTTTGAGCCAAATCTGAAGCAGTGTGTTAGACCAGAAAACAAAGCAAAACAAAGCAAACATCAGAACAGCTGGAGAAATATGTTTCTAGGTCAGCTGCAGAGGTACAAAGTCCAAATTCTAAAGTAACTAAAATTGTTTTGAAAAATATTTTAAGGAAGAACGTATCACTATGGAGGTCTATGAACGAATGTTGAAATAATTAACAATCTGAACTATACCTGTAAAGTTAAAGAAATTACATAAACTCATACTTTGACTGGCTAATTTGCACTGCTGTCACAAGTGTACTTCTACAAAATCAGTTGTTATGTCATTCAGACCAGAATTTCACACTGAGCCCTGGGCACTTGCTCTCATGACCTGCTTTGAGATAGGCTAAGGAAGGAGAAGACACTCAAGTACATACAACAGGGTCTTCCACTGCTGAAGGAATGTGCAACATGTGCAAATGAGAAGAAAACAAGACTATTTTGACACCCACAGAGAAATATGCCTCATGTGTAACATATCTGACTCACATCAGTGATGTGTAACCTGGTGATACTTTCTGCACTCAGAAGTTCTGCCCCTGAGGATTCCACCACATTTGAACCACTGCACCCTGCAACACAGGAAAAGTCTTTCCTCCATTCTTAAGGAAAGTTAAAACTGAGGTTTACAGATTAGATTTGCACTTAGACTAAGGCTCCCTTAGACCATTCTGGAACTGTAAAAGGGCCTTAACATGCCTTTAAATCACTTACTAAGGGAATGACTGCTTCAGCTTGCCAAGGAGGTTACCTAAAGGTTTAAAATACAAAAAAACTTGCACTTCCAAGGCAACTATAGTCAATTCTCTTAAGGCTATCTTCAACCTCCCAGGCTGCCCTGTCTGAGGGGTAAAACAGCTGGAGGAGCCGAGTTGAGACCATAACAAGTCACTTTGAGCTAAGATACATTCAGGTTTCCCTGGAAACATTTTTATTTTCCTGACTTGAAGTGTTAGACCAACAAGAAAAACAACTGACTATTTGTCCAGAACTTCTGGACACCCAGTCAAGGTACTGGATGTTCCAAGGCCTGGAAAATATAACTCCTGAGCACGTGGAGGTCTGTACCACACCAAAACCCACAGACTCATGATTTGTCTTACTGGAACTGAGCTCATCTTTTTGCTGGAAGAAAGTAAGGAAACATAAAGGAGACTGCATGTGTGAGAGCTGCTGGATCCCTCTCTGCCTGTGACCTGACGCCTTGGCTGCTTATTCTAACAGGGAATCATGGACTTACACACTGCAAACATCTCTGCCTCTGCTCTGCCTTCCCATTTGATTTTACTGCAAAGTAAGTTCAGCGTAAATAGTCCAAACTAAGCATTGTGTAAGAAGTCCAAATTTCTGCAGTTTCAGGCTACCCAATTAATGGGATTTAACTCCTCCATGCCACCCATGGAAACGCAGAGAAGTTTGGGCAACCTATTCAATCAATATCCAGTAAGAGACATAGGGATATCTCCTGGGTTCCAGTTCCCTTCTCTAGTGCAGGTATCAGTCTTCCTCTTTGTAGCAGGTATCAGTCTTCCTCTTTGTACTACCGCCTTAGAAAACTAGTGGTGCCAACACTTGTAAGGACTAATGAACAAAGCTTTTACTTCAATACTCCTGTTTGGGTTAGTATAAACTTCCATCATATTTTCTTTTTATCAGCGATGCTACACTAAATTCCAGTAAAATGCTCTCAGAGTATCTACACTGAACAAGAGAGTACAGAAACTCTACCATCCTTAACCTATAAAGTCATATAACTGAAGGATATCCTAATGTCACTGAGTAGATCAGACCCCACAGATCACTGAAGTAACAACAGTTATCCTGCTGCTTTCCTACCTAAAGCAGCTTACCTGGAACTTCAAGATCAGATGAAGCTAT
Organism: Drymodes brunneopygia; assembly: GCA_013400955.1. NCBI lineage: Eukaryota > Metazoa > Chordata > Aves > Passeriformes > Petroicidae > Drymodes > Drymodes brunneopygia. The sequence goes on along the minus strand of VZTZ01009922.1, from coordinate 183,655 downwards.
CATTTATTACGCTGTACAGAACAGACATAAGCATGTCCTGAAGATGCCTTGCCTTGCGAGGAAACACTTGACCTGCTGCATCCTTCCCCCTCTTGCCTACCTGTTCCTTTCTTCACTCAGTATTCCAGCCAAACAGCCCAGAGTAAGTGCTTGTGCTACATTTATGCTGCAACTCATTAAGCACAGACACTGCATAAATTGGCAAGCACCAGGTCATCACTGCTACCCACTTCTTTTTTCAGCACTGAGATTTCTAGCTGTGATGCATGAAGAGCATGAGACTCGGACTGCAAGGGTTATGTATTGTTCAAGTTCCAATATTCACAGCTGCAAAATCTTGGCAAGTGATATTGAAAGAGCTTCTGCTTCTTACAAATCAATTCATGAGACTCAAAAATTAAAACAGATGTAACTATGTCATCTGTACCTCTGCTGATTCAATGCAAGCTGTCAGAAAGCACAAAGGAGAACACATTACTCAGCTCACAAAAATGAATATTCTGCCACTCAGCTGCTGAAAATGCGGAGGTGCTACGTAAAAAGACAGCAAATGCTCAGTCACCATTGCACTCATTTAATAAGCAAGATGTCTGTGTTAGTTCAGCTTTTGTGAAATGTCTTTGCATTAGGCAGTTCAAATTAAAATTGAATGGAGTTCTAAACAGACATGAACCTGTTAAGAGCTTAACTTCATGGGCTGATGTTTTTTTCTGATACCTACCCTTCAAAATTAGCCATGAAATGCTATTTGGCACATGGAACAACTGCAGATTGCTAAGCAAGAGAGTCACATAAAGTAAGTAATTTCAGAAGATTCAGCTGTAATATATCAAGGGCTGAGGGGGAGGAAATAATCACCACCCCATTATAAATTATTTCCCCTATTAGTTTGCCTAGGGACTGCTGGGCTGGGAGATTTTAGGCTTGAGAGACTGGTAACATGGATATAAATCAACTGCTTCCCAAAGTGTGGGCTCACAGGGTGTCTGTGTCTGTACAAATATGATGTTCTCAGGCTCTCCTGAGACTCAGGCACGTGGTTAATAACAATGTGTACATATTCCCAAAGCCATTTGAAAGATGCTTAATTTCTTAACATTTGCCTCTGCCAGAGACCCCCCAGCAGCTGAAACGGCAGGACAAACACATCTGTCCTTCAGCTGAAAAGGCATAAAACTCAAGGCAGCTAGACTGATCTACCCAGCAAAGGTGGCTCTTCTCCTCCTTCTTTTAAAGGGATGGTGCCACCTCACCCTTTTTTACACCACCAGGTATGATCCTCAGCCTCCCCTGCACCAGCTCAGCTCTCTAAACTTACTCCCTTTTCTTTAGTGAGTGAGCTTGGTCTGGCCTCTGTGAGCTGAGGAGCTCCCCAGGTGGCCAGGCAGCTGCCAAACACACTGCGAGGAGGACACAGCAGGACACAAGGTGCAAAGGCAGCAAGAGCAGTTTCTCACACCAGCGCAGTGGGGCTGGCTGGAGCTCACCCACCACAGCTCCTCAGCTGTGCCTTTGCTGCGAGGGAAACTGAGCTGGGAGCCAACAAATCCTCGGCCTTGCCAGAGGGCTGTTTCAGACCAGTGTCACTGCTGACTCCAATGTGCTATAAGCTCACAGTTCCTCTCACAAATGCACATGCTATCCTGTTCCCAAAAGTTAGTGCTCATTGAACTGAAATCCTACCAAGGGCATATTTGGCAAAGAAGTGCAACTGTTTCAAGATGAAAACTGACAATGCAGTTTCCAAGTAGAAAAAAAAAAGGGCCTGTTAGCAAGAAAACCTGCCATTCAAAACAGTCACCACACCTCAATGCTCAGTGTGACCTCATAAATCCACAGCAATGGACAGCAGCCTTGCAATGTCCTACATGGTTTCTACCTAGACGCGAGAGGTGAATGCAGGCTCTGTATTTGCTCCTTCAGCTGATGTAACTGTGAGCACTACAGTGAACTGGCTCCAAGGTGTTAGAGCAGTAATTACAGCACGCAGTGGGAAACTGTATTGTGCAGCCTGAGTGACACGCTCAAGTCACAGTGTCTCTCTCCACACTCTTTTAAACATGTGTTAGAGAATTCTAATTGGCTCAGTGTTACTCAGTGTTACATTGGAAGAGCCAATTCTTTATAAAAGTTTATTTTTGACCACCAGAGGGAGCACTGGCCCTGAATATATTGCAGGAATAAAATAAACATGTACAATAAATGTCATCTGTGTGTCCTCAGCTGCACTTACCATTTTCAGTATTTTACTGAAAGTGTGAAGTGGATATCAGTCAAGCAGAAATATTGCTATATGCTTACAGGACATGTGTCCTCAAATGCACCGAGGATGTTTAACATTACAAAATTCCCACTGCACATTCTTCAGCAGAATCTATCTGCACCATAGCTATACAATTCTGGAGCCACACTAGTAACAAGTAATTAATTACACAAACATAGCTCTACAGACATGCAAAGAATCTGTGTAGGAGCTCTGTAAAGATCTTGGCTCACCCAGAAGTTTTGGGGCTGAGTTCCTGACAGTATGTGGAATGGAAGAGGGGCTGAGGCAGAGAGAGGGGGGAGAGTCAGCAAAATCTGGATTCTTGCATTGCCAGGAAGCATCTGAAAGAACTCAGTCCCATGGAAACAAGAGTGCAGCATTTTTGGCATGACTAACAGAAGGAGCAGCCATGACAATTTCACTTTGCCTGCACAGCTCCACAGGCTGGCTGTGGGCTGGATGAGGCCATGAACAACTTCAAGCATGAAGTCCCACTCTCTTATTCATGACCTCTTTCCCATGGTGCTCATTCTGCATCTCCTTCTCCCTTTGCTCCCTCCCCAGTGACTTTCACCTGTGGGACTCCTTCAGGGCTGCAGCCAAAGGAGCTCTCAGGCTGCATTTTGAGGGGAGGACACTGGGAAGCACCTACTGATGGTGCAAAAGCCAGTGCCACACAGGTTCATATACAACTGGGCAGGAACCCTGATCACCAAATATCACTCTGTTTTTTCACTCCCTGAGAGGATTACTCTTCTTACTATGAAAGTATCCTTTCTGAAAGATCATGAATTTACAGCACTGAGGAACCTCTGCAGCTTGATACAAAATGAGCCCAAACCTCCTATAGTGACTCCACTGATATAAACATTTAATTAGAGGGCTGTTCAGGTTTAAGGTTCAGGGACTGAGCCTGGGCCTTTTCCTCCTAAATGCTAAAGAATGCTTAGAGCAAAAGCATATTTCTGTGGCACCTCACGGCTGCACAGAACATTCCTCAGGAAGCTGCTAAGTGCCTCCCAGGAGTATAAAAATAGAAACAACAATCTTTGATTATCCTTTTCCCTACATATCAGTATCTATGTGCTTAGTTGGTGCTTAGCAGTGTGTCTCAAAGAAATTCAGAAGTTGAATAAGAAGTAAAGTGAGTGAAGTAAAATTAACATTCAAAAGCCAATCGTGGCTATCATTTAACTGGTGTCAAGCAATTGGTTTCCTATCAACATCATACAATTTCAGTTGGAGCCCCTCCCTACATAATTTAACAAGTCTTCTTCAAGTAATTCCTATTATTGTCCAGCCCATAGTCATTCTTCATTTTCCAAATGCAGCAGTTTTTTCAATGCAGCTGCCCAAAATTAACATTTCAGGACTTCTTGAGCCATGCACACTCTTACCTTAATCTCTCAATATTTCCTTATATTTGCATGTCTTTGGTTCATGTATGCTTTGTGTGATATTTCATTCCAGCATAGATAAATGTTAAACATCCAGAAGTAGCTGGAATGCTGAGGGGTACATATTTATTCATAGGATGATTGAGGGCATGGTATATGAAGTACAGAAATACAAAATAAGAAAAAAGAAGACAATAGACAGCAGACAGGCTTTATCTTTCTTCAGCTGTGGAAGTCTGTCTGCACAGTTCGGCAATTTAACACCAATATATGTGGTTCATGGTCTTTATGTTTAAACTTTTCTTGATTAAAAAAAAAAAAAAACCACCCAACACAGCTTATAATGTTTCAGGAGGAAGTCACACAAACCTTTCTACAAAGGTACACATGAGATTCTCCAATTCTATTTTATTTTTTAAATCTGTTCTCAGACATGGGTCAAGGAGCCTCTTTCCATCAGCTAGAGTCACTCTGGGGAACAGAACCTCAAAGAATCATAAGGGAAGAGGACGTTTGAAGGACAAATGTGTTTGTACTGTACAAAGAAAAAGGAAATTCTATCACCTGCATACAGGTTGAATCAAAAGGGTGCTATATTTCCCACCCCTTCTAATCATCTGTTGAATACATTAGTTCTGAGTAACTCTTCCTTTGTTTTATTACACATTGTGTTAAATCATTTCCAGTGTTGAAGGTCCAAGAATATAAGGGGTAAAAATGCTCCACACCCTTCCTACTTCATTAATGAAAATTATTTAGCATTTGTTTGCATTTGGCATTGTTTAAAGGTTCACATTTAAAGATGAAACAGCAGGAGGAAAAAAGGATCTTAAACTTCTCTGGGTTTTTTAATTTATTTTTGTTCAGATCCTAGACCGGGAATGAAATGTGACGTTACATGCAAGTTTTATTCTCTTGCCAAAGGTTTGTCATGGACATATTTACAGAAAATAATCTCTTCCATAAATAGTAAAAACATGGGCAGCTGGTCCTAGACAGTACAGACTGCAATAAAGTTCTCATAATGAGGTAGCTCATATCTTGAGGGTATGCAACAGACAGTACTATTTGAGACAGTGCTAGTCTAGCTGCTTTTTTGGGTCAGGTTGGAAATGGCATTTCTAAAGTTTTAAACATTTTGAAAGTACCACAGGAGTAAAGTATTTTTCCACAAAATAGAGGAAGTATTCTGGCTTCTGACTTTTAATCATGTAAATACCACAAGGCAGATAACATTGTGCCTCAAAAGTGTAAATCAGTGTTTGTTCACTTTATTGTCTTTTGGCTCAATCAGATCCATTGTAAAACACGCAATGACAATATATATTTTTGTAACACCTCCAGAGTTGTTCAGCCTAGGTCAATAAAATTAACAAAGATGCAATAATCATTAATAATAATGGGGAAAAGTATCTTTTTTATTTTGACATTGTAGAGGATATCCTTGTCAGTTAGTGTCACCAGAAGCTGGTGCATTGCTCAGCCGCTGGCTTTAAGGTTTTTCTGACGAAAAAAAAAATAAAAAGGCCAAGGACACGTAAAGAGGTGTGTCGGAATAAATGACATCCGTGATGTCCGACTGCCACCCAGAGGAGCCCGCGGGGAAGTGACACAGCCAGGCTGCTGGGACAGTGCCAGCAGCCTCTCCTGCTCTTCTGGAAGCCGATGGAGCCCAGTGACGGAGAGTGGGCAAAGGCAGCTTTGCTACCTAAAGTTTATACTCTGGAGAGTTTCACAAACACGATCTTTTCTTTTTTTTTTTTTTTTTTTTTTTTTTTTTTTTTTGCTGAGGGAAAGGATGGCACTCAGTTCTCCTGCCTTGGCACTGATTTCACTGCATTTAATACCTAGAGGTCCCCACAGAGATCCTTTTGTAGGAACTTCACAGGGCTGAATGTGTCCACACTTTCTGACAGAAATGAAGTTTGAGTTGAGGTGTTGAGATCACATCCTTTACTCACTGTCCCACTGAAAGTGCTGCAATACAGATGGAGGCAGCACTGGCTTCTCTGTTCATTGCTTGCTATACAAGCCTTTGGTATTCCTCCCTTTATTTCACCTAACTACTGACATTGGAGCCAGAGGGCATTTTAGACTGCTCCTCTCTGTACTAGAGTCCCTCCCCTCCATCACCACCACTTAAAACCATTTCTTTTGCAGTTCTGCATTGTCTTTCAGTCTTTGCTTGGCATTCAAGCAAACCTAACAAAATTAAGGGTTATAAAAACCCCCTCAAGGCTTTAAGTATTCTGCTAACCAACCATGAAATGCTTTTGTTGCATCTGTTTACAGTCAGTGAGAGAACACCGAATTTGATGCTGGTGACTGTGCTCACTCAACTCAGCTCAGTACACTGTGCACACTGAACTTTGACACAAGCCTTGGTGAGAATTATTTTTGTTGGCATATCAATACATTTAAAAATGTTCCAGCTGAACTTTGGTGGAAGCTGTCACATGCTTTCTTTAAGAGCTACAAAATTTATGGATACGTTTTGCCATTCTAATCGCTCTTAAATATTCTCAGAGATATAAACATGATTTTCCAGACAGGAGTCAAAGTTTCTTTTCCTTTGGCTTTACCTTAATTTTGCTTTTGTTTTGTTGTTAACGATTATATAAGAGCACTTTATCTGTTACTGAAAGCTAGTTATTATTTTCATCATTTAATTGAGCTTTCTTTGCTGTGTTACCTGTAGTTCAATTAACTATTCTGTAGCCTTTCTCAAGTGTGGTAGTTACTTGAAAAGAAATGTAAATCCTTTTCAACATCTCTTAAATATGGTTTCTCACCTGGTTTTGCTTCTACTGTGATATTAAACTTCTTTCGTGGCTAAACTAAAGATGTTCTCCAGCAGGTTAGGAACCTGCCTGTGAGATAAGCAAGTCCACTATCACTCCTTTAGCAGCTACTTCAGGTTTCCTCTTTGAAAATCACACTTTCATGCTTCTTACTGTTCTGTCTCCTTCCAGGCATATATGGTTATAAGTTTTGCTATTGCTTCTGCTGAAAGCAGTTTTGAGAACTTTGTATAAAATTTGGCTTTTTACCCTTCCTTAATGAAATCCAAACTTTGAGGAAATCCAGATCTGCTTTTCTGAAGGCCGACATCATATGGCCAGATGTTTTCAGTGACTAATCTAAGTTATGACCTCTTTTTTGAAAGCATAGGTCTGAAATGTGAAATAAGAAGTAGCTGAGAGAAAGGAAGCAACTAACTAACTACCATGAGGTATGAGATTAAAAAAAAAGAACCACCAACTTCCCAAACCACTTTCTGCTCTTGGCTAGAAAGACTAGAAAGTGATTTAAGAAGATTACCATCTTACTGTGGTTCCCTAGTGATAATTATATACAGCCAGGTCACTTCTTGTGAATATTGCTCTTGAGAAAATGTACACAGAGACTGATTATTAAGTGCATCCAGTATTAAATTCTTGTGTGGAAACTGACATATCACAGAACTGTATACTTTAATGTCTGTCTTGGTCTGAGATCCCCAGCAAATACAATATAAATTGAATAGCAGAATGATTTAAAGAAACTTAAAGGGTTAACCACAAAATGCAGCTACTGCTGTACCCCAGAGTTTGCTGTCCCAGACTCCTAAGTTACAGCCACAAAATCCTGCCAGCATCACAGAGTTTTAGTGGGCAATTAGACCAGATGCTGAAAAACTGCACATCAGGTCCAAAGTTTTGTAATCACTATCTAGACAGAAGATATTGACTCTGTTTGCATGGACATAATTTTAAATTTGGGAAGATTCCAAGCTATGCACAGGTATTGCACAGGCACTGGGCAGCTCTGTTTCCTGAGCATGAAGATTTCAGAGAAACAGAGATCTTACACATCTTTTCATCCCTGACTCTGATCTCAGACTGGGGAAACTTGACTGACTTCATTGGAGGCTCACATACTTCAGATCAAGCTAAGGCCCTGCAATCCTGCAAGAAACCATAATGAAGGCATATGCTTACAGCAGTTGTAAAAAAATTTAACAAATTTAAAATCAAGCCCTGTGAGCTTGTTTTATTCCATGAAGAAATGCCTGCGCTCATTGTGCCAGCACCCTTATAATCAAAGATAATGCATCTAGCAACAGCTGCTTTAAAGGTCATATTGTGCCAAATGAAATATTACTTTGGGTAAACCTTCAGAAGTCAGCTCTGAAAACTAAATATGAGCATGTCCCACCACATAATTCTGCTGGGATATCTGCTTTTATAGCCCTCTTTCCATAGAGATAAATTAATCGGTGTAATCCACTGGTTTGTGCTAATCAGCGATACCCACTGTACTGAGTGCAAAAATATATCTTAATATAGAAAATGTTGCCAGAGAAAACTAGGGTAAATGGTTTTTTAACTATTTAAAACTAAGAAAAGCTGATGGTCTCAGATGCCACTTAGCATCTTAGTTTGGTCTGACAGCTGGGAAAGACTAGAGAACTTCTCAATATTTAGCATATTGCAGTCAATATTATTCACAGTTGTTTGACATTTTTGTTCTTTTCAAGAACAGCAGCCCTCTTCATGAAACATAGATGTTCTTTTTCCCTGATTTGAATTAAAAGGATTATTTTTGTCTGAGTAAAGGCTAAATCAATAAAAATATACGACTGTCACAGCAAAATTGACAAAAACTATTGTGACAATATCCTGACTTTCAAAAATATTTATGAATCACAAGTTTCCCTGTAGAACATCAGGTCTGCAGCTGATCAGTATCTTTGCTTATTTTATTACTGTCTTCTGAGTCTGCCCTTTCAGGCATGATTAGATGATTTCATGTTATCTATTAGCCCTTTTCAGACTTCAGATACATTCTTGCCTCCCACACTGCCCGTCATCCCTCCTTCCAACTTTATGGCCATCTCCAGAGTACATTATTTGGTTGTGGTTTCCTTAGTGTCCTCAGTTCATGGTCTTTCCAACTCATAAACGGGTGCTGGACAAAAAGCTCCTACAGCAGTCACTTAAACAGGAACATTGAGCAGTGCTTACTAAAACCAAGCAGTGTCAATGAGAAGTGACAAAAAAATTAACATTCTGGAATTTTAAAAAGTCTAATAAAGGTTGACAATGAAAAGTATAGATCTAATGATTACTGATTTGCTCCATTAAAGGAACTGACTTGTTGCCTCTGCTGTATTTTCAAGGAAACTCAAAGTACTTAATAGTGATCTTCTGACTGACTGCCAGGGCTTCTCTCCAACAAGGGGGTTTATATTGTGTTAAATCATCAATATTAGAAATATTTCTGTTCTATCTTCTGATACGTAAAATGACAGAAGACCCTCAAAGGTCCTCCCAGTCTGGTAAGCCTTTAAAAAAAATACAGGGACACAGTCCACTGCAGCAGTCAACTCTTCATTACAAAGAGCAAAGGGGGCAGCACAATCCCCTGCAGACACCAAAATCATCTGTGACTTTTAAGGCTGTAGAAGTGTGCAGGAGAAAAAACACTGGTCTCTGCTCCTGTCAACAGGGAACTCCAGAGATGTCTCAAGTCCAAGTCAGAGCTGTCTGGCTTACAGATCCAAAGTACCTCAAGCAAAGCCAGTCTGTGCACTTCTGCAGCAAGGTCAATCCACACAGTGGTGATGCACCCATCGAGGCAAACAGAGAAGTAAAATTTATGTAGGTACAATAATACAGACACAATCTCAGAATTAGGGAAACAAATATATGCCAAAATAAAATTATTTGCTCAAGTTTTCCTACTTTCAAACAATAAAAATGTCAAAACCAGCAGTTACATTAAGAGTTAATTCTATTCTTATCTTCTATTTAGCAAAGATGTTTCTTAAAAAAAACTTGCAATACTTCATGCTCAATGACAAAAGCATGTTTGATATTCTTGTTGACTTCAACTTTCAGTGGGTAATGCTGAGACAGTGAAATCATCATAAAATATTTATACTAAAGAATGAGGATTTATACTTCAGTGCATTCTAACTGATAAGTCTAAGATTAATCATTCTGTATTACTTACAGCAAGGTTCCAGTGCTGCCTCCATTTACACATGTTTCTGATACAGAGTAAAAGTAGTGCAAATGGTCAGGAATGAGAGAATGAACATTTTTGGAAAAAGTCAGTGCATGGAGAATTTTACTCATCTTCATGCAGCCTTTGTTCTGAATGGCAATTAAATGCTGAGCATGTTTTTTCTGCACACACTAATGGCTAGCAATTCTTATCTCAACAGCTGCTTGAAATTGTTCTCAAAATCTAGGTAAGCATAAAAGAAAACACAGCTTCAGTCTTCCTCTGAGTAGCTCAATAAAATGTAGGCAAGCATTCAAAACTCTAATCAGTTTAAACAGATCTCACACTTCAGCGAGGTTTAAGAGAACAGTCACGTTATTATGCAGAAAACCAAATAAAAAGCGTAAGAGGTAATAAATGAAGATGTTTTAGGCTAATCTCTATAATGGAAAACAGTAAGGTATTATTTATTATTTTAGCAATATTATATTTTTCTAAAATTTCTGTACCTTTTGCTCAGCAAATATGTGATACTTGACATTATATAGCTTAAAAAAACAGCTTGATGTTCAGTGTAATAATAAAGGCTTTATAGGATAAGGGCCATCTGTTGCAATTACGCTCACTTTCTGAATTTTCTGAAAGGGATGAAAACCTTTAGAGTTTGTCAATTACATGCCCTTGATAAAGTATGAGTCATGATAAAGGAGTTTGGCACAGAAATGCAACTTTCATGGAAGCAGTCTGATGGGAGAACATATTAAATGCACTCTAAACATGGCCATCATATTGATGAAATTACTCTCAAATGATAGAGAAAAACATGGCAATGTAATTTACTCTTCCATGTCTGAAATGCTCTCGGGTAATATTTCTTGAGCATTTCACAGCTTTTAAGTCAAGCACCATTTTCAGCACTTTTTCTGATGAGATCATTAATATGATTATTTGGCCAAATGAATTTTAATTAAACCTCACCAAATTGTAGGGTCTGGAACTTCTTCCCACACTACAGTAGGAAATAGCTCTCCAGATGTTAATAATTAAAGCATTAAAGAGTAAACCCAGGACCCACTTCCGCAGCTCCCGAAGCTCCCATGGCAGTAAAGTGGTGTGGGTGGATTGCTGAGGATGTGGGAGGATTGGAAAAGGCCCCTCAGCATTTGTGCACTTCTGCACGGCATGGAAGCCAGATCAAAAGGGTTTCCAGTGCAGGCAGAACATTGGCTGTGGATGGTGTAGGGCAGAGTGGATATGTGCTCCCACATGAGAAGTAGAGAGCAGATGTTCTCTTATGTGGTCTCCTGGGGTACCAGAGGAGCTTGGCATGGCAGCCTTCTCCTAGCCCAGATCTTGCCTAGGATCAGTCTTTCTAATCTGTCCTCTGATTAAGCAATATTCACACTGAGTTTTGAAGTAACTGGTACCATTACTGATGCACATGTTAATGGGAACCACGTTTAGCAGGGACATGTTTCAAATGCAAATGCATTGGTTGGAAAGACCATTTACAGAAATGTTACAGAGGCAAGCAGGAAGGATACTGCCCTTAGTTTCCCTCACCAGGTTCTGTCTCCAGGCCTGGGACCAAATGGTAGGCTGTCTTTATTCCAGACAGGCATCAAATGTAATGAATCAGGATGAAAAACTACACAGGGCTGAAACAAGGGCAGAGGGCAGACTTTTTTTTTAAATAAAAGTCATTTTTCTGTCCAAAATCCTAAGTATGTTTGAAGCAGAGTTAACATAATGAGCAAGCATTGATCTGAACCAGGCTCATGCATGTTAAATGCATTCCAAAATACCCTCAAATGCCTTTCTTGACTATTGTTTTCTAGGTATATCTATTCATTCACTTGTCCAGATATCTCTTACGTCAACAACTGCATTTCCTACACAGTTTAAAATTCACTTGTCCAGATATCTCTAATGTCAACAACTGCATTTCCTACACAGTCTAAAATTATGTGAATATTTCACAACACACCTGCTTAAAGTCAGAGAAGTTTGTGGTGGAACCCATTAGGAAGAGTAGAGAGTACACTGACACACTGGAATTTAATATGTCTTCTGTTACTGTGGACTGATATTTTTCTCTCATCAACATTTTTAAACAGCCTACATTAATGTCAGGTAGTTTTGGGTTCTAACATATCAGACAAGCATTTATTTCTTTTAAAAAGAACATTTTGAGACTCTGGACTATGCAAATGAAAAATGCCAGCAAGAGCTCTAGCAAACAGACAGGAACACAGCTGGAAATAAATGAAGCATAAGGTTTAATACTATTTATTTCCCCAAGCTATCATTTTTTAAAATGATCTTGTTACAAGATGCTGGCATGCTCTATGAACTGAAAACTAATGTCTTTCAACAGAAGAGTTATAACATGTCTCCTTCATTCTACCATGACTCATTTGTACTTGTTATTGAACAATAAGATCAAGCTATCAAGGAATAAATTCAGAGTTTTGAACCTTTCCCAAATCTTTGCCATATTTATTTTCAACATATAGTTGGCTTTTATTAAACAGACATTAAAAAAAGGAGACTCCATCTGAATGATGTTTTGGACCTTGACATTTTTTATCTGTGTCACAAATTAATCTATGCTCTGTTACGAAGAAAATTAACTTGCTTGGGCCTCCTATTAAGCAATTTACATTCCTAGTTCTGGAAAACACCAAAGAAAAGCCACCAACAGGCATTCTTAAATCCATCATCCGTAAATATGCAGCTATTGCCTTTGAGACAAAACAGAACACCAGCTGCCTATTTATTTCAAAGAACAAAACAATCCCCAAAACAAAAAGCAAACAACTCGCCCATCTCTTCTAAGCATTCCTTTGGGTGACCTAAACAACTTACCTCGAAAAACATACCCAAAGCAACAACAGGATGATAAAACTGGTTTACATTCATTTATAATGGTAGATACACAGCACATATGCATGCACTAGAGATCACATCATAGATTAAAATCTCTACAAGCAAAATTGGAAGAGATAAGCAGAGTGATTGAATGTCTACAATATTTACAAAAGTAGGTAATTTACACGGGGAATTCACGGAATGCTTAAGTACGCTATAATTTTTCTTCACTGTTACTGCTTTAAATAAAGACTTTAAAGTGCCTTTTTTGTTTCATACACAAGAAGTTTGGATAACTAAATGGAAACTTCAAAACTCATTTGCGAAGTTCTGTCAAAAAGTTTTAATTTTTTTTTTCTAGACCTGCAACACTTTTCCATACCTAAGTTGATCATTAACCCTCTTCTTATTGCAAGTCTTTACCTCCCAGGGCTAACCCTGGTCAGGGTACCTTGATTATGATGCATCACAGCCATCCTGGAGAACAATCTGCATGGCATGCTGAGAGGAGCATTTCTGAACTGAACTGCTTGCCTCACTTCCAGAGGTGCTCAGGATGTCAAGCCTGCTACCCACTGAAAAGGCTGGAGATGAGGTGAGGGAAAGGTGAGAGGGATGGGTTAGCATCTCACTCGATGGCAAAGGAGAGAGGCCAGGGCCACTGGGCTGGGGCATCACCCCACAGTGAGGGCATTCATCTGTCCCCCACCCCTGGCCCTCCTGCAGCCACAGCCACAGAGATGTCTGCTGTTCAGAAACCCTGCTGAGGGCACATGGCCTGGCCTTGGCAATGCTCCCTGGCAGTGCAAGCTTTCACTGAAAGCAGTGGCTCACCTGACTCCCAGTAGATTTTACACCCTGTGGTTGAAATAGGCAAGAAAATGAAACGGACAGAGCTGTCTTACCTTTTGCCCTTTTACTCCACTGCAATCACATTTTCCACAACCGGAACATCCCTGAAAATAAAAGAAATTGAGAATTAAATGCCTGAATTGGGTGATAGGCAGAACATACTGCAATGAGCCAGGGATGTCAGCAGCACCACACTGACTGCAAGGCTGGTCAGTGCACGGAATGTTTGCTTAGGCCCATACAGTAACATGAGAGAAGTCAGATTAACTGGTGCATGGGTAAAATCTTACAGTTGCTTTGTGTTACCAAAGATGCTCTTAAGTGCCTCTGGGCTACTCTCTACTTTTCCTCCTCATACTCATGAAGCAACTGGTAAGAAACACAGCAGTCTATTGCTTTTACTGTTGTCATGCCCCTCAGAAACAAACCATGAGGAAAAGAAGCAAAACATCTGTATCAGTGAATATTCCACCAACGCACAGGAGATCCTTCAGCAGCCCTTCAGGCCATTATTCAGAAGCAGTCAGGGACAGCACCTCCCCTGAGACAGCTTTCAGCACAGATGCTGGGCACCTGTCCCTCTACACCTGCAGGCTCCACAGTCTACTGGGATCTCAGTACTTCTGGGAAATGAAAAGAAAATGTACCTAATCCGTTTTGAATTTGGAAAGCTCCCAGTGAGACCAATAAATATTACTCCAGAAAGTTAAATAATATAGTAACATTTTTACTTGGTAAATACATTTTATTTTAAAGTAAAGCATCAAAGAGAAATGGGGCTTTAATACTTAAAAAAATATATTAAAGGCTATCCAATAAAACTACAGTGCTATCTCCTGAAAAATTTATTGCTTTTGTTGACACCCTTTTTTTTGTATATGTACATCCACTAAATTTGTTTCTTGAAGTAGAATTTTTCCCCATACTGACATGAAGCAAAAATAGTCACGATTTTATCTTACATTATTACAGCATTTTACCACGTTATATCATAAATTCACACAAAGGTGAGAATTAACACTGCTTAAAATGAGTTTTTATCATATAATGCAGAAAGATAATTGGATCTGAAAACAACACCAGGACATGCTGCAGTGCCACCCCAGTAAGGATCAGAAGGGAAAAGTGCCACCCACTGAATAATTTGGTTTACTCCTTGCAGGACATGGTCATGCCTGGAAAAACATTGGGTCTCCCATTACAAGAAGTGACCTGGTGTGAACTCTCTTAGTTTTTCAGACCTGATGAGATCTCAGATGCATGCTTGCAGCTCATACTTCCTCCTCCAGCATCATGTAGAATGTTATCAGTTTTATCAACACATCCCCTAAATTCAGAAGAAGTCTGTTTTAATTGCGTCTGGGAATGTACTTAAAATACGTCACTGAATCATTATAAACATCTGTTTTCAAGTTAATCCCTGCATATTTCCTTCAGCCTATTATTTAACATGCACCATTTTAGAAAAAAAGTATGTTGTTATTTAAGTACGGTTTTGTTCTCAAATTCAGCATAGCCAGAAGAATGGGCCTGTGCTTTTGAGCCTCTTTTTGTCCCCACAAAAATGAGTCCATTATATTCAATTGTTCCTGTTTCTTAATGCCTCAGATTAGAATAACCAAAGGCAAGGAAGGTAAGAAGGTGCTGAGCACCAGGGAGCACAACTGCACAAGGGCCTATTCTGCTATGCCAGAACAGGCCCTACAAAATGCTGCCTTTGTTTTACAGCAGCATCATCTCCTGCCATCACTGACTGCGGAGGCTGACCAACGATGACAGCCACTACTGAGTAGCGTTATCCTCAACTACTAAAATGCATTTAGAATCTGAGGGATGTGATAACATTCTGCCTGTACTTGGAAGAAGTATGAGGTTTTTCCTCCTGGTTCTCTGGGAAGATGGGAGGGCCAGACTGGAAGAAGCTTATGGATCAAAGGTCACTTTAAAGAGGTCAAAGGGGCACTTAAGTAATGAGATACTGGAAGAGAGAAGGATGAGTACAGCAAGTACTGGAATCATCACAAGGCAATTAAACTGAAACTATGCAAATTATTGTTCCTTTCTAAATTTCTTTTTAGAAAAGAAATTTTCAGTCTCATGACATGAATAACCCACTTAATGATTTCCCACTACATATGACTAGAGATAATGAGACAAGTAGAGAGAAATAATTTTGTCATATCTCCCAGACATCCTCATTGAGACAACGCCTTCCCCAGAACTGCATGGAGCTTGGAACAATCACTGCTGTCCTCCAAGTGCCAAAACAGAGAAGGAACAGTGCTGGGCAGGAAGCATAATCTGTGGGGGGGAGTGGTAGATGAAAAGGCAGGCTCTTTATCCCTTGTCTAGGAGCCAGTTACAGGCTAATCCAAAGATTTTGGCCAGGTGCATTGCACCAGGTACCTCCCCTATTTTGCATGGAACACTTGCAGTTTTCAAACAGCCGCAGCTTCCTTGCACCACAGGCCAGCCTCTCACATAACACTAGAGGACATTAATTTTATCTTACTCCTCCCACAAAATAAAAGTCAGCCCAGAAGCAGAAGCTTATTTTAGTGATGCAAATTTTTTCACTTCTTGACAAGCATTTCCATTCCATTTCATTCTCCCAGACTGTCTGCAACTGATAAGCTTAGTGAATCATCCCAGCAAATCAGTATTAAACTATAAAAAGATTAAGTCCCTTCAACACGACACACACAGAGGTGCTACATGCAGCCTGAGTGTTTGCCTAAAGCACAGCTATTTATTTCCAGTCACATTAACATATAGCTCAAAAAAAGTTCTGCCAATGAATGGGCATCCCAATCCAGACCTCTAGCTCCCATGACCCACGTACTGAGCCTTATGAGCCTTAAGCCCTGACAGTGACAGAAAGCTGCTAAAATTCCCTGCAGCAGACGGAACAAACTCTGCTCTGCAGCCTGTAAGACATCTGTCAGACCACAGCTACAGACTTGTTGCGTTTTGCCCTGTTTTTCCACGTCCAGCTACTTTCCTGGCATTTGAGGACTACTGCTTGGAACTTGCACAGGAACGATGCAAACAGCCAGATGAGCAGCCTAGGAGGGAGATGACTGCCATATTTGGACATGCACCATTTCTGGAGGCTACAGACATCTCCAAAAAAATACAAAGGCAGAGTCAATTCTTGGAAGCTACACTCTCTTACAGAAGTGTGTTTCTCAAGACAAAATGCAGTTCTCTTTCCCACAACATCACCTCAGGCTCTGCTTACTGAATTTCAATTGCTGAGCGGCCACCAGCTTAGGCTAATTCCTTAGGTATCAATCGAGTTCACATTGTAGCCTGTAAAGCACAAATGTAAGGAAGAAATCTAATTAACTTTTCAGTGTTTACTTAACTCTGTTCATGTTAAAAATCTCACTCCAGGGAATGTAGTTACTTCTTCTGCACAAAATACAATCTCTTTCAAGTTACAGAAAATCCTGTGAACAGGTGAATGGTGAGGCTAGCACAGATATTAAAATTCTCTGACTATTCACAAATTACCTAATTCACAGCCAAAGTGCTTCAAAAAGTAAAAATAATCATAATTACTTCATCTCGTGATTAATTCCTTACAAAATTACAGGTTTTGTTTAGATGGGATGCTTGAACTGATGATGTTTTCTGATTTAACAGTGTAGATTTCCTACTCTACATTGCTTTAGTTTAAACCCCAATTTGAGCTGAATTCCAATACCAGTTTCAAGATGAAACACAAGAAAGGCTAGGCCAATAGGATGGCTGTTTGACAGTGATAACTTCAAGTCTGAATCTCCTCCCTCCACAAAATCAAGCCCTTTCCATCTCTGTGTAAACCCAGTCTCATGGCAGCCCAAGCGAAATTTATCCCTACGTAGCAGACACCTCACTTCTTCCTAAGCACACGTACATACAACTCATGTAGCTGACATGAGAGCTGGATCAATATCTTCACATTTCACATCCCACCAAATACAAAATAGGGAGTTGATGCCAACTGCAGGACACTTATCTTGCATTCCTCTCATATTTTCTTCTCTTTCCCGAATGTCAAAATAGCTCCCTGGTTGTATTACTATTCTTGTCTTCACCCTTTAGATATAACTACTGAATTAGCAGAACTGCTCTTTTGTGTGCAAATTACCACTGCTATATTCCAGTTAAAATTAGTACTTTTGTTAACTGATTTTACAGTCCATTAACAACTTTGAAAAAAATTATGTAGCTAAAACTGCTGATTTACACTTAGCTAGAACAAAGAAAATAACAAAACAAAAAAATATGCACTATCTTAGCAATTAGAAAAATTTAGTTATACACCCTTAAAGGAGTTGATACAAAGTCAGTTTTTCTGGACTGATGATTTGAACTTCAACTCTTAAAATGGTTCAGGAAAAGGAACATTTGCTATTCCTTCATTTTGAGGACTTAAAGACCAGAAATTGAGCACAGTTCTCATGTATTTTATAAACCCATCAATTTCATATGTCTTTAGACAGAAAAATAGCAGACAAAAGGACAAATTTTATGATTTTTTAATGTCAGCAAGCTCCAGTCTTTCCTCCTCTCCTGAGTTCTTTTTCTCATCATTAAAAAATAAAACAAACAAAAAACCCCTCCACAAACCACAGCTGGCAGCTTATCTTCATGTCCCTTTTTTTATTTTTTTCCCAGCAAATCATGGGTAGACTCCAGTTACGACTGCTCAGGGAATTCCCTAAACGAAGGGAAGACTTACTGGTTTTGAAGCTTTAACCCTCTAGGTCACCAAATTAAGTTCAGCTCTCGTCAGCAGCGACTGGAAGCTTCTGTCATGCAGTAGCTATTTAAAGTTCTTGGTTGTGTCATTTCAATTTTCTGTAGATAGATCCAGTCTTCCCAGAGGACAGCAGAATAGTGCCATTCAAGATGCCCTGTAGGATATCACCTGCTTTCAATTGCCAGGCCAGGTGGGAATAGCTCTCCCCGAGGTCTCAGGTCATATCTGCTTGGTCTATGTAAATATTGCAAAAGGCACAAGATGCCTGTGTTTAAGCAAGGCAAATACGTGCAACCCAATAATATCCAAAGGCTCATTACACTTAAGAGTTAAAATACTCATTCTCCTGAAGACCTTCTTTGGTTGTAGGTTGATGTATGTGAGTGTAATAGGAGGAAGCAGAAGTGGTCCCCACTCATTTCTCTCTGTAAATGCAGAGCAATTCTTCTAACATATATTTGGGGGATTGCTTCAAATCAGATGAAAAATATCCTGGAGCAAACCTAAACAGTGGAAAACTGTGGCACTTCATGATTACTGTCATGTCAGTGCATGAGTTAAGTAGTCCTGTTAGTCTGAGGGAAACTTTAAGCTTAGAGTCCCAAATTCCAAATTAACATATTCATAGTATCTGAAAGAAATGGCAGGTCACTGTCTGAAGTATTGCTGTGCATTATGAAATTTGAACTAATTACAACAATTCAGCTCTGGTTTTATTTAAAAGTTTAGCTCAGTTGATTGGAGCATGGTGCTAGTAACACCAAGACTGTGGGTTCAATCCATGTATGGGGCCATTTACTTTAAGAGTTGGACTCAATAATCCCTGTAGATTCCTTCCAACTCAGAATATTCCATGAGTCTGAGAAAAGCCTTGCACAATTTTCAGAAAATAATCTAATTTTAAGAAAAATTCTACAAAATATAATTGGAAAAAAAATCATTATGGCTGTTGGGACAGGAGGGGGCTGTTCATATATTTTTGGCAGGATTTTTCTGTTTGGCTGGTGGGAGGGCTGTTTTGTTGTTGTTTTTAGTATTACCAGAATCATGCAGGATGTTCATACAAAAATTGCAGACAGACCACAGATTCTTATCTATCTCCAGTGTACTTTAGTCACTCAAGCGAATATTAAAAAATTTTTAGAATTTAGTAGATTTAAAATTAATTATTCATGAAATATTTATTTTGTAAATTAGCATCAGTTAGAAGTACTTCACTTAAAATATGTTAAAAAGAGTCATATCTTCTTAATCAAAAGAGTATCAGATTGCTGGCGCTGAAATGTTTTGTTACTGGGACCTCATTTTTTACATTCTTTTCGAAATTCCCCAGGGGTCTATCCTGGAGGTAGGGTCATGGGACTACCCTAAAGACTGCTTTGTGAATATGACCTTCCTGTTGGTGATGTGAACATAATTTTCACAAAGTAATGCAAATCCAGGGGGCTTCCCGTTAGTTCACAGGAAATATAGTTATTCCTGTTGTGCCATATTTGGACAAAAACGACATCTGAAACAACTGTTTCCTCTAACTACATTCTTTTACAGGAAGCTCTGGAAACAATCAAGGTATCTGCTTACTTAGGGAAATTTTCAGAATATCACATTGTAGAATTCCATTCTGCACAGCTCAAAGCAAGTAACAAGCTCAAAGCTTAAAGGTTTGTGAATACAACCTAATGGCATTATCACTAAAATATAAAGCCTCCCATGAGCATTATCTACTAACAGGTCTATTTCCATGGACTGTCAGATCCTGCTCAGCCTCCAACAGCGAAGGCTGTATTTACCAAGACTTATCCATCCAGTAGGCTTTGTACCCTTTTTTCTATACAAGAACTCCACTTTTAGTTTTATTTTCAGAGAAGTAAAAAAAATTCCAGGTGCCAGTAGAATCCTCTGGTGTTGCAGTCATTGGTGTTATTTCACTGACAGCTGAGGATTAGAACACGTTCCAGGGCTTTCTAACACCCAGTGACAAGCACTTTCGGGAATACATTTTCCTTCGCATGACCCTTCCTAAATTTGATTAGGGTAATCACTGCTAACAATCCTCACTCAGCTCCTTCACCTTTGTGAATGGGCAAACGGGAGCTAATTGATACAGGTAAGAAGCTCCCATTCCTCATCTTGCTAACTTGAAAAACCCTGCAGAGAGGACAGGAAATCCTGCTGCTGAACCCCCACCATGGCTGTTCCAGAGTTTACCACCCACCTCATCTACAGCTACCCTGGAGCTCACAAAGCAAACTGCTCCTTGTCCTGCACAGAACAGATCCAAACACCCTCGCATGTAACTCGCATGTTTGGTGAAACTGGCAGTAGCAATCCCCAGGTATACAAGTGGAGCGCTAACCAAACATCAAACTTCTTTCTTGTTCATGAGGCAGAGAGGTTGTGGACTCCGAAACAAATCACACAAGTTTGTCTTTCTTGCCGCCTTATGGGATGGATCCACACAACCACTTACAGCACCTGCCAGAGGTACAAGGCTGGATCTAGCCATAACCTGGCAAGATGGAAACAGTGTCACCACAATGGTGTGGTGGCTGGTGGTGCAAGGACAGGTGGCACTCTTCTTTCTGTCTTATCAACGAATCTACATCTGCAGGGCTTCACTGCTTTCTAGAAATGTCTCAGAGTTTCTCTGGCCCCTGTGCATTTGCTGTTCAGTGCACAACCCCATTTTCACTAGCACAGGGGATGCCCATAAGTCATATGAGTATGGGTGCTCAGTGTGGTTGAAAGCCTGCCCCAAAACAGTTCCAGCAGGGCAAAACACAATGCCACCAAAAGTAGGCAGAGGCCAAGGGAGAGGCAATGGTGGCCACCAGTTCAGCAGGCAATGCAGCCCCTCCCAGCCACCTTCCACCTCCAAGCACTTCCCTGACCCATGCTGGATGCAGAACCAGGATGAGAGGGAACTGCCAAGGTAGATTCCCTCCTTCCCTCCTCTCACAGGCAGCAGCCCTCTCTGAGCAGCATTGGGAATGAGGTAAGAGACGCCTGCCATGGTGGCAACCACCCCCAGAGCTGGGCCACCATGGGCCACGAAGGGCACAGGACCATCCCTGTGGCTGCTGTGGGTTTGGTCCTGACGGAGAGCCCACGCTGCCCACCCAATCACTAAGTCTCCCCTTCAAACTTGTCTGGCCCCAGCAGGCCCCCGTTACATTGGGGATTGCACTAAAAGAGCAAGTCTGCAGGGGAGATAAAGCCCTCCTGTGCTGTAGCCTCCATCAAGCAAGACATTGTCATAAACTCAAAAGCAAAGGAGATGCCTCAGGAGAGATACACAGGAAGCCAGTGAGGCCACTTTGCAAACGTGTACAGCACATCCATGAGCGGTGCTTTCCCTGCCGTGAGCTGATAAACATGAACATCAACATAAACAAATACATTTAGAAGTAACAGCTTTTGAAAAACACAGTGCTGGGAAGCAGAGGTCTTCGGCCTCCACCATTCTCCTAGACTAAATAAATGGAGAAGCAAAATCCTCTTAGTTGGGACGCACACCAAAGAATGTGAGAAAAGCTCAGAAGATAAACTGGACTTCAATGTTTGAGCACAGAGGAGAAGCCCAAGTGACACACAGTCCAGCACAGGCACAGACTGCTGTGTCCTGAACTCACCCCACCTGAGCAGGGCTTTCCCTGGAGCACTGTATTTTCACTTGTGCAGCTCCTAATTTCCTCTTGCCACCCTTCTGCAGTGTGATCCATCAGCAGCGGAGGTTGTGTGCACTTCCAGGTAACACCATCACCATGTGCAAGGTCTTGCCCAGGAGGCCTCCGGCCTTCATGTCACATATACACTGCATGACCAGGCCCACTTGCTCCTTCTTAATCCTCTGCTCCCCATCAGCAGTTCCTCAGCCTTCAGTTCTCCCTAGCCTGAACTGGCATGACTTAGGAAACAATGCAGCTTTATGTGGGTATGGCTGACCTGCAGCAAGGCTCTGCACAGGCACGGGCAGCAGCTCCTCAGCACAGACAGAGCAGTGCTGCAATCGCTCCCTGAAGCTGTGGCTGTACCTGCACAGCACAAGCATCGTCAACACACAGCCCCGTCTAACTTTACCAGGAAGATTTGCCTGTACCTGTCAAATACTGCACCTTCTGCAAGGAAAACCTTAATGGAAGACTCCACTGACCTCCATGGCATATTGCAGGTATATAAAACTTGTCACTAAAACCCTTCCAGGAGGTCTCTGTCAGAGCATTTAAAGATTAGCAAATTTTTCTAGATCCTATGCAACTTTTATTGCAGAAATTCATCAGAACTGGTCAAGTGATTCCTTGAGTAAAACATGTGAAGTTGTCTTTTCTTCTAAAAGGACCCTCAACTTTTTCAAAACTTCTGACAATGAAATAATAACAATTAATGTAAACAATTTTAAAATACATTGTTTGCACTTCACAACACTAGCTCACTCATCTCCTCAGTAATACTGGGAAGAGGAGACAGGTAGGGTAGCCATGGCCTCACTCTAGCCAACAGACTCAACAACAAATCACAAGATTGTTAACGAGTAACTAATTGGTACATTTTAAGAGCCTTATGGTATTCTGGAAACAGCAGCAGTAACCACAGCAGTTCAACATCCTTGTTAAACACAGGATTTAAAAAGCATGTAGCATGTTTAGTCTACTTAGCAGCCAGCCAAAATACACAAAAATTCATTCTATAAACCCACTTTTCTTCCCCACAGACCTCAAAGTTCCTCCAAACAGGTTCATCCTATGGCAATATCACTGCTACAGTAAAAAAAAAATCTGTATTTAATTCCTCTAGTGAAAGATTGCAGCCACTTGTTGCAGACAGTCAGCTCTAGAAACTACAGCGCCACAGGGAAGGTCTAAAATTGGAAGACTATTTCCTAAAATGAAATACATTTTTGGACTATTTGCCTTATAATACTACCATAATTTCTGGACTGGAAGCAGTACCAGAAGTCTACATTATGCATTTTTTTCTCAAATATTTTAACAAATTGTCAGTCATCAATCTATCTGGGCACCTTCTCCTAAGCTCCATCTTACAACTTGAGTTCAGTTACACTGATAATTCACTACTCATTTCTGTTTGGACTCCTAAAAAGCAGTAAGGGGAAGTACTTCTTTCTCTGCTCCTTAACAGAACACTGAATTTTGTCTTTTGCTCCAGTCAAGGATGCCATTGATTACGAGCTGCTTTCTCTTCAGGATACAGCAATATCTTTTCTCCTAAAGACTCTGCACACCCCAGAAATAATCCAGTCTGTTCAAGCTACATTTTAAAGGACATTACTGCATAACTAAAGACTCCAGATGCATATGGGGCCTGTCTGACTGTTGAAGAGTCCCAACTTCAGCAAGAGATTTCTCTCAAATGCAAAGCTCATGGTTTTACAAAAGCCCTTGCTCGATGGACAAGCGAAGGCTCAGCTCCTGCTCAGAAGCACAAAAATGACTGACCAGAAGCCAAAAAACTGGTTTTTTTTCTTTCCTTTGCTGTTACAAAGAAACAATCCCAAAGGACAGTTTATTCCTCCCTGAGAAGCACCAGCTAAACAGGCTTTTCCAAGGGGTGCTGCCTTTTAAGAAAGAGTCTAGAGAGAAGAAAACAGGAAGAAAAATGCCCTCAGAACAAACCCCAACCCTCAAACCTTATGTGACATTCAGCAACTGGACAGATAATTGAGAAGCAAGCCCCAAATCACTGTTTCAGTTCACAAGTCTGCTGTCCAGGACTTTACAATGCCCCTGAGGCATCACCTCACATCTGTAGCAAGGTCCTGGCTCTAGATCCTTCACAGACAATGCCGGCAGCAGGAAAATACTTCCCCCAGGGAAGTGTCTTTAACAAACACACTTGGACACCCATAGCTTATAACAGCTTGACTCCCTTCTACAAAAACAATGAAGATGAGCTTTGCCACAGCCTCACCCTACAGATTGCAAAACTTCTCTGAGAATTAGCAGGTATGGAGAGGAGCCCACATCTTTTGCTACCTGATGAGCAGCAGTATCACAACATTGGAATAAAAGCTGACAATGACTTGAATGACTCACAAGAGCTCACACAGAATTTGTCTGCATTGGACTTACAGACAGTGCATGGATTGGATCTCTTTCAGGATGTTGCTGTCTTCCTTGTCCATCCAATGAACATGAAAATTACATGTAAAGGGCATTTAGGTGCAAATTAGATGGTTTTATCTCACACTTTGTCCCATTAAATGCACATTTGCAGTAGTTACACCTCATGTTGGAGTCAGTTCTTAGGTAAGAGCCTTAAGGCATAAAGAACTTCTGAAAAAAGCTGTGCAAATCATCAGTGTGGCTTTTCTTGCCCTGAAGTCCTGTAGCCTGAACCTCAAACTTGCTCTGAATTCCACCCTTGCATAAACATAGCAGAATACTTATTCTGGTAGAAACTATAGTGCCATGTCTTCCTACACAAACCAGCTCCTTAGTCCAAAACCCATTTTCACTTGCAAGTGGATTTTGACATTCTAAATGCACATCGCACAGCAAATAAGTATTAAAGAGTAATTTGTATTTAAAAAGTAACTGAATAATAACCTAGACTGATTGTCAAACAACTTTTTCGTTTTTTTAAATTTATTTTTCAGCCACAAAACTCACTTTTACTTATGTGGTGGGTCAACTGGGTGCTTTTGCCATTTTTAAAACATAGTCACAAGTTAAAACCAGTGCTATCAACATGCACTTTAATTTATTTGTCTGGCCCAAATGAGAAACAGACAAAATTTTCTCCGACCCATATTTTTCCAAATTGACATTTGAAAATCCAGTTTTAATAAAATTTGAAATGTTGGAACATGAGAGCAAAATAGCCACAGGAAATATTATTTTAGTGCAACATTCGCCAGACGCAAAAGGAAACAAACTTGTCAGTCCTCTCTTTCTTTTATGTTTCTTTGTTGACTAGACAGGAAGCTGACAAAAATTGATTTTTTTCCTCTTGTAAAGCATACAACATAATTTTTATTGTACCACTTCAGTTGCTGACTGCATTTTGTAAATAAAAGCATACTTCATGAGCATCCAGGGAAGTGCTTGATATCTGACAGTTTACAAAAATGCAGTACTAATTAGGTACAAAAAGAAAAGTAAATAGCTTTCATTGCAGAAACGGAAATAACACGGTTTAGAAGAGAGGCTGAAAATCCATTCTTTTCTATGGCAACTTCCTGAATGATGGAAAAGTTATAGCTGAGTAAAATTAAACATTCGCCTCACCTGTATTCCTGCATGTAGAGGTCAGCAGAAGTGCAAACATTGATGAACACTGAGATACAGATGTAAATATTTTGTGAGTAGCTTATTTAAAAACTGCAAGAAGCAGACAGATAATGTTTCAGCAATAAGATATCTCCTACTGATTAAGCAGACACAAATAGGCTTCAAAATCCAATGCTTGTTATTTAGAATTAGAAACAATAAGCTTAAGGTCATTCATCCAGTGAAAGGTCAATACTAAAGATCTCATACTTCATCAAAAAATTAATCAAAATTTTCTGAAGTTAATAAACATGGGCTATTATAGAAGCAGGCTGAGTATCCATTTCAGAGCTCTTCCAAAAAAGATCCTGCCAAGAAGAGGTATAAAGCACCCAAAGGGCAAGATGAAGGACACAACAAAGGCCGTTCCTCCTAAGACTTGATGAAGGGCTGGGCCACAATGGGTAAAGCCACAGAGACCTGTCTTGCTGGGACTTGCCACGTGTTTATTCTCCCTCCTGCAGTCCCAACCCCACTCTTGTCCTGCCACTTCAACACATCAAACCCACCCTGGAATTAAACTATGTGAGGACTGAATACAGTGACTTTTTTACCCACATTTTTTAATGGTACCATTTAGTTTATTGAACTACCTGCACAATGAGGTCAATCAAGTAAGTGCTGGCATAGTGGAGGGGAAAGACAATGCAAACAGGACCACAGGCAAAACTGCCTGGGAACAGTCTGATGCAGGGGGTTTAAGATGCCTGGGAACAGTCTGATGCAGGGGGTTTAAGACTGACACAGGTGTCACAAGTACTTTAAATATCATTTTATTTTATGAGATAAATTGGTAAACTGATAAATTTATGAGCTACTGCATGCTATTGTGACAGAAAAAATGGAGATCCCCAGAGTTTACCTTTAAAACAAAAGACTGCTGATCATACTCCCATCTCCAATAGTGTAACCAACAAAGGTACTTTCATTTTTATAGGTATTTGTGAAAGCAGGTTTAAAGTATCTCTAAACTTATGCTTATCTAAATTATTCTTGAAAAAAATGTGATCATTACTTTCCATTTTCTATACCTGTATCATCTGTATGTTTAATAGCCTCATTTCATCTGCGTTTGTAAGGTATTATGTCCTATTTATTTTTTTTTTTTCAAAATAGATTGACCAACTTCATAACATTATGGATACTGGCTGAATTCACTGTAGCAGTTACTCGTAATGTGACTGCAAGCTTAGCCAGGCTTCCTACTAACAAAGATGATCATACATTGTGGCACTACCAACATGGCTTTATACCATAATTAGCAAATCTCAGGGGACTCAGAGATGTTGAAAATGAGCTTTCCAAAACCCTTCCCAGCCTGTGAACACCTCTAGAAAAGATGTGTCATCCAGAGTACATCCAGAAAGAAATTTAAAATTTATAATTATCCTTCATCCTTAAGCGTACATCCTTGTGATCTGTAGTATGTTCCCAGCACTAACATACAAGAATAAACTCAAGAAAATTATCCTCAGATAATGTAAGTCCTCAAGTCATGTACAAAAGTAATGTGAAATCTCACACCGTCCTGACCAGCATTTTGCTAGAATTAAAGCTCATTGCAAATGATAAATGTCTAGCTGTTTCAGAACATTCCAAGTAGATTCATGAATGAAAAAATGTTCAGCTTAACAATTTCACTATAAAATATGCAAATATTGACAATTCTAAGTAACAAGTGCCCTCAAAAAAGACAGGAATAAAAGTGATAAATGTAAGCAAAACCACCCAAAGTCACATCACGAGACTGCCTTTCAATGCCAGCACATCTGCAAAAGTCATCCTAAAACTCAAAGTTCAGAACATGTCATTCTTATGGCAACATCCTTAATGCACCAGATGTATTCCCAAATCACTCCCTAGAACAGACCACACTTTTAACCACACATCTAAATAACACTTTAAAAAAAACCCTCATATTTACACTGCATGAAAAGTTAAAAACTGAAGTCATTAGAACCACTGCCTCTACTTAATAAAAGTGTGTCATTAACCAAAAGGTTATTAATCCTGCCTATACATAACCTTAAACTTGTGACTGCTGCTTTACAGATGCATTGCAAGTGTTCATTACTGTCAAGGGGCCTTTCACTTTTGGCATTACTCTTTAGACTGGAGTTAGGTGAGTTTATGGATATCTTCTAATCTTTTTTTATTTATTTAAAAAGTGTCATCTGTTTGACTGTCTTATAGATCAGATATCTGCACAGTAAAGATCAAAAAGAGTATATAAATCTCAACAGAGTAATTATTAAAAAATATCCTTTTTAAACTAAATTCACATTTCCTTTGGGCTCAGCTCATGTTTCTTGCACAAGAAAAATGGTAACTCCATTTGAATTGGCTTGTGTATCTTTTTCTAGTTGATGTAATTCAGAAGTTGAAAGAGAGGGAAAAAGTCAATTATTAAATAATTCAGGTTTTTAGGGCAGATTCAGCTTGCTTGATAAAGTAACCATTAGCATATTTTAACCAGACTTAATGTAAGCAAAAGTTTTACAAGGGAATTATTCCCTTAATTTTACTGGTGCTTGCTTTAAAGGAGACATTTATTTATATTAGGTTTTTATAATATTTATTATTCTCTGTCTCTAACAGTTTATTTGATCATCAAGTAAAATAATTTGGGTTTGAAAAGTACCTCATTAAGATAAAACATTTAATTGAAGTCATATACAGTGCTAAAAAGAAACAGAAGTTACTTTATTTAAAAGCATTTTAATAATTAAACTGTGCAAATTCCAGTAGTTCCCAGAGTCATCAGAAATGGAAGGGTTCACATCCCTATAATCACCTGACATGACCTCTGAGAGCATCACCCTAGACTGGCACTATTTGGAGCACTTAGAGTGGAGAAAGGGAAGCAGGAAAACAGCATTGATGTGCAGGACAGGGCAACCCTGGATGTATGGACTGACTGGAGAAAAAGAAGCTGCAAAGCAGTGCTGTGGAAAGGGACCTGGGGGTCCTGGTCAATGTCAAGTTGAACATGAGCCAGCAGTGCCCTGGCAGCCAGGAGGGCCAACCCTGTCCTGGGGGGCATCAGGCACAGCATCACAGCCGGGCAAGGGAGGGGATTGTCCCTCTCTGCTCTGCACTGGGGCAGCCTCACCTCAAGTGCTGGGGGCAGTTTTAGGTGCCACAATATAAAAAGATATTGAACTATTGGAGAGTGTCCCAAGGAGGGCACAAAGACGGTGAAAGGCCTTGAGCGGAAGCTGTATGAGGAGTGGCTGAGGTCACTTGGTTTGTTCAGCCTGGAGGAGACTGAGGGGAGACCTCACTGCAGCTTCCTCATAAGGGGAAGAGGAGGGGCAGGCACTGATCTCTTCTCTCTGGTGACCAGTGACAGGACCCAAGGCAACGGCCTGAAGCTGTATCAGGGGAAGTTTAGGCTGGATATCAGGAAAAGGTTCCTCACCCAGAGGGTGGCTGGGCACTGGAACAGCTCCCCAGGGAAGTGGTCACAGCACTAAGGCTGACAGAGTTCAAGAAACATTTGGACAACACTCTCAGGCTCATGGTGTGATTCTTTGGGTAACCTGCCTAGGGCCAGGAGTTGGACTTCAATGATCATTCTGGGTCCCTTCCAGTTCAGGAGGTTCTGTGATTTATGGAGTTCTGGTTGACAAATAAAAGCAGCACAAAGAACAGAGGCGGGTTGTCCCAACTTGGGGAAGGAGCAGAAGAAGGATATTCAGATTGCAGAACCAGCACAGGGGCGCTTTTAGCGTCATGAATTGCAGTTTTATTCAATCTGGCATTCCTTTCAACTCCAACTAAAATTAAGGAGAAAAAAAAATCTCCACAGACTTCAACAAAAATCACAGTCCAAACATCTGCAGCCACAAACATACTCATGCCACAGCATCTCACAGAAGGAACATACTCTACAGTGATTTACAAACTGTACACACCAGCAAAAAGGCTGGGAGGATGGATACTGGGTGCCAAGACAAAAAAATGGACCCAGACAGAAAAAAGATACATTTGGTTTTTTCCCTTTGATACCCACCCATAGTATCTGACTCCTTGCCACAATTTCTTCAAAAAAGAGACAAAAGTGGTGCTAAAGAGGTCATGTGAATCAAAACACCTTCAAGAGGTTCTGAACATCCAAAATTTAAGGAACTAAATCAGCATACTGCTGAATAGGGACAACACTTAAAACATCCAATATTAAAAATATAAGTAATGAGAAACCACTGGACAAAACACAAAGTTTCATTTAGCAACAGCATTAACGTTAATATCTCCTTCATACAAACCAAAATAAACTTCACAATTTTCAAATGCACAGGGGACTAAGCAGAACCAAACCATTGCAGTCGTTTCTTTTTAACAGTGCTGCACCTACCACATCACCTAAAATTATGACCAGAAACTTCAGAGTATTCAACAACTTTGAAAAGTCTTGTTACACATTTAGATATGGCTATATGAGCACAACTTTGGGCACACTTTTGTTTAGTAAATATGACTACATTTAGTCCAATTTTCTGAGTCAAAGAATTTTAAGAATTTAGGAGGCACTCCAACTGGACAAAGGAAAACAAGATCACCAGGAATTCTCTTACCTTCAGTATAGGATCCTGACTTTATCACTACTTATTAGTAATGCATATATATTCAACATAGCAGCTTTATTTCTCACATGATAAGAATTTTATATCCTCTATTAAGCATGTTCTAAAGTTATCTCCTATCTCCACACTAGGCAGATTTTCTAAAATAAACCAAAATATCACAACAAAAGTTAGGAGCTGCTTAGTTAAAGACAGTTAATTTAACTGCAAAAGCAAAAAAAAATCTGGTTTTATCTCAGAAGCATGTCACCATCACAGGATGTATTGAATAGTTGTCTTGAAATGTATACATCAAAAATTTGAATGCTCAAATCAAGGCCTCATGTAGCAGTACCTTGTATTGCTTTTTAGATCACAGAGTCACCATTTCATCCCTTTGGAAAAACTCTATACAAAAATAGCATCTGTCGGAAGATGGAAACATCAAGCAACTAGGACCACAAAGATTCTGCTATACTCATTAAGACAGCATCCTTCTTCCTCTGGTCTTATTTTTCACATCCTTCCTTCCTTTTAGGTGGCTCTGTGTCACCATTTTGTAAAGAAGAAAGCACCTGAATTTTATCATTGCAAAACCTCAAATGTATTATTTCCAGAATTTTTAAATAATTGTGGAGAAGTAATGGAACATAAAAAAAATTGTGCCTTTTACAAGAAAAAAACCCAAACAAAACACTTAAATTCAAAATGCTTTATTTTCTTTTAACAATGGTGATTAATTTCAAATACCTCATGAAAACGTTCATTATAAAGTAAAAGACAGAAGGACCATTGACTGTCATAATCTCTTCCTTACTCACAAACTCTCTTGGTCTTTTCTATTTCGAGTGCTACTTGCAATATGCGCACCACCTCTTAAATATTTGAATCACAAGCAAATTTCCAGTAGGCTCTAAGAAACACATGCAAAAGCACAGAAAACTTTTGATTATTCCTGACCAGAAGACACCACTGGCAGCAAAATGTTGTCTTAAGGGTACTTTGGCAGTGAAAAGCTCAAGGACAAACTAAACAATGCTCAAGTTGTTCTATGCTGAAGAATCCTTAGGTTGGCTTCTTTTACAAGCACACACCTGGCACAACAGACACATTTCCAGCTCACATCCTAATCCTACTCTTGGCAATTTGTGGTGCTCCTCAGTCATGTCCTGTGTGGAAACTTCCGCACCAGTGACAGGTCCCCGGAGACTTTATTTTATTTTATAGCTTACTTGTATGGTAATGTGACAGATTTGTTCCACCTTGTGAAGGCATGCAGCACCATTTATATTTAGTTGCTGGTTTACTCCACCAATTCACATTCTTTAACTGTGTAGCTTGACCAGATTTGGACTTGGATGACCATGAATTGGCAGGAGCTGTTCTAGCAATGCAAATGAAGTACCTGGATAATGCACATAATAATAAATCTGCTATAAAAATGAATTCATTTTACAGGCACTAGCTTAAGAATTCTTGACAGGTACTTTCAGGATTTAGCAAAGTGATACTTAAAGTATTAAAGGAGTGGATTATAAAAATGCATTATTACAGAAAGACATTTTCTACAAAGTCTTAGCCTTTACCTAGAAAAAATTACATTAGAGAGGTGTACATTGAACAGCTGCTTTTCAGTGGATACTGTAATATTTATCCTCCTATTTTCACTTCAACACAGAAATTTACTCCATTTTATATTTTCACTTTCAAGCAAAACTAGCTGACTTTTCATGTACTTTCAGTTTTTGAAAATTAGTCCCTGGCAATGATTTAATCTCTCCTGCAAACCAGAAGAGATTAGATTACAGTTACAAAGCACTGAAAACAGGAAATGTTGTAAACTCTGACACAGTGTTACCTATGCTGGTTCAAATGACACCATGAAATTTTCTTAAACATCACCATTTGTCTGCATAGCTTTTTAACCTTTGACTTCTAGGAGAGTCGCATGAGAAACAGCTTCTCTTAGGAGTGAAGTCATCGCCAGACCATAAGAATCAAGTTGAGATTTAAGATACTTTCAAATCATGGCACCCTTGTATTTCATTACTGAAGGAATTACAATAACATGTCTAGAAACAAAAAATATGAAAACAATCCTTCACTATATTTCCTTCATTGAAAGTTCCAGAAGTTCAGCTGGTCAGTGGCATATTCATTTCAATGGAAGCAGAAATGGTACTTATAGTGTGGATCTTCACAATATGCACATTTAATTTCAATGAATTCCCCCAAAGACACACATCAGTTAAGCTTCCACTACCAGCATTCATTAGACAAATGAACTATCTGTTCATATTGTCACCAATTTACTGAAATAGTACTCAGAGCACACCTGTTTTCATAATTTCTTCAATGGTTTAATAAGAAAAGAGAGAAAAATCTTTCTAAGAAAAAAACAACGTTCTCTAGAAAAGCAAGTTTGAGATGAGCTACACCACCAACTAGGATGAGCACTACTCTGAGCCTAGCATCATGTATCCTGGCTTTAACCAGATAAATAATTTAAAAACAAAACAAAAAAAAGCACTATTTGAAATATTCATTCATTTCAAGTATCAACATAATTAAATGACATGCGAATCAGCAGGGGGAAAAATTTTTTTAAAAGACAGCCTTCAAACTGTCATTAAGACGATCCCCAGGATCCTTCATCCTTGAAACAAAGCAACCCCCCCAGAAGCAGCACACATTGGGCAGCATGGCAAAGGAGCCTTGGGATGAGCAGAACGGGGGATGCATTCACACTCAGCTTCAGAACCATGCAGGGCCGATGGAAAAGAGCAGCAGCATCCAAAGCCCTGGGGAGGCTTCCTGCACTGGGAGACTGGGAGTATGGAAATTGCAAAAAGTCAAAAGGAAACAGGTTTTTTTTCTGTGACAAAAAGGACCAGATAAGAGGATGGACTGAAGAGGATGCTGGGATGAGTGCACCAGACCATGGTACCTAGAGAAAGGTGAAGATGTCAACAGCTGTAACCCAAGGCAGATAAAGCAAGGGTGGCCTCAGAAAGGGAACTATGAGAGTCTCCTGTTGATGAGGCAGCAGAGGTATGGGAATAAGATATGGAGACCTGGAGAATATGAAGGAGTTTGATTCACAGAGGACTGGTGAGTAGGAGATGATCAAGAAAAGGTGAGCTGGAAAAAAGAGGAATCCCCCAGACAGGTTACAGATGAGCAGTAAACTGAGACTGGGTCAAGACTCTGGACGAAAAGAGAGGTTACCATAGAGAGCTCTCTCTGCCCATCCCTGGCTCTTCCAATCTGGGTGTGTTGACACATAGGGCTGCCACCCAATCCTAAAGCGGTAAATCCTAATGGTAATTTTTTTTGTTTGCTATCAAGAATCCTTCTCATCTTGGCTAACTTTTATGAATCAGCATCTCATATTTTTTTAGCTCGTAATCACAGGGGAAACACACCTCTTGCTTTTTGCTTTCTAAGTAATGATAAAAACTACTAAACAAGTAATTGTTTGCATCCCTCTATTGAACTGTGTTTGCCTGCAGTTTAGAATACCAAAGATCTGGGGTTTTGTTGTAATTACACACAAAAAGTCTAAGCTCTGGAAAGAAACATCATCTCAAATTACAAAGATGTGTCACTGTACCAATACAGTCTTCCTTTTCCCACTAGGGGAAGCATTATCTTCATAACAAATACAATGCTTAAAAACTCACCATGAACTACTAAATCCATGGTTCATATAATTTAATGTAAGCTGCATATACATCCAAGGCCATATGCTAACCAAATTAACAGAACAATATATTGGCTCTGTCTCCTGGCTAAACTGTCCCAATACATATGTTTTGTGTAAAATGCAAGAAGTGCTGAAAAGCTGTGCTACATGGGAGGGCAAGCAAGCAGGGAGAGGAAAGAGCCTTTCAGGAGACACTGGAGTTTTCTTCAACATTGACTGGCATGTTGGCAGCACAAATCCCTCACCCTGAGAAACATTAAAACTGCTCTCTACTCCCTAACAGCTCTCCACTCAGTTCAGCCACATTCATTGAAGTTTTTAAAAACTGCCTCATAACTCCCATGAGCATTCAGCCTCAAAGATGATTAAAAATTCAGTCATAGGCAATATGAAGAATCTTGGAGAATAATACATTTGGCTACCAAGAAAGAACAGCATTGGATGGAGGTAAAGACTTCTTTTGTGAAGCACATTTTTAAAATTTCCAATTTCTCTGATAAAAGAAAATCTTCATTAATGTTTCTTCCTTATTTATTTTTTTGCACTTTTTTTCCCTGAGATTTGAATAAAATGTAAATAAAGGGTCAGGAGGAACAGGCAGTTGGGCTCTCCATCTGGTGCACAACCCCCAAAAAAGACCTAAAGACTCTCTTTTGCACATTTATTTTTCAGGCAGTTTGAGGTGCATCCAAGCAAAGCCGTTTTGCTTATAACAATCACCCATAGACTCCTTCTTGAAATAACCAAACAAAAAAATTTTTGAAAACCACTTCCCTTATGCATCCTACAAAGGGGAAGATGGGGAGCGAAGAAGTATAATATAGCATGTGAATAGGTTTGATTAGTTTTCCAAGTGTTTACTGATGCACACTGAAACTGAGTTCAATTGCCAACATTTGAGAGAACTAGAGGACATCACATAATGCCTAGCAGTCCTTCAGCTCCTCTGAAGCAAAATAAATTTCATTGAAGATATCTTGTAGCTCATTGTCTACACATTGAATTTCTGCTGGTGTATTCTAGCAGTTAAGTGTCATGTTTCCTCTTTAAGTTGAAATACTAGAAAATGCTATCTGAAAAAGAGAACTCAAGAAGCTACTAAGCCTACTGTCTCAAGAGAGGATCAACTACACCTCCTCCACCTAATGCTTGTCTGGTCTTTAAAACTTAGTACGTTAGTGGCCAAATCCAATCCTTCTCCTAGAAATTTAATTTTCTTGTCTTACCTGGAGAACAGAAAGAATTTATTCTCACCCACTTAAAAACAACTTTTTATATAGCTAAAGACCTGTGGTTTTTTTCTTTTCTTGTATTTCAGAGAAGTGATGTCCCTCCTTTTTTTTCCAGCCAGGATACACAAGCCTCCCATGGAGGACGGTATGGTACTGTCTCCCTCTGCCATTTGACCCAACATTTGCACACGACATTTGCATCACAAAGTAGATGAGACATGTTAAAATCATTACTGTTATCTGCTGCTTCTCCTCTTGCTACTGTGTTACAGAGCCACTGAGCTGATTTAATACAGCTGGTGCCAGCATGAGCCGCGTGGGTGTTTATTTACGGGGGTGCTTCCACTCTGTTTAGTCGGCCAGGGATCTTCCTGGGGAATTGAGAAAAACTCAGTAGTCTGAACCAGTTCACAGGTATTCCTTTCCCAGTGTCTAAAGGGGGTTATTGAGCTTCTCTGTCCTCACGTAACTTCTCAAAGATAGCTGCTGACAACTATAAGATGGCTACAGCCCACTCACCGAAGGTGGAACTGAGTCTATCTCAGTCAACTCATTCACTGCCTCCAGAAAGGAATCATTCCATTCTCCCCCCTAGAAAGAAGACTATTTTTAAGAGAATAATTCTGCTTTTCATAGGCTAGTGAACTTGAACTGGGTCAGAGCAGGGCAATTACAGCAGAAGTAATGAGAGTACAGTGCCAAGAGTAAGAAGATAGAGCCAATCACATCAGGCATAACACAACTACACTCTGGTAGTTCTTACATGCTGGAGCTTCAGGCTGACATTCATGAGGCAGTGCTGTAGGTCCACCAACAGCTGATGTAAGCACAGCCACCAAAAGCAGACCTCTCCCTGATGCCCTTCTACCAGCAGCACAAGTGTGCAGTGGACTGGGTAGGTGAAAGCAGTTTTCCAAAAATTAACACAACAAAGCATTCTTAAAACATCAAAACTTTTGAGCCAAATCAACTCCCTGCCCTGTTTTGCCACATAACTGGATGAATTCCTGTGGCAGCACAAGAAGGGGCAGAGTTCAGGAGTGGGAGTAAGCTCCTGGGAGTGGGCAGGGGCAGGAGAGAGAGACTGCTTCGTCTAATGGCTCCGCAGCTTAAAAAAAAAAGACTGCGAGTGCTGCCATGAGTCTGAGTCACGGGGGTCAAATGACTTTAAAATAACCATCTAATTTAAGTAGCTTCTAGCCTGCTCCCTCCCCAAGATAGATCAGACTCCTGATGATGCATGCATTAAACACCTGAACATATAAGCCTCAATCATGAGGTTTCCATCTGCAGTTACTAAGGTGCAACTTCTTGCCTTTTGGTTTTCTCTTAGCATCTGCAAGCACAAAGACTATCTATTATGCCCCCAAATACTTTTATTTCATTCATCCCTTTCCAAGTTTGTCCCTATATGCCCTTGGTACTTACTGATAAAGATTTCTAGTAATTTGGCCTCTCTGTCATTTTCTGTGGAATGTGCTCCAACTCCCTCAATCTCTTCAGTGCATCTCTCAATTAGTTTCTGATTACACTTTCTGATTTTCCCATTATGGTTGTATAGTTTATGTTGCTAAAAAGTACAACACGAACTGTTTAGTCTTGCTTCCAGCAAGATCCTACCAAAGCATCCCAGAGCCTGTTGAAGACAGTCTACTTCAGCTTTATTCTTCCAAATACTTTCTACTTCTACCTCTTTTCAGAAATTATTAAAACTATCATTCACAACCATCAACAACCATAATTCACAATTCCACA
Source organism: Drymodes brunneopygia (assembly GCA_013400955.1). Taxonomy (NCBI): domain Eukaryota; kingdom Metazoa; phylum Chordata; class Aves; order Passeriformes; family Petroicidae; genus Drymodes; species Drymodes brunneopygia. The sequence continues at coordinate 146,981 of VZTZ01009922.1, read as the reverse complement.
CCATTTTCATAATCTCTGAAATTTCATCTGGACAGGTGAAAACTAAATCTAAAAGGCCCATGTCCCTAAAATTCCTCTTTTTGTCTTAATAGACCAATACTCCTACTATGCCCCTTTTCAACCTAAGAAATTACTTTCAATTTCCCACTTTCCTATGAAAAATGCAACTGGTATATCCTTATGTTAGAGCTCGTTTTTATAGGATGCATGTTAATAAACAGAATGCTAAGTAACAAGAACTGTAAGATGAGCACAGACTAGGAAAATACGCACTCACAAAAAACAGCTTTATGAAACTTCATGAAAATTTTTACATGAATGAAAGAGCATTTTATTATCTGTCCATCCTAATTTCTCGGCCACCCCCACAAATATCCCTGGACATCAGACACATTATCCCTCCTATTCTAAGGATGTGTATCTAATCCATTACAGGCCATGCTTGGGTCCACAGAGCAAGCTGTAGTAAGCTGTTAGATTAGTTCCAAGCCAAACATTAACTCTCAGTGAAAAAGAATCCCTGATGCTTGAGGAGAAAGGGGGTGGATAAGAAATGTTTGCTTCATTACACAGTGCTCTGGGTAATAACACTGCTTGAAGCACGTGAGGGAACAAACCCGGGAGATGTACCTTGTCCTAGATATTCTAGCTTCATTTCAGGTCTAGGTGTGAAGTTTTGATTTTTTCTCTGCCATCTTTCATGCATTTCAGTACTGCACCAAATCAACAGGGCATAGCTACAGGCACTCTTGCAATAAATGCATTATTCAAATCACCCACTAATCAATAAAAGAAGTAACTTTTTCAATTCAAAACACAGAGGCAGATGTATTTGCTGTAGACTCATTTTGCCCACCAAAAAAGCCCCATTCCTTTGATGTAAGATCAGATAATGATGGTTAGTTTAGGAGGCTGTATGATCTCAAAGCTTATTTAGCTTGTACATTCTCAGGCAGTCATCATCATTTGTTCCACAGTAAAGACTCATTTAGTAAAGAAAAAAAAAAGACCCAATGGGAACTTACTTGCCTGTTTTTGGTTATTGGGAAGACTTTCATTGATATTCCTGGCTTGGCATATTTTTTCCACTGTACACAAAGATGACAAAGGTCATGCAATAGCATTTAAAATTTCTCACAGAACATAAATGAATCATGACTCATCCATGGGTACAGCATGTTCTTTATTTTTTCTCTCAAGTAAGAGATAGTACCAAGTTTTTGTTTGCAGCTGCACAAATGGAATATGAAAGATATGTATCCCCGAACATATGTTTCTAAAATTCACAGTGGAACAATGGTACTCAAGTTTTCAAAACTTGAGCATACACAAGGCAGTCTGGAAGAACATCAGTAATCTCCAACAGTAAACATCTAGTGACGCATATCTCCAACATGTTGCAATACAGGAGATTAAGACAAAAGCCAACTTCAATTAACAGATCAGTGGTGGCATCTGATCATTAGTCTTCCAAGCCTTAGTCACATTTGGTCAGGGTAACAAGGTTGCAAACATTAGGGGTCCCATATGCTATGTCTTCACTTGACCCCCATCATCATAGTCACCTTTCCTGCCCTCCATTGTGTCCATGCTGTCACCCTCCTCCCCACAGCAGCTCCAGAGTCCTCTCACAGGGAACAAAGGGACAAAACAGAGGTTTACTTCTTGTCCCCTACTTTCTTTGAGGTCAGAAACATGGCAGCCACTCCAAACAGAAATGGGTTTATTCTGGGGAACCAGGGGCCCCATGTCTCCCACCTGCCTATAGCTACAGAAATTGAGGAGAAGGAAAGCACAGCATCCAGCACCAAGGCCATCCAGACTTTCAAAAAAGCTCCATTACCAAGGCCATCAGCCACCTGGGCACAGATGCTTTCTCTCTAATCTTCATTTCCAGTGATTTAAGGTAAAATTTTTCCCACATGCAGTTTCCTACTGTAAAATCCATCTGTCTTAAACTTCAGGAGTAATCATCATCAGCCTCACCTGACTTTGATGCTCCTGGCTCATCAAACACACAGATGCACAGAATATCATTTATTGCAACAGATCAGTAACTACTGTACTTACTTATTAACTGGAAAAAAAAAAGAAAAAAAAAGGAGGGCAATGAAAATCCTACATCTACAGGCTTAGGTCACTTTCATTTGCTGAAGCAATTTTGTGCTTCATAAATCAAGTTGTATATTTAACCACTTCAGGTTAATCTGTATCAAGGAACACAGCAGAGGCAGGGTGGACATTTTGGCCAACCTTTTAGCTTCAAGTATTCAATCTCCTGCTTTTCAGCCCACACTGAGGCTCACCCTGCTGTCCTTGGGCAGGCAGAAAGTTACAGTACTATGAAAGAGCCGAGGCAACAAGGCAGAAACACAAGCTAATTTCTGTTATGTCATGTAAAGCTTTGTTTAGTACAGACATGAATTAAATTGGCAGATTAATTTAATAGAGCAGAACACAAGAGTGAAAGGCATGACAGCTTGCGTTCCATTTCTGCGTGACACAGAGCTGCCCCTATTAACTTCAAATTATCTCCTTTTATGGACTCCAATCTTTTTGTATTTTTCACAACTGTAACTGGATGACGGGTTAAATACTCGGAAGAACGCAAGAATGTTTTTTTTCTGCAGCCAACACAGAGAGGGGAATCGCTAAACTCGCTGCTTCTATAAAACAGGAAACTGTATTTTGGATGCATCTGATTCACACTGCTTCCCACCATCATCCTTACACAGACATAGTTTGGTCCCCCAGTCCCTGTGCCATGGAGGGAACTGGAAGCTCTACCAGTGCTTTTGTTTCCAATTTTCCACCTGCTTATTCTAACACATTCATTCTTCTTTAAAGTAAAGAACTCTCCCCAAATCCATATGCCTACAGCTCAAAACAGTTTACTGAGAATTTTTATTTTACAACTATACTCACCCTTCCACTCTCCCATAAACAAAACCATGCACAGCTATGGAAGTATTTCCACAGCTTTTCAAAATCAAAATATCCCTGACTATAAGACAGGTGTGTTAGTTCAAGCCCACAGGACAAATCAAATCAACAAGACAAACACTCCTTTTTCTGTGTCCTTACCAGCACAAAGTGGAATCAGTGCCTAGTCCAATGTGCTTGGCATGAGCAGTGGCCAGGCTAGATACTCTCTCCATCTATCACTTTAATTGCTGAGGATACTGGGAAGTGAAATGTCCCTCCCTCCCTTGTTTCTACCTTTGATAAAATCAAAGGCAGATAGACAGCTGAAAATCCAGTCTCTTTACAACACCAGAGCCCACCACTGCTATAGAAAAATCATTAAAGCTCAAGAGTGTATCCACAAAACAGTCAGAGGAAAGTGGCAAAGCAGGAGGGTACACAAAGGCATCCTTTCTCTCCTCATCTGCAGGAGCCATCTCTCACCTACAAAAGCAACTCTGCAGGCACTATTGCGCCTGGAAGTTTTAACTTTCTCTGCAGTTCTTTCATCTAAAAACAAAATAGGGCTCAAACTACAGAGGTGAGGAGGTTTGGTGAAACAAAGAAATCATTTGCACTTAACTGGGGTTATTCAAAGCTCAAGCCTCTCAAAACAGTTTTAGAAGCACCTGCTCTTCAAAAGGCCTTGTTTCTGTGAAATGCCTTTCAGGCCCAAATGTCCTGCATCCCAGTGAAATGGGGCCTGTGAAAGATTCAGATTTTGGCCTACACTTGCAAAAAAAACTTAACTGAACAATAATCCATTTTAATACTGAAACTCATTTATAACTTTCCTGAAAAAGCAAATGCATGACACTGTAGTACTGAGGTGCCACACTCTTCCCTTGGGATATACTTTACCCCATACAATACCACTTGGGATTCAAGTAACATTTTGTGGGTGAGTGATTAATACTTTATCTGTACAATATTTTGGCTTGATTTTTCTCTCAGCTATGCAGGTCCAGCAGAAGTGAGGTGATAGAGAGGAAGGGTATTGCCAAGTTTTGACATCCTTGTCAGTCCATCTAAACCAAGTGTCTGAAAATGGAAGTAGATATTTCAACGCCACTTTGACCTGCTCTGTATGAACAGTAAATAATTGGAAACAACATTCATGCTTCCTCCTTGTGGCATTGTTCAACCAAAACTGAGCAGGCCTGGCCACATCCCCAGCCAGGACAAGTGATCACCACTCACAAGTGTACAGTTCTTCTGGGGTGGGCAGGACTGATGATGGAAACTGTGGTCACCCCTCAAAGCCATATCCCCCTGCTGGAAAGGCGGACAAACCACTTGGCAAGTCCAGAGCCTGCTCCTTCTGATCGCTTCTGTGCTTCAAAAAAGCTGGTTCACAGCCGTGAATATATTTTTGTAGGTTCCTGAGCATCACAAAAGATCTCTTCATCTTCTGCTTCCAGTGTATGGTATTTTTTTTATTCTTCTTTCTCTAACATTTAAAATCCATTTATAGCAGTCACATTTTATTTAAAAAATTAATGCCACACAAAACCATTACACATACATGCCCTAAAGAACAGCTGAAAGAATTACCACGTTAGTAACACCATAATAAAAGGAAGACAAAGTTTAAGATTTATGTACTGCAGAAATCTTAATCTAGGTATCTACCTATTTCTCATCACCTACAACCAAAACTATTCAGCTGTGAAAATTAGACATATCTGCTAACAAATATATGTACTACCTCACAATACAGATACCCCAGACTTTGGTAGAAATAAAGCCTGACCCTCAGCACACATATACATGCACAGGCATCTCTTGCTAAGAAATTGTGAATGGAAAATTAGAAGCAAAGGAGCTAAAGGCAGAGCAAATAACACAGATGTACATTAGCAGTCTGAGTCTAAGAATGTAAACTTACTTAGCGTGAAAGCAAGATTGGCATTATATTGGCATTACTTCATTTTAGTACTCTTGCTTAATCTGTATATCTAATTCCTCACATAAAGCTTGACTTTGTGCTAAATAAGAAATGCCTTTGCACTCCACCAGCAGGCTCTGTCCGTTTTACAAAGAGGGAACATCCATTTATTTCATCTAAAGGTCAAAAGTGAAATGCCTTTGGGAGATCCAATGCAACCTTAAAATAAAAGTCGCATTCCTAAACTCCGAACTATCTAGAATGCAACACAATGTCATTATTATTCCTTTGAAAATGTAAAACAATTAATCATTTATATTAAAAGCAAAACTCTTTAAAAAGAACTGGTCCTAAAAACCAATGAAATACCAACAGTGAGAATTTTAAATCTTGCTGTTCAAGAAGTGCAACTTATTTTCCTTGCAGTTTTATGCACTATGGAAGTCATAACACCCATAAATGTTTAAAAGACATGTGATGTAATCCTAGTATTTGTTCACTTTGAATAAAAGGAAAACAATTCTTATTCAAACACCAGCAGTAGCCAAAGCAGCCACCCCCATAATTCCTCAAACTTTTTAGTGATTCTTAGCAGAATGTTTATGCCATGATACCTACCTGCAACTACTCATCAACATTTACGGACCCCATTTAGCAAAATCAGAACACAGAACTCCAGTGGAGCAGGAACTTCTGGCTGTGAGGTTTCTTATTGCTTCCTTCTTCATTTCTAAGTCTTAGTACAGCACTAAGCCCAATGTTCAAGTTCTAAACTAAAGCTTACTGAAACAACAGGTAGCTTTTTAGTCCTTTTAAGCTTCAGAATTATTGAATGTGCAAGCTATAAAACACCTGTTGCAATATTACACTCAACCTTCCTAATTTTCCCCTGCTACTGTATTTCCACTCAGCTTATTAGTAGATTGAGAACTACACATTTCTTTTTGTCCTAAAGGCCATATAAAATTACATCATATTGCTTATCGAGATCCACAGTGTCAAATCACTTTATTCAGAAGAGGCTTATCATGATCTTTTTGGACAACTTAATATCTTTTTTAAAATTAATTACCACTTTAAAGAGATAATTAGAACAATCTCCCAGTACACTGTGTGGTTAACACATGCATAATGCACACCAGGTTTATCATTACTTCCGAGGTGCTCACTGCCATCAGTAGATGCCTGGGGCTACCTGCTACCAACAGTGCATAGAAGGCACCATGCACAGGAGTCGTGTCACAGTGCCAACACTGATCTTCTGAAAGATATTCTCTAAGCAGAAACATTTTTAGGAAAACCTCAAGTTTTACACAGTTAACAGTAATATACAATTCTGTACTACCACAGATAATTCAAAACAGGTTGCAAAAACCTGCATCTGTCTACATAAGGCCTAAAAATAACCATATTGCTGTTTCACCATTGCCTCATCTGAGTTCATAGATTTTATCATTCTCCAGTTGTTTCAACACAGCTTTTAGCTGGTTTTAAAAGCTCCATATTCGTGACATAGAAAGCAGGTTTGCAAGGAAGTCCTGCAGCATCTGACCTTTCTATTTTCTCATGGCAATTTTAGGCATAGAAGGAGACAGAGATAAACACACCACAGAACCCTGCCACAGCAAAAGACCACTGAACTATTTCCAGGGAAAAAGATAGTTGCTCCATGAACTCTTCCATGTTTTCAGACATACGAATTACATCTGGCAATAGGTCAACAGAAAGGAAGGAACACCAAAGGAGGAGCACAGACTAAGCATTTGTAATCAAACAGATTAAGCAGCTGTAAACTGGGAACGCCTGCTCATCAGCAGTTAAAAGGGCAAAATACTCAAACATACACAATGCTAACATCAAAACCTGTAGTTTGCTGCCTATCTTTTCCTCCTTAATACAGAAAAAGCTTGTAGGCCTGCCAATATATGTAAGGTCATATGGTTTCATGTGAAGAAAGATGGGTAAGAAAGACTGAAATGACAGTCAGACACATGGGGACTGGACTATTAGGGCACAAGAACAAGGAGAAAAAAGATGACAGGTAAGATAAACAGATAATGTAAATGGAAAGTAACCAATACATTCAGGTGAAAGACACTGGGCTGACAAAATGAGAAGGAAGAAGCAAAAGTGAAGTCTCTTTGGTGGACCAAACAGTAGTCTGGATGAGACACAGAAAAATGAATTTCCATTTCACCACTGCTTTCAGTAACTGCGATGCCTTTCATAAAGGATTTTAAACACCACACCTTCCTCCTGCCCTGAGAAAGTGATGGAATAACTGAAAGCAGCAGGGAACTGGTGCCTCTCATCACAATCCCTGTGATGCAGTTATACTTCATAACTTTATGATTCAGGGAAAAATATGTCTTTCTTGGAAGAGTCAAAATGGAAAAATAATTACATTTTTCCTTTTTTTATCAACTCACTTTGTTCTTCGAATTATTTTTGGAGGTTTTAAATCTATGATCTTCTCCTTCCAAGCTAAAGCAAGTTAGGAAATGCAAATTAAGGGTGCTCTGTGAAAGCTCCATACAAGCTTGCACTGAGCAGAAGGTTCCTTTCTTCTCAAGCAGCTCTTTTGCTCGCCTGACAGGCTGCAGTCATTGAATTACTATTGCTCTGAGGCAACCCAAGCCCTCCACACCAGCCTGGCCTGGCCAAGGTCACATCACCCCATCTGCCTTGCATTTCTCCTGCCTGGCAAGCCACAGAAAGGAACTCTCTGGTAGAAAACATTAATCCTTTCTGAAAATAGGTATGAGCTGTGAGAGAGCACAGCTATCCCTGGCCAGCACCAACCCTACTCAGATCCATTTAATATGGAGAAAATGGAATCTCAGCACTAGGCTCTGCAACCCTAAAGCAGACTGCCTGCATGTCTGCTGCTTGGTTGCTGCTGCAGTGGAGGATGCACAGAGAGCTGAGACAGACAACTGGAAAGATATTTCCTGGCTGAGACAGTTGACTGGTGCCCTGGAGAATAGGATCCAGTCCCTGCCTGTCCCATGAAATCAACTGAAGATGCTGTACAAATCATTTCCACACTTTTCACAGGCAGTCACTAATTACACATTCCCCATTTTTTCTACGTGTTTAGTGTTGGATCTTTTCTCAAACCAAAGATCTCAAAGTCCTGGTCTGGCTGAAGTTACTGTGTTAAAAGCAGACTATGAAATGCCACTGAATGCTAATTAGGAGGTACTTTTGACATTACCTTCTCCAGGCTTCCCCTCCAAAGAGTCAGCAAAAAGCTATGAAATCTTCAGGAAAGGTTAAAACATCACTCTGGCTTGCACAGACAGAATGGGATGAAAAAACTGAGTGCAGCAATACACTCCTTCCTTCTGTGCAGTACTCATTTAAAAATCAGCACATGCTTTCTCAAAACATTCAGGTGTTGCTGTGATAAATGCCATACAAATCTCATGAGAAGCTGAATGCCTTTATTCTGTCTTCAAAGCACAACTTGATTATTAGATCTGAAGTAAGAAACAAGACCAGAGAGTAAGACAAAAATTCCTGCACCTTCTGTTGCTCACTGAGGACATTCTGTTCCATGCATTGAATAAAATGTGATCCTGTGAAATCCATCAAGCAATTAAAGGCTAGAATGATGCAAAAGGGGCCCATGTTTAGGTTACTCAGAGCTTGTCTATGAAAACAGAATATTCCTTAAGCATTTTCTCTGTAGGAATACAAATTAATATGTCAGCACATAGTGATGAGAAGGAAGTGTATTTGACAATACATCATGCACTGAATGGTCACTGCCCCTCCGTATGCAAACAGACTGGAGAGAAAGCAGGGCTGCAGCTTGCAGAAGCCAGTTAACAGCTGGCTGTGACCAGAAGGTCAGCCCCACTCATCCTGCAGCCCTGCTCTAGGTCAATCCAGCTCTGAGGTGAAACCACACCTTGGAGCTGTGGTTAGCACAGTTCCTGCAGCACAGCCCCAGTCCCTGTGGCTGTGAACAGCTGCGGTCTGGCCCCGCTCCCACTCCCTGTCCAGTGCCAGCAGCAGCCGTCACACAGCCAGCCCTTCCAGGAGCCAGCACTGGAACCAGCTGGGCTGAAATGGGCTGCAGCTCACAGCAAAACCATCACTGACACTGACACACATGAGAAAAAGGAGTGGAAATGTCTCTCTTGGCAGCCCTTTGGGACACAGCCACTTCAGCATCAGCCAGCAAGTCAGTCCAACCTGCCTCCCTGTCCTGTCCAACCCTGTTAAATTAATCACAAAGCATTTACAACAGAGACCAAAAACCTTCACTGCCAACACCTTGCTGGTGTGGTTAACTGTTCTCCTAATCCTACAAAGGCTTGCTCAGAGGGCTGCTTGTTCTTAATGCTCTTCAGGGAAAGGCAGCAGATCCTTTTCCCCACCAATGGGCTCTGCAACACTGATTTCACTGCTACCTGATATTACTGGGGCAAGGACCTGACAGTGGCTGGGAGCTCTCCTATTCAACTCCACATGGAAAATTGTCTACAAGCAAAAAATAGTCCTTACAAAAGTCAAGTCACATCCATCCCTCACTTTACAGTCACGTTTATATTTCAATTTTTTTTATGGATATCTCAAAAACATTGCACTTTTGAGAGAAAATGAGAGTGAAGTCAACTGATTGGATGCTTCCTTTGCATTTCCATCTCAATTTCTGTATTTCAGCACATGAACACAGACAAATTTATTTTCACAGTGATTCAATAGAGTGATTTAATTTTTGTAAGTGTATTTAAGAAAGGTAAGGTATTTAAGTGCTTACCAAAAACTACAAATAGTGAGGAGAATGAAGAACAGAAGCTGTCTGCTGCATTTCCTAAAATAGATCAACATGAACTTTTCTAAATAAAAACACCCAGGGATGCCTAAAATTTTTGGGATTAGGTGTAGTTTCATGCTTTTTATTCTGGAACTCTCCATTTACCCATTCTTCAGCTGGTGGAGCACACATCAAGTATCCCTGAGAGACAAAGTACTACAGTATACAGATGTGCCTATTTTGGAAGCAGTTGGATCACTTTTCCCTACGAGGTCAGGGTTTTCAGACCAAAAGAATAGCTCTACTGTGTGTTATCCAGCTGAGAACAGCCTGGATTCCCTGTCTTGTTCAATGCTGTAAATTTAACTGTAAAGAATAAAATCAGTCCCCCCTAATTTCAATTAGCAGTGTTGGAAGAGGAGAACAGGTAACATGCTCTCCTATAATGACACTAAACTTTTTACAGTTATTTACAACAATTCAAAGCTTATCATTGTTTGGCAAGCCTTTCCTTTATTCATTTACTTCATTTCCCCTTCTTTCACTGGAAAGGAATTTCATGTAAAACTGGTGAAAAAAAAGTTACAATTTCCATTTCCAAAAGAATATTTTTAATCATTAAAATATTTTGGCTGTTTTTACCTCATAAAAACTGGTGGGCATTAAAAAGTATGCAGGTTTAAAGCTATTATGTCTTACTATATTTATTTTTCTCCTCTACCTTTACTCATCTAAATAATTCTGTGCATACTTGCCTGTTCTGGTAGAAAAACCAAGATTTTTCTATTTTGGGATCCTAAGCAGAAACAATTTAGAAAATGTGCTTTTAAATACACTGTAATTAAAGTTAGGAATTATTTTGTGCTCCAAGAGGATCAGAGAGACATAACCAAAATCACTGGATGGAAATCCCAAGTTAATCTGGTACACTGTCTTGAACCCATTAAAAAATTCCCCTTGATCATTTGTCTTTTTTCCCATTCTGATATTTAGCCTCTGTATTTAAAGTTTTTGTCTCTGTGGTTACTGCAGAAACACCTAAAATGAGAGCAGCAAGGGCCAACACAGGAAAAAGCTTGGCAACCCAGAGTTACATGTTAGGTCATGAGGGCCAGTGTGCTGCCAGCTTTTGAGTGTGTGAACTCCTTTTATTCCTGAAGCTGATGATACTGAGAAATTAATCTTCAGTCTCCATCAAATTCATTTTTATTACACACTTTCAAGCTCTGTATAATCCCTATCACAGAATATCACACAACTTACTTGTATCTTACTTTGAAAATCAGGAGGTTTGGCTCTCCTCACTTCACTTTTAGGAAAGGGAGACACAGGAAAGCTAAAAATACTGCCTTAGGGCTGCCAAAGCAGCCTGTGGCAAAATAGGGACTGGATTTCTGCTCCCACACATGCACTCCTCCACAGCTGCACTGGATACTGCCTGCAACATTAGTGCACCAGATCAGCTCCAAGCTCACCTCATCCTTGGACAGGAAGGAGATAAGCAGTTGAGCAGTGTTATGGAGCTAGAGATCCATGCCATCTGCTCTATCAGAGTATCCAGGCAGCCAGCTGGAGCTGCTCAGGGAGGTGAGCTCCTTCCATGCACCAAAGGGAAAAGGGGAAAGGGAAAGGATGATACTGAGCTGGTACTAGACCAAGCTCCCTACAAATATGCCAGATCCATCCATCCCTTGAGGCTGCAGTAGGTGAAGCTGTTTGCAATTCTGCCTGTAGCTGAGAGAGCAGGTGGATGTGCAGCAGGAGGGGAACCACTGGAGACACAACGATTGCACTGGCACCCTCAGATAAAAAATGACAGCCCTTGAGGGGTCTGTGGCACACAGAGTATGGCCAAAGGCAACACTGGAGATTTACTTCTGAAACAGACACTCCACCTTTGGACAGGATGCAATGTCCATATCTTCATATCTAAAAAGGTCTGATGAACATGTCAGTGAACAAAGTGAAATGGAAAACAAAACCTTACACTGCACAGTGAGAAAATTCTTAATTTAACTTGAAAAAACAGAAAAAAACTCACACTATTTTATTTTTACCACTCAATCAGAATACAGGCTATGACAGTTTTATTGGCAAGGGAAAGTAAAGACATTTGTTGGAACTCTTATTCTTTGGTTATCTATCAAGATCCATGGTCCTCACTTAGATGTGTGAGGTCTTCACAGGTTTTAAAGGTGTTGGGAGAGAGAGCAGGAGAGTATCACACTTCTCCTGAAGAAAAATAAAATGGAATGAGGGGAATGGAAAAAAGAGTATCTGCAACAGATAACTACTTATCAAAATGATGTTTTTTTAACCACATGCATAATGCACTAAAATGAGTGAGCCATGCTAGATGTGTTTGCATGAAATGAATGATAAAATACTTTTGAATATTACATGTAATACTGAGAGGGTTCTAGTAGCACATGCTTCTGTGAGTAGGCACCAATGGCATATGTCTAGAACAGAGAAAAAGAAAATGCTGAAAAAGACAAAGTGTCAGTACTAGTGCCAGTAACTTCTAAACAGAAATGAAGTTTCCAGAAACAAGTATGTGCATAGGTACTTCACTCTGTAATAAAAATAAAGGAGATGCTTCTGGTAAAAAAATCTTAGTCAAGAAACAAATATGCCAATACACAACAGCATACTTTGCACAGGACTGAGAATAGTACAGATTGCTGTGTACAGGAATTGTGCTTGGCTGATACTGCAGGTTCCAAAATGAAGCTGTTTATTCAAACTATTTATAATTTCAGAACAAAATTCTGATAAATATAAGTGCAGTGGTAATATCCTTTCATTACCCTAGCACTTACTTTACTGCCTATTCTAAGACAAAAATGCATTATATGTGTTTCTTTTGCATTTTTTCCAAATTTTTTTCTTTCCAGTATTTCTTGATAAGGCCTGAAAAAAAAACCCAAAATAAAAACAAAAACAAAACACACAAACCAAAAGTCACCTTTCACTCCTTCTGGATTGCCCTTTTTTTTTTTCCCCAAAAAAAGGCTCATATTTATTCCTGCATTTCACAGGGATTCTAAATGCTGTGATCTGTACCAACTGTCAGAGGTCCTTAAAAATAGAAATAATAAATCTGCTGGGCACAGCCACAAAACTTTTGGGCTTCAGTCAACCTTACATTTTTAGTTTCTCTTTCCTGCAATCACCTCTGGACTAAAGGACCACCCAGTAATCTGTCTGCTTTACAATTTAAAGAGTTACAACAAGGAGAAAAACTTAGGGTACCAAGAAATACATCTATCACTTTTGAAGCTAGCTTGAAGTGTTCACTTAACAGTGGGGAAAATTAAGCCAAACTATATAGAAAAGGTTGTCTTGTACTCAACTGGTAACATTCTAGAGGATGTCTCTTTCTTAATGTCTTTATTATTAAAAAAAAAACTCTTGATGACTCATCTGAGAGCCTGAGGAGACACTTTTCCCTTAGTAATTTACCTTGATCACAACACCTAAGTAGTTTTTCACCTGTCAACACATCAAGAAGCTTTTAGTGGCTTCCCAACATTAGACAATAGCATATAATTTCATGTGCTGTATATTAATTGACTGAGTTTCTAGGCAGTAATGATAGGCTCATCATCACTAAGCCCCAAAAATGAAACAAGCATGAAAAAATAAAGTGACTACAGACATGACATTTTAGACTTTCAGTCTGGGAAACAGAGCAAGGCTGGTTATAAGGGAGGAAAACAGGCACAGAACATCTGACCAGCCTCTGTTTCCCATCTGTGGGCCTGTCAAGATAAAATAATCCTCAGACAACCAAGCTGAAGAATCTCAAGACCACTAACCTACTTCTCTGCATATAATAATTCTACAGTGACAAAAGTAATTTCTCATGCCATAAATGAATTGTTGAAAGACCTTAAGAGTAAGAAAAGACACATAGATCTTACAGACAACTTCAGGCAGGGATGGAGCAGAGCTACCACTTCAGGCTCTAGTGGAGAGCAAACCTCTCCAGTTCCGGCATTGATGGACTCTTGCTGGACATCCTCGAGCTCACAGGAAGAGATAAAGGGAGGTACTTGGGATGTACAGCCCACCAGCTGATATGCACTCCTCTGTCCCTCCTGTGGGATGATGGGCAGCAGGTTCTGCTCCTCCTGCAGGAGCACATCCTTGCTGCCAGCCAGTCCAAGCCTCAGCAGCTTCAAATGCAGGTGCTGACAGCAGGTAAAAGCCACATCATGTGGATTCACCTGCAAGGCTTAATGTATAGGAGGCACCAGCTAGGAATGGAAAGCTGGCACATCTTTTCCATACACCACAGTAAAGCAGGTGTAAGGAGCAGGCTGGAACACCATCTGTCCCCTAGGGAGTACAGCACACCTAGGAAGGCACAGGAGAATGACAAAGTGGAGCTGTTGGCCTTGCTCAGAAAATATAAAAAGAAATTATTTCTTCACCCAGCTGCTAACTCAGCACCTCATCATAACATGCAAAGTGCCTTGACTCTTTTACAGTCGCACCATTTTTCCACCTCCCCAAACAAAGGCAGGTAAATAACCAGTCCAAAGAAGCTGACAGCTTCTTCAAAAACAGATCCAGTTTTACACTTAATGGTTCACTAAATAATTCCTGCAGCCAGTCAGACATTGGAGCATCAGCATCAAAATTTAGTCAAATGACCAATTCCTATCAATTATATCACTTGATATTGGGCTATCAGGATAATAACAACTGGTACTTAGGGAAACACACAAATCACTATCCATCATCAGTGACAACTAGGAGATAGGTTAATTATGAATGTACATCATAACTTTGCCTTTAGCATGGGGTGACTCAGATTTTAAAAATGCAGCTTCCATCTAATACTATAAATCTAAGCACAGGAATTCTGCACCTTATACTTTCAAACACAGCAAACAATAGTGACAAGAAGCAGATTACTTTACACGCAAACTTGCATATTCTGTTTTAATGGGTGATCTTGGACAAAAGCTTTCCATTTTGCCTAGCATTCTAGAAATTTGTCAGTTATCCTCAGCTACAAAAAAACTCATATAAGAGGCTCATGTTTTAAGCACATCACAACATTCAATTATTTTCAGCAGTACTTCATACACTAGTATGTGCAACTTTGCAAAAATCTCAATCTGTTTTCAAGACTGATTTGATATGATTTATAGATCTCTGGATTCAGAACTATGAAATATTTTTCTAGACAGCTGAACCACATTTATCAGAAAAGCAGGGGTATTAACCAAAACAATACCCGACATGACATAATCACATGTGCAGCCTCCCATATCAATCAATTTCACAATTTCTCTTGGACAGTACAGACACACACTGTGCCATGTGCAAACCCATCCCATGTAATTGCCTATTACCCTTCCAATCGTGTAACATATCTGAGAGGTCCCAGGGAGGGAAACACAGAACTTTTCACATTTTGGCCATGAAATGCTCCACTTTAATCTATGATGTATGGGGATTTATAAAAAACAAAGAATTGCTTGTGGGCCATGTGGTAGAGGGTAACAGCGAAAATAAACCTGAGCTCAACAGAAGACACTCAGTACACAGACTGTTGTGGCATTGCATTAAATTCTGCATGCTGTTCTATTTTGCAGGTTACATTGGTTCTATTTAATTATAACCAACAGAACATTATTAAAATAAAGGATATTGATGTATTGACATTGAACAAATATAAAAAATCTTCTGCTGAGAGTCCAGACATGCATTTCTGTCAATGCACAGATGTGTATTGTATTGTGTGAGAAACCTATGCAGTTTTTGGCTATGTCCTGTCACCATCATCTTCTTTGATACTTCCTTGATACTCTACAAAAAAACCTTTCCACATTCATAGCCCCTTTGACTACTCTAAAACTCAATTATATGAAAGCTGAAATTATTAGCAACTTTGAGGAAATGAGTCTGCACCTGGCAGGACAGAGGGCACTGAGCTACAATCACTGTTGCCTGCTTGCACATCTCAGGGGCTTCCATTCAAAGCTTTTCCACGCTTATGACACATCCAGTCCATTTAAAATCACAAGCTCTATCCCAACCAAGCACATAATTCCTGGAAAATGCATCAGAAATCAGCATCCACTGTTTGTCTGACCAGTGTGAATCAGAGCACATTTTCAAAGGCATGTTCCCAGAAAGATGGATCTACTTTTCTGCATGATTTGAACTATTATTTTGGCATTCTCAAGGGCGTGAGCTGAGACATTATTTAACCCAGTGCCTTTAGGCACTGGTACAACATTTGCTGGATCACCAAGGTCCATACTGGGAAGTAAGTTTTAAAATAGCAAGAGAAAGTCACAGACAGTAGGATTACATTGCGTAAGAATTAACAGCACCAGAATTCATGTCTAAGTCTTCTCCCAGCTGATATTTATCAGTAATGATCACAGAAACAACCCCTTCCAGGCTGGGACTGCCAGCTGGAGGGTCCCACAACTGGTGGCAGTGTCCAGGAGCCAGAGACAGCTCCCACAGCTGTTGTCCAGCTAAGCAAAACTAAGTGCAGGGCTCTAGCACTTAGTTCTTTCCCTTTTTTCTGACCTTTTTTCTTGCCCTGCTTTCTACTCTGGCCCCTCGAGATGCATCATACAGCCTTGACTCATCAGAATCACTGTCACACAGCCTTGACTCCTCAGAATTACTGTGTCATTAAAAAAATGGTGAAAACAGACTTCCTAAATTAAAGTTTTTTACTTTCTTCTCACTTTAATTTATGCCTCTTGCTATTCCCTGCTTTTCTCTAAAAGTGTCCATGTCAATTCCAAAAAATGCAGCTGTTCTTAACAAGGATACAGCCCCAGTCAATACACTCCAGCTAAAAAAAAAGTTTAAATAAAAAGTTACTCATAATTTTCTCAAGTAAAGCTGTTACATTACAAGAATTTACATAGCTTTAGTCTTCCTTGCCTATTCTAATAAACTGCTAAAAACACACATGTACTTACAGCTAAAAATGTCTTTTGAGTTTTGGCTACAATTAGTGCTTGCACATGTATCTTGGCTTTATGGCAGCCAGAACTCATCCTTTTTTTATTCTGCTAGCAGATATCTGACTTACCATTGCCATAAAAGGGACAAGCTTCAAGTACAATATGAAAATTCCTGGAATGCTTGAATCTACCCTCATGTAGCTGATTTTTCCCTTAATATGTGCACTATGAATACAAACTATTAATGCACTAATTTCTCTTTAAACTTTTGTTCTAATTCTTTACAGCCCCATCAGTCCATAGCAGTGTAATTTTTCAGCCTTATTTGGGTTTCATTACAATCTTAGGATTTGTTTCAATGCTTTTAGATTAACAAATATTTCAACAGAAGTCTTCAGTAGACTAGAAAACAAGTTTTCTTCCACTAGATAAACAAGTGGACTTAATAAGACCAAAAGACTTACAATATCTAGTCAGCACATAGCTATCCAGTGAAAATGGGCTAATTTGTTCTATCCCTTAGCTACAAGTGAAACATTTAGGATGACAAAGAGAAGAAAAAAAAAAAGAGCCCTTCTCATTCTGATTGCTGTATACTAAGCTAAGAACCCCATAAATCATTGACTAAAAGAGAACCAGCTAATAAAACCATTTATTAGAAAGATTACATACTCCATTATGAATTTCCAGTGTGAATTATCTATAGGAAGAATCCGCATGTAAAAATGGCATTGACCATTGACTATACTGATGAATTAAAACTCCTTCTCCCACTAAACCACTCAGAAACGCTCTACCAGGTTTATTCCCCAGTGTTAAGACAACATCCACATGTACAGAAGACATATTGAGAGGGCATTTTGATTAGAAGAAAGGTTGAAACCTCAGACCTCCCATGTAGCCAGAGAGATTGTAAATCCCACAGCAGCTGAGACACACATGGGCAGAGAGAAGACAGGACACTGGTCTTTAAATTAAGGTGGTAGAGCAGATGAATGTTATTTGCCTCAAACGATTTTTTTCCAGCAATGCTAGGGAACCACCAGACTTCCAGCACCTTTCAAGAAAGTTCAACATCTAAACCTGATTTGTGGCTTTCATCTTACCTCAATTCAGAGATAAAGCAAGAGTTTGCAAACTGGAGTTACTCAGCATATCTCTTCTGCTCCTGCTTTAACAGTTGGGCAGGGATCTCCACAGGGGTGACAGACATTACCTAAAAACTTTGCTTTGCAGCTGTAGCATTTGAAATGTTCTTTTATAAGGTACACATTCTTATCTACAGACAAGATAATGGATAGTTTGTACCACGCTTCAATCTCCTATAAAAAACTATATCTCTTCTGAATGCAAATGATCAAACTAACTTGATTTTTAATTAAAATATTCTAGTTTTTCCTACCAATCTCAGTGTATTAAACTAATTATTGGATTTATTTTATAGCTCTGATAATTTCTTCTGCTGGTTCCCTCTCAGTCATTAAAAACCTGCATGTCAAAATGTGTTCTCTCTGTCACTGCTACAAGCAGATGAAAGCCACAAAAAGATGAAAGAAAATTATTACTTTGCAATTTGTTTACCCCACACACTTGACAGCACTTTGTATTTTGTCCTTCACATTGTTCTGTTGCAGAAGCACACCCTTCCTCAGACCCTGCAAGAAAGAGGCTGTCTGCCAGCAGCAGTAAAGGTGAAGGCAGTGGATGCACACGGAGAGAAAAAAAGCATAGGAAAGGAGAGGAACAGAGAATGATTAGTGATTCTCTTGAATCCACACAAAGAAGCCCTTTAGCTTACAAGAAATTCCATAAAAGTAGCTGAATAACTTTGCTAAAAACACAATTATACATTTTACAAATTAAGTTGGCACATTCATGGAAAATCTCATGCCATTTACTTCAGAACGTGGGAGAACAGCATTCTTTAGATATGAAGGTAACATAAAAAAAAAATCAAAAAGAAGAAAACCTATCCTTTCCCAGCTCTTCTTTGGCTTCCCTCATTTCATTTTTGGACATGTCCTTTTTGTTATGTGGCTGTAAGGCAAGCCAAGCCAAAAAAAGGCAGCTTTTTTGCCAGCTGTGAGGCTAGGCTGACTCATCTCCACCCAAGCAGATTCCCAAGCTGCTGGGTCCCACGGCACCTGCTGTCTGCACCCAGGCCTCAGCACCTTGCACCACAACTGCACTGATGTCACTGAAACACCCCAGCACAGCTATAAAAGCAGGACTACAGTCCTCCTTGGAACCCACAGGTTTTCACATACTTGATAACTTGACAAATCAGAGGTGAAAACGGTATTTCTTACCACCACCACACAATCACCTAAGCTAAGAAGAGTTAACATAAAGTTAAGGCTTACAATGTTTTTTGCCCATCTTGGAAATATAATGAAAGCACATACAATGTTAAGAGGTTTCCTAAAAAATACATATTTGAGATATTTTGAGATACCAAAGTGGTAAAAAGTGAGCCCTGAGCAGAATAGAGTGTAGTAGAAGTACAAGGGGCTGGAAGCTGAAGTGCTTTTGAACATATACACTGTACTTTTCTTTTTCCATTTAGAAAGTTTGTTGAAGCTCCTCCTTCTGTCAGAGGTTATGTCAGAGATAAAGGAAGATTAAAGAGACAGTTTTTTCATTCTTTAAACGTTTGTACATGCCAGAGAGTAAAAACAGACTAGTTTTTGCATTAGGTATACTCTTTATGAAGAGTACATTTGCCTTTTTCTTTACTACAACAGCATAATGGTTACATATTGATTATGTTTTAACTTGTTCTATGTTTTACTGACACACTGTCCAAGACACTGCTATATAAAGACTCTTGAAGGGTTAATTCCACATACTTTTCTGATGTATTAAATCACCAAGAATAATTCCAGCCAGTCACAACCCAGACAAATCAAAAATTCATCTTCTCACAAACATGATTACATTGCAGCAGAACTTCACACCTTCAACTACTCACTAAAGTCACAGGTTGTTCTTCCATTCAGGTTATAGCCCATGCACAGATTCTTCTCTTTGATCAAATCTTGCAAGGTGTTAGTTAAGGTGTTAAGTGTTCATAATGGGAAAGTCAGCGGAAATTCTGGGAAGGGTGCACTATGTAACTTTTAAACACTGATGAAGTAAGTCAATTTATTCTCGTGTAGAGGTTGTTGAATCTTCCTTTGTTTAGTCTAGTTCTATAAAAAGAACAATATTCCTAAGCCTACCCCTAAAGAAGGTTTCTGACATTTTAGAACAATAGTCTTTGCTGCCTGCAGCAGCTCTCCTACATTGCTCTAAATAATCAGGTCAACTGACAGAATATACATCCAGCATAACCTCAGGCATTATACAAACTAATGACATCCAGGATTATAAACACCAAGCAGACAAGTTGCAATGAAACATTGCAGTAGTCCTGCAGGCATTTGATACAAACACTCAGAAGCCAAAATTGTGCAACTTGGGATGATAGTCCATGAAGGCACTTGTGTATGCTGACACTCCACAGCTGGCTCCAGGAGCAGAGTTTGTGGAGATGAGTCAGGACTGACTGCTCAGGGAGTTTCAGAGACTGTGTTCACCAACACAGCTGGCAGCAGGCAGGTGTGTGTTTCCAAAACAGCCTGCCCTTCTCTCTTATACCATGCCATGATGCTGTAGAAGTGGCCAGAGAGAGAGGGGAAGTTGGCAGAAATGACAGCAGGTATAAAGACATTCTTTTGGGAGCAAGGAGTCACCAGGCCTGTCCCCTTGTCCCCAGAATGTCCATGCATTTTTCTGTTTATACACATTGAGTAATAACCCCCCACTGCCAGGGGTGGACAGGTGAACCCATGCCCATCACTCCCCCACTTCCCCAGCAAATTCTGCTAGCCACAAGCTGGAAGGCCACCCTCCTGCCCAAGCTCTCATGACCCTCTCTGGTGCACCCTCAGCCACCCCAGATCTTATACCTTTTCCTGACAAGACATCTTGCTCCAACAGGAGAAAAAGGAAGCACTGCACTTGTCTTCTTCAGACTCCCACGTCCCACCGTAGTCTGGCAGGGACAACCAAACCCACTTCCTGTTTTTCTCCGAAGCCTTCTAGCCTGAGAGGAGCTTCACTAATGAGAAATCATTTGGGTCTCCCCTTCTGGCCATATTTTTGGAACCAGAGCGACCATATCTCCCTCCTGAATTAACACTTGCCAGGGTTTGTTAAACGTGCTCTCAGCATTGTCAAGCCCTTTAGGACATTCAGGCACAAGGGTGTCAGATGGCCTCAGGGAATAGGTGCCTCAGCATCAAAGACTGTGGCAGTCCTGGACATGAACTGCTGCAGAAGGCAGCTGCCCTACCCTGCTTTACTTTGTTAGTAAAAGCACACCCAAGTGAAGTGCTACCAGTGATTCAGACTCAGTCATACGACTTCTCTTCAACCACATGCCAAAAGCCCAGGTGATTCTTTTTATCTGCTCTTGGTTTATGTGCACCGTACAGCTCCATCTCAGTAAATCACATTTTTAATGAAAAGAGAATAGAAAAATTGTTCAGGTTAGTTGAAAGCAATTATACTCCTTTTGTTTTTGGCTTCTAATTGCATGTGTCAGAATGCACTCCCAAATATAATGTGAAAACAGGAGAGGAGATGCAAGGAAGGCATGAGGACAATCCAGCAGAGCTGTCTCTGCCTGGCCACATACAGGGCACCACTCTTTATACAGGGCTTACCCAGGGACAGGAACCTCCTGGCCTCCCCCCAGTGGATCCCCAGTTGCCACCACACTCTGAGCTCAAGTACCACTATTGGAATCAGCACTGCCCTTGTGGAAAAATTCATGCATGCTTTTATCACTGTTTTGGCACACCTTTCCCTATTAGCTCTATAGAGCTTGCTCTCAGCTCTGTCCCAGCACCCGTTTCATCAAGACTAAAAGCAGTAAAAGGAGACTGGTTGGAACCTGGAGAGAATGCTAAGCCCACTGCTGAGCAGCGGTGGCCAGGAGAGCTCTTCCATTCCACCAGTGTTACATGGCAGCCAGTCCACTCGTGTGGAAGGTGACTCAGCCCAGGGCTGAGATCTCACTCCACTGCATGCAGCACATGGACCAGCCCTGCAGCAGCATGGACAAGGTACCAAAACATGAAACAGGCATTTCCATGGCATTGTCAACTCTCAAACAAGCAGTACTAATGTTAGGAAACAGACTTTCTCCAAAGGAAATGGCAGCCTGAAGAGTGTCAGAAATGAGAGCCCCTGCAGAGATCCATCAAAACAAGCTTCTCCTGCAACTGTCTCATGGGAGCAGTCTTTTATCCTGACCTGGAAATATCTTAATCTACTGCCCTGTCTTCCACTCTGCTCTCATTGTAACCTGAAAATGAATCTCCTGAGAAGAACTCAGAACAGCAGAAAAGCCCAGATTAGCTATAATTACTATTTCCATTGTAATTGATCAAAATAAACAATACTAAACTTCCAGTGTTATATCTGGATGCACCTTACAGTGCCACATTAAAACCAGTGGGAGCTGCAACGGAGCAGCTCCCTCTTTCTGTACTGAGGCACGTGATCATGACAGTAGCTGGCTCAAGGCTGGCTTTGCTACGTCAAATGCCTCTGTCAGAGCAGTCCTTCCAAATCTCCTTGTATGTATTTAATCACAGATATGTCAGAGATAAAAACAATTTTTCACTCTGTCAGCCCTGACAGACTGCAGAATCACCACCACCAACACAGCATGAGCTGCTTCTGCCACATTTGCTTGTGCTCACAGGCATGGATGGTCTCAAGCCTAGAACAACCACAATGCACATATGAAGAAACATTTACTGTGAGGGTGACTGAGCGCTGACACAGGTTGCCTAGAGGGGTTGAGCAGTCTCCATCCTTGAATTTATTCAAAACTCAGTGGAACACAGCATTAAGCAGTCTGTTGTAGCTGCCTCTGCTCTGAGCAGGACTAGATGATCTCCAAGGCGCCCATCAGCCTCACCATTTTTGTGATGAAGGCCACGGGACAATTAAGAAGATTGTGGCTGCACAAACACCATTAAAAAAAAATAATAAAAAAAGACTAGCCAATAAAAGCTACTTTGGGGAAGGAAGAAACCAGTGTAATTTTTTTTTTCTGGAGAAAAGTGGTTGCTTCATTCAGCCTATTGCAAAGAGTACTGCTATAACCTTCCCTACCACACAATCTTCTGCTAATACAACTACCCTTTAAATGTAAACAGTGGGAACACGTTCATCTGAGGACAACATGAGCACTGGGTCAGCTCTGCCAGCTCTCCAAAAGCAGAAGAGGCGCTGCCCAGGTGTAGAGTGCTTCACACCACCCTGCCACAATCATGCACAGTCATCAGCCCAGCTCAAGAATCTCCAAAGAGAAGTCCCTCGATCACCACCCACACCTGGTATGGTGCAGGCTAACAGCCATCTCCACCACCTTTTGTGTGGCTGCTAGTGACAGGAAACAGTGTGGAGCTGGGGACAGACAATGCCAGCAGAACTGAAGTGATTGAAAGGCCACCCATGTACAGCTGAAAGTTTATCTATGGCAACAAAACTGCAAGGAGCTCAACTTCCACTGCATACTTGTGTTTTCTGGAGGCACTGATGAGGAACTGTAAATCTGCAGTCAGGTTAACATACAAAGAACAGTTAATTATGGGAATAGCTTCATTATATAATTAACAGCTCTGGGTTACATTTTAAAAAATCTTGATTTTTATGAAATAATTTATCCAGCACATGCAGGACACTTCTAGAACAGAGCCTCTTCACAGTTGCTACAGAAGACCTCAAATTGTGCAACTGATACTAAAGTTTGTATCCTCTTTTAATAAGCACCTACATAGTTTTGTGTCTTTGAATATCAGTCATGGCTTACCCAATGACTTCACTTTACAGCACAAGGTGGGAATATATCTCACAGATAAGTATTTATATCTCAATATATACCAAAATCAGAACTCAAATGTAAATAATTTACTTCAAAAGTATTCTAATTAATTAAAATTAATTATAACCTTAAGGGAATACAGTTTAATCAGCTTAATGCCAGGTGATAGGTGAATTGCCTAAGAGGATTCACCATGGAGTGATTTACTGCAGTCACAGTAAGCCTGATATTATCAACCTAGGAGCAACAGACAAGACATCAGGAGTTCAGTGCATTGCTTACTTCAGTTGATTCAAGGCATACATACCCTCCTATTGGTCACATAGAGATATCAAAAATCATTATGGGACTTAATTAAATCTGAATTTGCAGAAAAGCTTAAAATAACCCTTTCCCATACTTCCATTGTTGACTGAAATGTTAATACAAGATCTTACATTTATAGCAGGAAGCATGACAAAAATCCATGTGTTTACAGCTACTGACAAGTTTTGTGCACTCCTGAATTTCACTAATACAGTATCAACCTAACCAAATTCAAGGAAATACGGAGACACAAAAAGACTATTTCAAATTATTATGTCAACTGCCCTTTACTTAGACGTACAGAAGTAACAGCCCAAATACTTCAGGAGCGCCAGGAGAGTCCTTTAGACTTAAGGACAGCTAATAGCTATTATCACAGTGATAAAATTAGCAAAACTTGCAGACTACTTGCATGCTTTCGATTTTACAAGTCTATGCCAGAATCGAGTCCATCCGGAAAGATGCCAAAATTCAACTTTAACCAGTAACATTAGGATCCTTCCCAGTCCCCAGCCTACTGCCCATCGCGGGGGTCAAAGGCAGCGTGCACAGCACTTTGAATCCAAGCAGCCAACTCTAAACTATTACTAATATAAATATTCTTTCTTTTTTACTTTATTATTGTTATTATTTTTTACCGTGGAAACACAGCTCGCTACTTTTCAGCCCCGGGTGGGTGCGTGCTTTCTATTCCCTCCCCAGTCAGCGGCGCTCCGTGCCGGCCCTGGGAGAGGGAGCGCGCTGCGGGGCCCGTCCCCGCCGGAGCCCCGCTGCCATCCCCGCCGGGGATCCCCGCGGAGGGCCGGCGAGCGGGGCAGCCCCCGGAGCGGCGGGGCAGCCGCGCATCCGCGCA